>VXBT01008385.1:130096-321428 GCA_013400235.1 Oriolus oriolus | reverse complement strand
ATTTGAGGTGTGACCTCACCAGTGCTGAATACAGGGGGAAATCCCTGCCCTGCTCCTGCTGGCCACACCTTTTCTGATACATGCCAAGGTGCCACTGGCCTTCTTGGCCACCTGGGCACATGCAGGCTTACATTCAGCTCTTGTTGACCAGCACCCCCAGGTCCTTTCCTGCTGGGCCACTTTCTAGCCACTCTGACTGTAGCCTGTAGTGCTGCATGGGGTTATTGTGGCCAAAGTGCAGGACCCAGCACTTGTTCTTGTTGAGCCTCATGCCGCTGGTCCCAGCCCATCTTTCCAGCTTGTCCAGATCGCTTTGCTGAGTCAAGGGTGCGGGTGAGTCAGCGGGGCACGGCACAGCCCAGCCCAGCCTAGCCCGACCAGCATCACTGAGAAGGGCAAGTTTCCTTGCTGCCAGGGCTGCTTTGTAGAACATTACCCTGCAGTAATGTTCTACAAAGCCTGGAGGTGGGAAATAAGGAAACCTATCTCCTGTTTCTGCCCCACTACGTAAGGCATTTCATATCAATGTATTTGCTGTAGAATGAGTCTGTGCAAAGTCCTCTAGGTGAACTCGGGCTTTTGGCGTCATCACTGTTAAGGAAACATCCCAGTATGACCATTCATGAGACTCTCTGTCAGTCACATTCCCAAGGCCAGAGACTTCTGCTGCTGGGACCAGAGCCCCTTTCCAGCGGCAGCTCCAGTGAGCCCACAGGTGCCCTACTTGACTCCCCTCACACAGTCAGGCCAGGTTCTCCTACTGGATCAACCCCAGGTTTCTCATGGCAGAGTCTCAAATGTCTCATTCCATAAAGCAATTTATTCATGGTGCAGTAAAACAGAAACAGCCACAGCTGGTGCCTCTGAGAAGGGACCGCCAGCAAAGAAATCCCTAGGCTTTTATACCACCACAGTTCAAGCTACATGCAAATCTCGCTCTTACTCAAGAGTCTTTGCTCCTGCTGTGTCTCCCAGTGTCGATTCACCTGGCTGGCACCACTAAAGGGTTGGCAGTTCATGGCCTCTTGTCCCAGGCTCCCACCGAGAGCTCCATCTACATCTCAATCTGCAGCTTGCAATAGGAGCTACTGCCCCACATGTATTCCTCAACAATTACTTCATCCCTGGGCACAGGCCTGCACATGCTGTCCCTGGCTGCATGTCGTCCCCACGGCTGTTATTAGGGTGTTTCATCAAAACTCCTGGTTTGATTAAACCAAAATGCTGGTAGCTCACAGAATCCCAGAATCAAAAAATGGGAAAGGACCACAGTGGGTCATTGGGCCCAACCTCGCTGCTCAAGCAGGGTCATCCCAGAGCTCATTGCACAGGGTTGCATCCAGATGGTTCTTGAATATCTCCAGTGAGGGAGACTCCACAACCTCTCTGGGCAATCTGTTCCAGTGCTCAGTCACCCACACAGTAAACAAGTTCTTCCTCCTATTCAGGTGGAGCTTCCTGTGCATGAGCTTCTGCCCACTGGCTCTTGTCCTAATGCTTGGCACCACCAATAAGAGCCTGGATCCATCCTCTTGGCACCCCTCCTCGATATATACCCATTGATGAAGTTCCCTCTCAGCCGTCTCTTCTGGAGGCTGAACAGGCCTAGGTCCCTCAGCCCTTCCTCCCTAATGAGAGAGATGCTCCAGTTCCTTAATCATATTTGTAGCTCTGCACCAGACCTGCTCCGGGAGCTCCATGTCTCCTTTGTAATGAGGAGTTAGTGGTGAGGGTTTGTTTGTGAGGGCTTGTTTGTGAGGGCCAGGGGGATCAGGCAGTCAAAGGTAGTGCAGAACTGCTTTCTCAGGGTGCGCCTTTCTAGGGCGAGCTGTGTCAGGGGAGGTTTAGGCTGGATATCAGGGAAAAGGTTCTTCACATAGAGGGTGGCTGAGCACTGGAACAGGCTCCCCGGGAAATGGTCACAGCACCAAGCCTGACAGAGTTCGAGAAGCGTTTGGATAACGCTCTCGGGCACACGGTGTGATTCTTGGGGCTGTCTTATGCGGGGCCAGGAGCCGGACTTGGATGATCCCTGCGGGTCGCTTCCGATCCGGGACATTCCGGGACCCTGGGCCCGGCCGGCGCGGCTCCTGCGCATGCGCGCTGCGTCTCCTCTCCTACGGGCGCGGGAGGGGCGGGGCGGTGACGCAGCGCGTGACGCGCGCGCCGGCCCGGGCACGCCCCCGCGCCCCTCCCCGCGGCCGCTCGCGCTCGCCGGGTCGGCGCGAGGCTGTCAGTCAGCCGGGCATCGCCGCCGCGTGCCAGCCGCCGCCGCGCGCCCTGCTTCCCGCCCTTCCCGCCGGGCCCTGAGGGAACACTCCGGGAGCGGCCATGAAGATCTGGAGCTCGGAGCACGTGTTCGGGTGAGGAGGCCGGGCGGGGGGGGGGCCAGAGGGGGCGGCGAGACCCCGGCGCCTCACCGGACCGAGGCGAGCCGGGCCCCGCCGGAGTGACGGCGGAAATAGGAATGCTGCGGGCGCGGCCGAAAGAGGAGGAGGAGGGAGGATGGGAACGGGCCTCGGCGGTGCCGGTCCTGCATCGCCTCGAGCTCCTTCCTGCGCGGCCGGACGCCGCGCCTGGGCTTCTACCTCCGGAATAGCATTCCAGCAGGATGGAGTGGTAGAGCTGGCCCGACAGCGTGATGGCTTGATAAAAGGCTGGATGTTTAAGAAAAATAACTTTCACGCTATATAAAAATAAATCCCGAGCTACTGATGCAGTCGATGATATATTCCAAGAGGTGTAGACAGAGTGACTGTGTCCCTTGGCTTAGCCTCAGGTACTGCCGCTGAGGCGCCCAGCAGCCAGCTCTCTGAGTAAGTGTTCTTCCCATCCGTGCTTTTCTGAATGGAACGTGGTTCTGGCTATCCAGTTCCACCTTCGTATAACGAGGAAACAACAGGGGAAAGTATCAAGAGGTGTGTAACGAGCTGGCCCAGGAGCTGGCGTGGAGGGCTCAGCAGTGATGGTGCAGCTCTGGGAATGCCACCGCCCGTGACTCCCCTGCTACAGGTGTCCTAAAAGTCTTGAAGCCCGAAGAGCACCCTGGGTGATAGTTCTTAAAATATTTACAAAATATCCCAGATGTATTGCTCTAAATTTCTTTAACTACCTCAACACGACTGAGTTCCCTGTGCTTATACAGGTACTTCAGCACTGGTCTGGTGTAAGTGAGCTGTGGTTTCCAACAGGAAATCTCAGGCAGAGCCTGCTCGAGCATGACACAGCTCCTGAGTTTGAGATGAGTATCTGTCACCTAGGGAATGCAAAAGCTATTTTTATTTGACATTTTCTCATCAAGTTCTGTATTAGAACACCCCCATCTTATGGCATAATGTGTGTGGGTGTAGGTAGTTCATTTGAATGGTTAATAAAATATTGCTGTGCCTTATCAGATCTCTGACTCAATCCCTTAGGGACATTTAACAGAATTTTGTCATTTTCAGTTTGTGTATCTTCTCCTAATGGAGGTTTATAGTCACTGAAGATGGAACAAGGAACAATCCTCCAGCTCTCCTTTTGCTGCAGGAATTGAGGGCTCCTATTTCTCCTGCTTGCACCAGTAAAGCTTTTTGATACTTGTTAGAAAAAGAACTTATTTTTCCAACTTTCTGTTTGTTCTCGTACTGCTGTACTGCCAGTGCCCTTCTGTACCAGTCTATTTTAAGACTAAAATAAAATCCATTTAGGGTCCTAAGTGCAGCTCTTAAGTACAAGTTGGCATCCCTAAGCCTTCTTAAGTTAGATACCAATTGCTGAATTTTTAAACATACCTTTAAAGGCTGTAAGGCTGTTATGTCAGGACAGTCAGTGATTCTGAATGTAGAAATAATTAGGGACAGAATTTCTCTATTGGATCAAGTCCATGGTTTCTGTAGCCTCCTCTGTTTCAGAAGGAAATATCTGAAGTACCTCAAGAGCCGTGTGGACAGTCTGGCCTTGAGTAGCAGGACTGCTTCAATCTCAGGAGTTTGCAGTTATCAAAATTTGTTTCATAAAAACACTTCTGAGTAGAGTATCCGTAAGTGGAATTCTTGCTAACAAACTGCTGGAAGCGGTAGTGTAGGTGAGCTGATGTGGTTTCTAAAAATCTGTTTCTTTATTTTGAACTTCCTGATCATCCTTTTTTTAGTACAATTTAATTTCGCTTTGCCTTTCTTTTGCTGTAGGAAGGAGCAGAAGGTAATGATTTCCTCTTTAGTTTATTTGGTATGCTTAGCATTGCAGAAGAATTTATGGTGGAGTGGACTCCAGGAGGTCATCTAGTCCAGCCCTCTTCTCAAAGTAGGGCAAGCTTAAGTGTTAGGTCAGGTTGTTTTCCTGGTTGAGTTCTGGAATGAGCTGAGATTTCCACCATCTCTGTGGGCACCACTTGGAATGTCACTTCTGGCAGTGAGTGACTGTTAGCCCTTGCCTTCATTTTTCTTAGTCTTGCATTAACAATTCCTTGTTTCAGTCTGGAGAGAAGAATTCAGTTTTTCTTCTGTTTGTGTGTCATTACTTTCTTATTGCCTTTCCAAGCATAACTGTATTCCAAAGGGACTTCTGGGAGCTATGAAGTTGTACAGCATGTACCATATTGCACAACCTATATCCTCATTTAGTATCATCTGAATACTTGCGATTGGATACAAAATACTTACAAATACTCTCTTCCTTTTACAGACATCCGTGGGATACCGTGATCAAAGCTGCTATGAGAAAGTATCCCAACCCCATGAATCCGTGTGTGGTCGGAGTAGATGTCCTCGACAGGAGCCTGGATAACCAGGGGAGGTTGCACAGTCACCGTCTTCTCAGCACAGAGTGGGGACTGCCCAGTATTGTAAAAGCGGTACGTTTTTGCAGCCTTCATTCTTTCTTAAGGGTGTGGTGCACTTTTATCTCATCCTCTGAATTGCAGCTGACTTCAAAGTAAAAGCTGAAATTTGTGTATGTCTGTAAATGCGTTCCAGGCTGGTCTGTGCCATGCTCTATGGCTGATACAATCCAGACAATGAAGTCTCACCACTGATCACAGTCCTCTGGTATCCATGAATTACTCTGTATTTATTTGGGGTCACTGAGAACTTGGCATTGATGTGTTTTGAGGTTCAGTTTGTTTGTTTGGTACTTAATGGCTTTTTTCCCCTTCAGATATTAGGAACAAATAGAACTCTCACTTACATTGAGGAACATTCTGTGGTAGATCCAGTGGAAAAAAAGATGGAGCTTTGCTCAACTAATGTGAGTGGTGGCTTAAGAAGTTTCGGATAATTAGTTCTGGAAGCTGGATGTTTTGCTCTTAACATTTAGATTAGAAATGTGTCCATGTCTATCACTGGAGGCAACAATTTACATGTCTTAATCAGTGTCTTAGATTACTCTTCTTCTCTTTTTCTTCTTCTCGTCATTTAAATGCGTCATCATCAAACATTTGTGATTTTGTTTTTTATGCAAGATTATTTCTCAGAATGCATGTAAAATAGTTTGACTTCTGGTGAGTGAGTTCTGCCATTTCCAACAAAAGTTTTAATGTGAAATGCCTTTTTTCATAGAATGTAAATGAAGTATTTACATTCTGGGAACTCATAACTCTCAGATTTACCATGGGGTTGTCTGTAGGAGGGCCTCATCTCTGTACAAGAGGCACTGTCTTTCCTGAGTATTAATTTTCTGTCTAGTCCAAGTGGTGTTATCGTGGTCTGGAAGAGCCTCTCTGAATCGCCGGCCATAAATCAGACTCGACATTCAGAGAAAGCTGTTGTGCTCTGTACTGTGAATGGGAACTTTGATATAATTAGATCGAGGATAGGAGAAGATGCATCATCCTTTATGGGTCTTTTTATTGCCTGTGTTCTGTGTACACTATTTTGACATTAAATTGAATGCTCTGCTGTTGAGTAATGCTGCTGATAACAGAAAAATGAAAGGTGGGAAGTGAGGATTTCAGCTCTGTTTTTGTTCTTAAGATTACGCTCACAAACTTGGTGTCTGTTGACGAGAGACTGGTTTACACACCTCATCCAGAAAACCCAGAAAAGTAAGTAGGGATATTTGTGTGTGTCTTTGTGTCTAGGAGACAATTTGTTAGTCCAGTTCAGCTTAGGTGTTAACCTTTCACCATTCCCTTACAGGACTGTGCTAACTCAAGAAGCAATTATTACTGTTAAAGGCATTAGCTTGAGCAGTTATCTGGAAAGCTTGATGGCAAACACAATATCTTCTAATGCCAGAAAGGTACGTCTTTATTCTGTTTTCTCCTCTCCCCCCCACCCAATAGTTCTTTTTTTTGAAATAGTAATTGTCGGTGGTGTGTGTTGAATCTTATATTTAATTTATCTAGATTTTGTGCACAGTGTTTCAATTGATTTTTTATAGAACCTGAGCAAGTAGAATATAACTTCCCAAAGTATGGAAAGATACCACTATTAAATCTTTGTTTTTCAACTAGAATTGCACAGCAGAATCAACAAGCTTGTATGTGTATGCTACAGTTACAAATAGTATACAAACTTCATTATGTGGGGTTTGGTTTTTTATTTTCCAAAGTACTTTTTAAAACACTATCCTCCTGTTTCTAGGAGTTAGTGCTAGTAGAGAATGTGACTTCACTTTCAGCCTTTATAATGTGGATTCATCAGTTAATACCAGCATATTTTCTATGCTGCTTTTGTCAGTTGTTCCAGTTCATATCCATTATTGAGCTGTCTCCTTGCCTTTGGCTGGAAGTAATGTAGTGTAAGCAGAAGCATATTCTTTGAAGAGGTGAGACTATGCTGGCTCCCCTGGGTAACACTGCACTGACTCCTCTGTCCTGTGCTTGCTTTTTCTACTTGGCTCGCAGCCATGGAGCTGCGCTTCAGCACAGGCAGAGCTATGGGAGTACTCATTTTTGGGCACTTTGTCCTACAGTTCTTTGGGGAAGAAATGGAATTGCTAGAGAAGCATAGGCCTTGCTGCCTAACAGCAGGATGAGTGCTGTTAGGAGTTTGAGATGGGGTTCTGCATTGCTGGAGGGGTTCAGCACAGTGGGAATCTGGCCCAGGTAACTCCTGCTGTGCCGGAGATCCTGTCCTTTGGCCAGCCCTTCATCCTTGTGAGGGATGCTCCTTGACCAAGCCAGCATAAACCAACTTGGTAGGACCAATTAGATAGAGAGGAGAAAGTCTCGTTTTCCACCCTTTTGTGTGCTTCTCCTAAAGTGAGAGGAAAAGATGTTAAAATCAGGAGATGGGGAAGGAATGATGGGTCATTTCTAGACACTGAAGAGTGCCTTTACCTAGCTGGATGCTCTCTGTATTTGTTTGAAATGGAAGGTATTTCAGTTAAATTACAGTTTTGTTCTGATCTGGTTTCCATTTAAAAGTCTGTGTGGGGTGTATATTCTTGAAAGACAAGAACAAATCCTGGCTCACAACCAAACTTCAGGCTGACCCAGAGGTAGCAGAGCACTGTCTAGTTGGCTGGTGTGCCAGAACAAGTCAGGCACACTTAAAAATGCTGGCCGAATTCCTCTTGAGGCATTGGTTACGTTTGCATGTCTTTATTGAAGTCAGACAAACTGTAAATATTTCTTGGTACCTGTTGAGGTGTTGCCTCTGAGAGAGCTCAATTTCTTTGAAAGATTGTTCCGTTCTGCCATTTTCAAGGAACACACTGGCTCACAAGCTTCTTGCAAATCAGAGAGACTTTCTTGTCCTGTGTATTTCACTGAAAAGTCTCTAGAGATTTTGAACTTGGCAGGAATTTGTAATTGCTGTTACCAACCCTTTCTTTGCTAGCCAGTACCTACTGGGCTACTACCAGCTCTTCTTGCATGCTGTGCTGTGCCTCTGTGCTCTAAGCACCCCTCTTAAACTTCATGACAGTTACTGAAAAATGTTTTGTTGTTCTGAAGAAATAGGAATTATTGCGATTTTTCTCTGAGGTAGCAGTGGCAGGTGATGCATTATTATTTTTAATGACAATGAAAAAATCATTTGCCATTTGTTGTAAATCTTTTTGTGTTACTCTAGGGGTGGGATGCTATTGAGTGGATAATTCAAAATTCTGAAAGCGCTCTAAGCTAGCAGTTCTCCACACCTGCAGTTTGTACTAACTAGTGGTAATGCCAGCATTCTTCTTCTTGGTACAGCATTTCAGCTTTCTAGCAAATATGTGCATGGATTGTTGTCACGTGGATTTCATAAATTACCCTGCATGTCTGTTGTACCCACGTTGCATACAGGAATGGCAGACGTGTTCACTGCACTGCCGTTGCAGGGGGTGAGCGTAGCCCCAGTCCACGCTGGATCCATTAACCCGCGCTTGTGCCACTGGGCAGCCAACTTGCCGCAGCCATGTCTTGTGCCACACAGTCTTGCTTGTGGCTTGAAGACTGCAGACAGCTAGGGATGTGAAGGGGTCCCTTCACCACGTGTTTGATCTGGTCCTAGTTTCTGTGATTTCAGCATATAAAGCTGGTACCTCAAGAAATTAGTAAATTGGCTAGTGAGTGGAATTGGCATTATAAAAATAAAAAGAACTGTGTTCTTAGGATATAAAATTGATTTCTTGAAACAGGTTGCCTAACAGGGATAATCTTTTGCACAGTGGAATTGTATTTGCTTTTCTTCTGCCTGAGGAATATTGTTGCCCTTCTGAAGAAATCTGTGCAAAGCTTGAAGCTGTCAGGATGCCAGACTGTTCCTGCTTTTCATTGGTCTTGTAGTTATATTCATGTTGGTAGTGACGTGTCCCTGCAGTGATGTGGCTGAACAAATCTGAGTTCAGAGTTGAGAGAACTGAGTGTATTTGCCTCTGTGAGACCTCTGTGCAGATTGTTTTCCTTCCACTAGTCAGTGTAGCCTGTCCCTGTCATTCCTGTATTGGCTTCCGCTTCAACCAATAAGATTTCCTAAAAAGAAAGAAATCCATTTTTTGCTGCTTCTCCTAGTTAAGAAAGTTGGGCTTTTTACTCTGCTTACTTTGAGATCTGTGTATGCCATGGGTGTTTGCTTTTACGTTCTCATTCCACTAAGCTTTTATGGCTGTTTTTCTGAAAAACATCAACTACAAAAGCTCAGCACTTATCAGTCACTTAACCTCTACCAACAAATCTTCATATGCAGCGCTTGTTCTGCCAGACACATCATGCTGCTGACACCTGCAATAATGAATAACACAACGTGCATGCCTGGGGATGAATGTGCTTGCTTAATGACTTACTGCAGAACTTGTTGTACAGTATGAGACTTTACAGACAGTCCTCTGTCAGATATTTCCTGGTAACTGGGTAGTTTCATGGCACTTGGAGGCTTTGCATCTGGTTGAGATTTCTAACTTAATTTCCTGTGCAGAATGTTCCTGAAGTCTTCCTTGCGAGTTTATTCTTAGCTGCAAAGTATGGCATATAGTATATGCAGGTCTAAGGAGATATACAGAGCTATGTACTCTCAAAAACTGAAGGAAATATCTTGGTGCTCCAGTTGAATGTCATCATGGATTTTTTTTTATTAATTTATCTCATCAACAAAGATATCAAGTAAAGCACAATGATGTGATTGTTTCATGTCAGGGCATGAAAAGAATCTCACTGTTTTTCTACTAAGTGTTTTCTGTGGCAGGGGTGTTCGACCTTCTGACAAGTCTTCTTTGAGCAATATAACAAATATAACATCCAAGTTGTTGCTGTCCCAGTTCTCTGTGCCTGTGTCACTTCAGAGAGGATATTTAAACCTGACTTTTAAATGTCCAAATGCCTGCTTACTGAAAGATGATTCCCCTTCCCTGCCCCCCGCTTTTTACTTATGGAGCACTCCTCTCCGTTAATTCACGGCTAATTACAGCTTGTTGCTGTGCAGTAGCCTGCCCGTGTCTGGGTGCTTTTATTCGTGCTTTGCTGGCATTCCCAGGTCTTGCACAGCCTGTGGAGAAGGTGGAAGTTTCCACCTGCTGAGGAACAGTCACTTTGGTGCTCAATTGGAAGGAGCTCAGAAGTTAAATCATTCCTTCTAAGGTCTTTTATCAGCAACCCATACTTAAAGCGGACAATTTCAATCATGCTTTCTTGAATATTATTAGTATTTTTTAAAGACATCTCTTGAACTAATTAACTTAAACATCCTAGTTCTTGAGGTAATTTGGGGTGGAGCTGAATCTTCCTTTCTTGAGCCTTGACCGAGAGCAGAACACTTTCTTGCGATACCTGGACGACTTCTCAGTTTAAGGACTGCCAGTGCAGAAGTAGCAATTACTGTTTATTCTGTGAGCCTCCGCAATATGGAAAACCCAAAGAGAAACAGAGTCAGCCCTTCACTGACTTTAGTGAGGGTCTTGAGACAACTGTGCTCCTATTCATAGTAAAACTTTATTTCTTTTAATAGGTTACGCTTTGCACTTTGGATCCAGACTTTTCATATTATTCCAGAATAGTTGTTTCTATCCTGGAAAAAAAAACCCCTTCAGAGTGTATGAGCTTTGTTCTGACATTCTTTTTTTCCTTAGCTGCTGAAGTTTTCAAAGCTGCTTATGCGGATTCTTGTTCATGCTTAATGGTTTATGAAGGACAACAGCAAGTTCTGGCCACTATGAGGTGTCTGTGCACTTTATCACCTTTAATGCATACAACAAAGTTAGCACATCACAGTTTGGGACAAAACTTTGTGTGTGGAGGAAGGTTTTCCCCTCCTTTCTATCAATCTCTGCAGAAGGCTTGAACACTGGCTCCCCTGAACATTTATGATTTTTGGGCTCAAAGCCTTATCTCCAGAATTCTAGACTTGGCCAGAGCCATGTGGCTCCCACTTACTGCTCTCCACTGTTTGTACTTCTTATTCTTAGCAGAGTAATAGAAGTGAATGTCTCTTGTCTTCTCTCTAAGTGAAAAAGAGGCCAGGTGTTTTCCTGGTCTGATCCCATCTGCTTGCTTTGGCAAAAGCTGCTATTCTGAGACTCCAGAGCTCTAAAATCTTGACTTTTGTTTAGTTAAAGTCCTTCTCTTTATTTTCTTGGCTATGTTGTGCTGCTGACTGCATCTTGTGGTCGTTGGCGTGCAGCTGCTACAGGGTCTTCTTAAGGTAAAAGGTTTTTAACAGGCTTATTGTCTTGGGTTCTCCAGCTCTTACTGAAGAACTGGCTGTCAGTTCCAAGCTTGAGGCATTTCCATACCTTGATATAAAATGTGCAGCTCCAGTCTCTAATTAGTATGGTTTAGATGCTGAAAAGTTGCTGTGTACAAATACAGAATTCACTGTGAGTCCACTTCTGAACTCTTGATAGATATCAGATGACTTAGCTGCTACTTCAAAGAGCACTTGGAAGACTTTTTTTGTCCTGGATCTTCTCAAAAACTCTGCATATAATTTGGCTAATGAAATTGAGAACAGTACCTGGATTTTGCCATAAATCTGCTGATACTCTTTGGGTGGTGGGAGCAGCAAACAGCAAAAAGAGTAAATCTCTTAGGTGAGGAAACTTGACTGCTGAATTAGGCCTTCTGCCTTGGCGTGCTGTTGGGAGCTCACACCAGCACTGCGTTTGCTTCTGGCTTAGGGGTGAAGCAAATGCCTTTGCAGTGAAGTTTCCATAAGAAGATGCTAATAAATTATCAATATAATCTGGTATCAAACTACGCAGGGCATAGCATTGATTTTAAAACAAGTTTCACATCTGACAGAGGAAGAACTATAGAAACATGAGCAGTGGTGGTGTGTCTGTTCTGATCCTAAATTCTGGCATTTTTCTGGCAGGGTCGGGATGCCCTGGAGTGGGTGATCAGCAAACTAAACACAGAACTGGAGGAGCTGAAGTCCACGCGTGAGGGGATCAAACCAGCCATGGCAGCAGCGTCCACGGAAAAATAAAGCCAAATATTTGGGTTCACCAAATAAAACCAAGTAACTGACAGAAAAGTCTTATTCTGCAGACTGCTCTGTAGAGCTCCCTCCCAAGGCTGATCTGCAGAGGTTTTGTACATTTATAAGAATACTGGATCAGTGGAAAAGTAACCTCATCCATCATCTCCACAGCAGCTCTTGTTGCCTACTGAAGATTAAATTGACCTCCTGCAGATGCTCTTTTCATTTGAACGGTTTACATTTAACACTGGAAACAAAACCTTTAGCACATTTAAAACAGCCTAAATGTGCCTTTTAAAACAAAGGTAGAGGGCATGTTTTATTTACACCATCTCAACCTGAAAAGCTTGAAAAGAATGCGTGTGTGGGATTAGGGTTTTCCATGTGAACTTTTGTTCTGTGAAGGGCTGATAGGTCCCAGAGCACTGAATTTTGTCTGGTTTGTAATCTGATAATGTCTTATGGCCAGTTAAAGGGAACTACATGAGTCAGAACATGATACTGTAGAATTTGATATTTATCTAAAGGATCATCTTGAAAGGCTACATCTCGTGTGGAGGTAACTCTTCTTAGGTTGTTTAAATGTGCTGCCTGAATGTGACACACAGATACTTTACCTCTTAGATCCAAAGATAAAGTTTCTATTGGTGTTAATAGCCTAAAATAGGTTTTCTGGTGGGGAGAAGGGTATAATTAGGGTATAATTTATTTTCTTATTTATTAGTATGTCCTGGTTCCTCCCCTCCCTATGAGGACAGGAGTAGTGATTACTGGAAGGTGCTGGAAAACACTTATTTATCTCTAAAAAGGGTAATTGTAGGATACTGCAATGAAGAGACCATGCTGTTCCACTGGTCCTTGCTCTTCACATCATGTCTTAACTGAGGGAGAAATTGATGCAGTAACCAGAAGAGCTGAAATGAGAAATGAGCAGAAAATTTTAAATCCAAATGGTAAGGTTTCATAGAGAGGAACTTTTCATTTCCTGAATGGAGAAAACAAGAGTACAAGAATAACAGATGGACTCTCCTTTCTCAGTGCTTTCTGATGACTACCAGTGTAACCAAACCTTTTCAACACTTTTCCACATGGGTACAAAATGGTTTTAAAATCCTTTTAAACGCTTCTCATTGTCTGGAAAAATACTTCAGTAACTGTGGAAACCGTTTCCTATTAAATCTACGTAAATATATATTGGTAATGACTCTAGCCTTGTCTGATGTTTACAGAATTGTCATGTTTGATCCAGGTGTAGTATATGTTTCTCAGACAGGACCCTCTGTTAGGGCATTTTAATTTATTTTTTGGTGTGCACACAAAGTGAAATAAATGTTGCAAGGATGTTTACTTGTTCAAGTGGCAAGCATGTTCTCAGGAAACTGTTAAAGAGCATGAGTAACTTCTAAAAAAAGAGAAGAGTAAAATGTTGGTCACTGTTTTGATATGATAATTTTAAAGTGTTTGTAGCTTAAGGGAATTTTCAGCATTCATATTCTGATTAGTTTGAAAGTAAATCTTAATTTGGGTGTAACTAAATTACATGATCCTAATGAATAAACCTACTTTAAAAAGTATGTCTATTAGTTGAAAGCAATTAAATGAATAGCAAATACTTACATTGGTGTTTTTATGTGGACCTAAAGCCCTTCCTAGTTTGGAACAGAAACTTAGAGCTTAAAGCAGCCCCTGTCTGGAAGATATGCCAGATAGCTTTGGTGCAGGTCAGTTGTTGTCCCCTTCTCAGGAGTGATGCCACTTCCTGGGTGAGGAACACAGAAGATGTTCTAGCTCCTGGTGCTGTTCTGCTAGGTAGGGGAGTGCAGCTATGGCAGAGCTCTGCACAAAAAAAGGGAAAAGTTGGTGGTGTGTGTACGTTTGGAAACTTGTGCTGCAGCATTTCCATACATGCCTGCTGGAGGTGATGAAAACACGACTGTCCACAGGGCTAGGAAAGCTTTTGGAGAGGTTCATGTATTGCTTTGGTTTGGGGGAAGAGTTGTCTAAAGCTGCTTCTTGCATCAGAAATGAAATACTTGCTTAGTGTTGTCTTAAGGCTGGCTGGCTTGTGCATAGTAGCACTTCCAGCACTGGCTTCCCAGAAAAGTCACCACAGGCTCTCTGGAGCCGAACTCCTCTGCCACACCCTAAGGTCGGTACCAATCACACCTCAGTTTTCTGGGTTACTTTCTTGACACTTTGTCCCCTTGCAGGAACTAATCCTGCTCTGCTTCCATTCCTTTCTGTTTCATTCCCCGCTGGTTTTGGGCTGCTTTCGCTCCACCATTTCCTGCCACTGAGGAACTATGTGGCTAAATGCTTGGTTTTTCAATCTGACTGCTGCTCTACTTGCCAGGCATCAGCACCTTTCCTACTTGTGCTCAGTCTCTCTCCTGCTTTTCTCTAGGCTAAAGGAGAGCGGGAAAGCTTCGGGTAGGAAAAAGATTTAATTTCTTCCGGAGGCCAGTTCTGTCACTCAGCTGCCTCTCGTCTTAGGAGTGTGTGCCAGTTGTGTATCCATGGGATTGTTGATCTTCCTGCAGCTGCTCATTTTGCCAGTGTGTAGAAAGGACCTTGCAGTGGGTCACACTGGGATCAGGTGGGCTCCAGTGTTTAGCAGGTGAAGTGGTTCCTAATTTCCATAAGCTTTCCTGGGCAGTTTTTACCCTTCTGCTCTCTGCTCATATTGTTTGCATATGGGGCTTCCATCCTTCTCCCTTGGCCATGTGACTGATCAGATCGATGGGATCCGGTGGGATTTCCAGCTGTCTGTGCTGTGCATAACACTGTTTTTGAAGCATCCCAATTCCCATTCCAGTTCTTAGACTTATAGTCTGAGTTGGCCCTTGAGGCAAAAAACACCCTGCCACTGGAATTGTTTATTTTGGCTGCTCCTTAGAGAAACTCCTCCATCTTTTCTTTCTTTACTGGAAATGAGTAAAAAATATTTCTGAAGTCGGTTTTATGTCACATGCACTGACTGAGGTGTCTCAAAGACAAAAAGCTGCGTGTGAGGGAAAGTGTTAGGCCGCTTGTGGGAGCAGCAGACTGCAGCTTTTCGGATTGGAGCAGAACGAGGAAAAGTATGTAGGAGTTAAAAAAGTGTAAAGCAGAACTGGTGTAAAGTCAGCGCTGATTTATTTGGAGGGATCTTGAAGTGCTGGGGACCAAGCAGAAGAAAGCTCAGTGCTTGTAACCGTGTTGATTAATAGGTAGCAAGTGCCATCTTGTGTAAGAATTCTGCAGTTTGAGAGTTGAAAGTAGAACTGAAGTTGGGTTTTGTGAGTTGTGAGGGGGAGGGTGTTGGCAGCGGTTGTTCATGCTGCAGTTCCATGTTTCTCAGCTGCTGGGTTGCAATTCAAGCGAAACGGAGCAGGGCGTGCAATGCAGGGAGGTGGTTGGATTGTAAGAAATTGGTGCCAGCACATCAGGTCTCCAGACTGGATAGAAGTGTGGCTGCTCCCCTGTCCCTGCAGCTGCATCACACATGCCTGCTGTGGGAGGAAGAAGCTGGGAAGAGCTGGTTCCTGACTGCGGGAGAAGCAGCAAGACGAGACTGCAGCAGTGGTTCCCAGGCTGCAGCAAACTGGGCATGTTGGTTCTCAGCCCTGAAGGATTTTAAGATGTTGAAGATACCAGACTCGAGGAGGGCAGGCTTCTGGTTGAGATCTGGTTTTCGTGCTGGTGCAGGCTCATGTTAGCAACAAAATGCATTAACTTAGTGTAGTCAAATGGTCTGGTGGGTAATTAGTCGGGTTTGTGCAGGCTATCCTTTCTTTTTCTTAATTTGGCCTTGAGCTACTGTGACTCTTCCATGCTCCCCCATGCTTCCTCTCTTCCATAAGGTCAGTGGGCACGATGGAGGAAGGGTTATATTTGTTGGGACAACAGGCAATCCTAGTGAAAGCTCCTGTATTCTTGGAAGATTTGCATAAGGTAAGCAAAGGCACTGAGCCGCAGCAGGTGGTGTCGGGAACTGCTGCAGAGCACAAATTGGGCACTGATGTATCTGACAGTGCAGTAACCTAGCACTGAGTAAGATGGCCAGCCACGTTCCTTGATGTGACACTTTTCATTGAAATCCTCGGGAGGAGCAGTGGTGGGCAGGCAACACCGTTCCTGTTGTTGCACCTTCCTAGATTAGGAGCTGTGAAGGGCAGGCCTGTAAAGTGTCTATGCACCCTGTGGTGCTATCCCAAATAAATGCCATGTGCAATTTAAAAAAACACTTCTGGGTGTGACTGTAATACCTAAAGGGCTGTTGATTTTCTGAGAAGGCTGCAGAAAGATAATTTCCATTAGCCTGTGCTGGGTAGGCAGCAGGATCCAGTACCAGGCTCCCTGGAGCTCTGTAGGGGTCCTCTGGGCCTGGACCGGTAACTCCATTCGGGACTGGCAGCTGCTTCATTTTGCATTAGAACAGGAAGGACTCATCTAAAATCACTAGTCTTGACTTGTAAATAAGACCTTATTTATCAAATAAACTTCTTACCCCACCAACACTACTTGCCACCTGTCAGAATCATGCAGGTTATGGGCTAAGCCTTTTAATCCCAGCTCCAGGGAGCAGGTCATGCTTTCACTATGGATTTGTTCAGTGAGAAGGCATTCCTGTGAAGCACAAGTCCTGTCCTTTTAATTTTTCCACAACTGAGGTGATTGAGGTATGAGTCTCATTTTACTGGAAGGCACCTGCAAGTGAAATGATCAGTAAGAGCTCCTAATGTGGGGCCTTGCTGGTACAATACCTTCTCTTTTACTTTGCTATTAATTTTGTTTCTGACCTAGTTAAGATCTGCAGCAGCTAAGATTCAGGGCTCTGCCTGGCCAAACAAATGTGGAACATGGCCTCTCCAGCTGTGCTCTGTAAGAAACGGTGCCCGTGGTCTCCACAGTTCACTCAAGAAAGCGAGAGCAATGCAGTAATTTTGAAGAGCTTTTTATTAGTAACGCATAAACAAGAAATTGCATTTCAGTACCACATAACATGGAAACAAGCAGAAGACAATTCTGTTGCCTTTCGCTGTTAGAGCTGATGCCCCTGGTGCCCCTGAAGACGCGCAGATGGTACATGCACAGTGACAGCACAGAAGCAGGGGAAGCTCAAAGGGGAAGGGTTTGTGCTTTAGGCCTGTTCATGTCCAAAAAGTGCACCTCCTGTTCGGGAGGATTTTTTCCTTTATTAAAGAAGGCGGTTGAGGAGAGGGAACCAGCTTTAACAGAAATGCAGCTCAAAACCCCTTCTCATTATCTTCATTTTGCTTTTGATTCAGAGGTAATGTAACCACCAGCCCTTCAATAGGAACATGCCCACCTTTAATGTCTCAGCTGAAGTTGGGCCTTGGTCTGTGCCTCTCCTGAAAGCTGGGCCATGGGAGTGCTGCCTCTATAGATCTCCACCAGCTGAACTGGTGCTTATGTCCACTGAACTTTGGAAGCCAGCCTCCTGCAGAACTCACATCAACTCATGCCCATGTCCTTTAATTCTAGATTTAGCAGATTTCTGAACTCAGATTTCTGAAATCCAGTTAAACAATCCCACGCCACACTGTCTGGCCCAGGGCCCATCCTGCAAAAGCCAAAGCATTGGTGGCTCCCATTTCTAGGCACTGGTGTCACTGGTTACAGAAATGCAGAGAGGACCTGAAGCTCGGTGGAAACACCTTCAGCTGCATCAGAGGCACCAAGAATATGGGGTTTTTATACTGAGTGCTCTTGTGGGTTGTTTTTCTTTAAAATCAAATGTATCAATAATCAAACAGGTCTTTTTCAGCTGTGAGTTTACAGTAGTAGCCTGGCACCTTGAAAGACTATCTGCTTACAAATGTATTTTTTAATTGGCTGTAGTAAGGTCTGTTCTGGAGGGTCTGTTCCAAAGGGCTTCCTCTAGAAATGTTCTACAGAACCCATCTCACCGACCTTTGCAGATGGCAGCAGCTCCTGTCGTTACCTCAGGACACAGAGCCTGGGCTACCTCACATCTGACACTCAGTTCAGCCAGGCAATGCCACTGCAAAACAGCCTGACCAGGGAAGAAACTGGAAGGTTACTGAATTGGTTTATTGCAAATAAGCAAACTAAGCTACTGCTGCATAAAATTTGCCAAGTCTATTTGACACCTATTTAGCTCCATCTCCTGATTACACCCCATGACATTTGTTGAGTGCAGACCTACCACAGAAAAATTCATTCACAAGTCTTTGCTTGTCAATGTATTGTAAAGTTTCACCTCTCTGGAATTTGTTTCACCTGGAAGTGGGGCTAATTATTTTCAAGTACTGAAAGCAGATGGAAACTTGCACTGCAGGGTTCTTTCAGCTCTGACACTGAGCACTCAGCTCTTCAGCAGCAACTCTCAAAATTCTTTAAACAGTTTGTAATCACTCTGAAGTCTCTTTTTGCAGCTGGGGACTCTGGGACATGGAGCAGCTCACAACTTGTGCCAGGGAAGCTGAGCAACATGGGCAGCTCTGGGATTTTTCAACGTCAAGGTGAGGGAACAGGGAAGGCCCCAGGCTGCCTCTGCTCTGGGCTGCTGGAACTCACGGGTGTTGCTCAGCATGGGAGTTCTGTGGCTTTGTGTATCACACCAGGCTGAGCTAACAGCCCTCTGTCATGGTTCTCCTACATGGAAGTTCTGGAGAATGGTCATTTCAGGTACCCAAGAACTCTGAAACACAGTAGTAAAAATCAGACAGAGACAACGAAAGAGGTTTATAGCTGGAATAGGTATTCATAAACATTTTCAGACTGGCCTTAAGATACACACATACAAAAGAAGAAATAAACCAGAGCAGCTCCAAGTTATCAACATGGCAACAGTATAAAATTTTCTGGTAACATGAACATAATCCATGTGCTGTAGCACCAGAGTGTAGATTGCAGCACCTTTCTCTCATGCCTGTGTGCTGTCACTGTTTCACAGATGAGACTGAGCTGTAAGACACATTCCTAAGAGTTCTGCAGAGCTGCTGGATGAAGTAAAGCAGGAAGGTAGCAATCAGGAGCTTAAAGCTGGAGGTTCTAAATTAGTTTTAACCTATAGAGCATGCAGCCAGTAACGAACCAGGGAAGCTGATGCTGAGCTTGACTGGGGAAAAAGGGATGAGCAGGAGAGAAGAGAGAACAACGTAAGAGTTGTGATAATAATTTTCTCTCCACTTCTGGTTTAAAAACTAAACCAAATCCATCAAAAACCTCTCCAAAAGACTGTCAGCATTTCTCTCCCAATGATGAGGCAGGGATGGAGATTTCCCAAAGCCTGTACTACATGCAGGACAAACGTGCTGCCTCAGGTACAGCCTGCCAGCGTTGGAAGAAGCAGCACACTGGTAACAGAGGGAGCTGGCTGCAGATGATGACGAGGAGCTAATCACATCACTGGGGTTACACAAGCAGTTATTATTGCTATTCTAAGGGTACTTCGACATGTTTTCATCCCTTCATGCAGCCCAGCCAGTGTTCAGCTGTTATGCAATCATTTTTGTTAACAATTCTTTGCCAGAAGAAACATCTGGCTGATCTTACAAAACTATAAAAGCATGAAAAAGAGAGAGACAGAACCTTTAAATCAGCTTCCTCATGAATAATTAAGACAGACAAGGGTTATAATGGAAAGCCATTTTATTTTCACCGGTAACACCCCTCCCTGGATAAAGGAAGTAATGGAGAAAGGGAAAAAAACCCCCAGCAACCCCCCAAAACACTACTGTCACCATGAACACTTGAAAGGTCAGGTCTGAGAGCTGCAGCAAAAGTCTGCTCGCATCTTCCATCACCGTCGTGAGGCAGAGCTGGTTTTGCATTCCCCACAACCAGGTTCACATACAAAACAAGACTGATGCTGCCAGAGGCATTTTTAGCTCCTTGGGCCTCCCATGATATATTTTAACAGACCTTGGGCATACTAATAAAGCTAAAAAAAAAAAAAAGAAGAAAATAATTTTAAAATTCATGGAATGAGTTCACTGTGCTAGTGCTGCGTTCTTTTCAGCAGTAATTCACTCTAAGATGTGCAAACTGTAGTAGGGGGCCGAAAGCGTTAACTCTAATAAAAGATAACAGCCAACACACATATAAATAAGACTCATTTCCTTTTTAAAACATCATGGGAAAGTCAATTCTCATTGCATGATTGATGGAGACTTCCTAAATATTAATAAATATATTACAGATATTTACAAGCTTCTGATTTCCCCCTCTGATGCTGACATGAAGTTCAGCCCGTAACTAGGACATGGGCAGCACCACGGGGTGCTGGGCCAATGGCTGCAGTGGATTTGGGATGCTGGTGCAGGCAGGGAGGAGATGGAAAGCTAAAAATAGCCCACTCCGCAGAGCCAGGCAACCAGCGAGCTGAGCTCCTTCAGGCTTCCCAGCGACAAGCCAACCCGCTGCTTTTCCTCTTGCGGAACGAAATGCCAGGGTAATGCGGAGCAACTGTGCCAGGGAGGAAGGGATGGGAGCCAAGGGGAGAGGCAGCCCTCCACACCATGTTTTCTGGAGCCTGCCACAGCATGTGTCAGCAGCCTGGAGGGTTTTCTCCAGGGAAAAAGGGAGGTTATCCAGGCCCTGGCCCATGGCAGCTCTGCGTGAGCAACAGGGAGCCGTCTGTACAACCCCTGCATTGTTGTTCAGTGTTTGTGCCCTGCCCAGCACAGCAGAGCCTGCCCTGAGCCAAGGACTTCTGGGAATTCTGGGAAGGCACAGGCTGGATCACAAGGCTCTGCCACTGCCCCAGAGCCACCCCTGGACACTGCCAGAGTGGAGCAGGGCATAGGCATGAAAGACTTGTCTCCCTTTGCACGCTCAGGAGTTACTCAGTCCTTCATCCTGCCTGCTCTACAACATCCCAAATTCCTCTCCAAGAGGAAAATAAATGTGCTGGATGCCCTGCACCTAAGTGGCTTGAGGACACCAGGGGAATGGACTGTGAGCAGAGGGCCGGATGACTGAAACATGGCTGGGGCACCTCCATGAAAATATCGTGACAACAACAACAACAACAGGGCAGATGCAAAGTGAGATTTCCTGCATTTCTTTCCATCTGGTTTCCCTGGTGCACTGTGCAGCAAACACACGGCCTGGTTTTGGCACAGAAACAAGAAAAAGTGCTGATGTGACTGAGATCAGGCGACCCTTCCAGCAACAGCAGAACCTTTCCCACCAGCCTGCCTGTGCTGCTCCCCTGCAATCCCACATCCCTGTCTCCTGCCAGCACTCCGGGTGCCTTAACATGCAAGACACTTTTCCAGAGGTACCACGAGGAGAGGGCTGTGACACCTGACATTACTTGGGACAGCAAGGAGGGAGAGTTAGCACTGAGCCCTGCTTTTCCTGTTTGCATTGGTTCAGAAAAAAATAGAAACTATTTCAGTGAGCCCTACATATGCAAAAATTCTCATTTTCCAAGGGGGCTTTTAACAAAAAATAAGGATGTCTGACTCCCTGGGAAGGTTTACAGAGACTTTTGCATGTGCTTTTCAAATCAGCCTAAAAGAGACGATATGGATGGCTGCTCCAAAGGCTGCCAAATGGGAGCCAAGCAGCCCTGGTGCCTCCCAGCCTCCCACTGTGCCTTGCCAGGGCCAGAGGGGCAGTCTGCCTCTTAGGCTTTTTGGACAGAGGAAGCTGTTTTGATTAATACACCTTTAAAATTATGTTATGGAAGTCCAGTCCCAGCTACTTTGGAGCAGTTCTGAGGTATCTCTCATTAACTCGAAATATAGAAATGTTAATAAATAGATCTGAAACTTTTCTGCTATTTCATTCTATAATACACTGCTATATAGATATTAAATATGCCTCAGGGTATTAAAAAATTTATGAAAAAAGTTACAGTAGTTGATTTTCAAGTATTAATAACTTGGCTATGTTAGCTTGCTTTTAAATACCAAAGAGATCTGGCCCCAAATTATTGATGAAACTCTGGCTATGACTGAATTTAAAAAAAAGTATTTTGAATATAAAAAAAGTGCAAAAAAGCATGAGATGTCAGTTAACGTTGTAAAATTGGAACTTCTAAACAATTAATCTAGCACTCCTTTGTGAGTCCATTAAAAAGGGGGGAAGAATGAAAAAAGATTAAAGAAAAAAAAAGAGAGATCGCTCCCAATCTGAGACAGCACTGTCCCAAATTTCAGCAGAACACGAATTTTTACAGCCAAGTTATAAACCCCAGAAAAAATGGGGTTACTAATGGATATGCTGTCAGACAGAGCTCTAGCAGTATCTGTGTGCTCCATTATAATACACATTTACACCTTACTCACTGTTTCCTCTGAGTAATCACGAGAACAATTTTACAGGTATTCAGTTAAAATTAGAAGCCTCCCTTATTTCCCGTCCTCCCCATAAACTGTACAACTTTGTCTACTACCAAAATTCACTGCTACCAGTAGTCATTATCATACATTCAAGATAGAAAGTAAACTACTACAGCCTGCTCAGGAGACACTCAGAAGGACACTAAGGCTTAAGAAGTACAGCAGCTCGGGGGTATGGCCGACCACACGGGTGAAGAGCTTTGTCACCTGCTTTGCCCCAGGACACTGACATTGTAGAGTCCTGTGCTGAACCCTGATCTCAGAGCAACCAAAATGGTTCAAAAAAAAAAAAAAAATGGATTTGACCAGAGCTGCTCACTCTGGGTGCCTGCCCTTGGTTGTCTCAGCGAGGGCGTGAGCATTCCGAGAGTGGGAATGCCAGCAGGACCTACTGCTTGCGACTGTGCTAACACCGACACTGTGCTAGATCTGGTTCTCCATCACACACCCGTTCTCAGCTCATCTCCTGAAAAATGATTCAAAGCATGGTTAAAAAAAGATTGAAAGCAAGAAAAGGCTTTCTCGTGTCGACGCACACGTACGAAAGAGGCAACAATTCCAAACTACTGATTTCCTCCCAGCGCGAGCAGCTGACCCGTCGTGTGTCACCCTGCACAGATCCAAACACGGCGCTCTGTGTCTCCGGGAGCTGCTGGAGTAGGGAATCCTGTGATCCAACGCAAACCCAAGCCAGTCAAGTGGAACGAAGCAACGGGATGACAATGCGGTTCCAGTGACCTCGCTCATGGATGCTGACCTCATGGAGACGGAAGCAAAGCAGAAGGCACACAGCTCAGATCTCATTGATCGTCCTTTCCGAGGGGCAGTATTCCGAGGTTCCTGGTGACGACATGTAGAAGGATTGCGTCTTCCTTTTTAACCTGGCTCGCTTGTTGGCCAGAGACAGGCTGCGCCGGCTGGAGTTGATGATTTCTGAGATGAACTTCTTGCAGTCCACGCAAACCTCCATTGTGCTCCAGTCCTCCATTAATTCTTTGGGAAACTCTTCTTGTGACTTATCCACAGACTTGGACCTGGAGGTCAGCCTGAGAGGCAAAAGAGCAGGATCTGTCACGTTACTTGGCAACCTGGCTGTGGACCCATCAGAAAGGTCTGGATTTAAATTTTCCTTCCCAAATTACACCAAACATTGGAGAGGACAGCTTCTGCCTGGACTGGCAACATTGCAGGGCCACTGACTGAGGGCATGTCTAACATTTATGTCCTGGCAAAAACAGCCTTGCTAGAAACTAAAAATAGCTGAAGTCTTCAGCTAATCTACACAGCATCATAGCAATGGTGATCTATGCAGGGGGGTTAAACAGTAGATTCCCTCAAAAAGGAGCATTCCTTTTATATTTAATTGCTCAGATTGGCTTTGACAACCATCTGTGTTTAAGATATAAAACCAACAGGTAACTTGATAATTTCAAAGTGAAAAAATTATAAAAATCGGTATTAGAAAAATTAGGGGAAAAAAAGATTAATCTCTGCACTAGACATCACTGAATTCCCATTCAGTGGTGATTTTAGCCTGCAAGATTTATCTCCAAAGAGTTCACTCACACCAGAAAAAGACATGTTAAGGATATTTTTTCAGAGGTCCTACAGAAATACAGCTGTCCCAGACTCTCATTATTTTTCGGCTGTAATGTGAAAAAGGTTTAAGGCACTGCTACTGTTGCTATTTCTAAATCAAAGCAATGAGTAGAAGAGACCTGGCTTTTCAGGCTTCAGAGAAGTTACTACAAGCATTAGAAACACTGCCAACTAGAAAACACGTGAGAAGCATCTTCATTGATAGCCCAGCACGAAACACTTGGGGAACATTTGCAACAGACAGGAGGGAGGCTGGGCTGTTTCTCACCTGCTCCGCAGGGAATGGTGCTGACTGGTAGAGGCTTTCTCTGGCCTCATGAAGCTTTCTCCCTTTTGCAAGGCTGAAGGTCCCAGGGAGAAGATGGGGAGGGTGGAGTATGGCTTCGATGGCAGCCGCATCTGTTGGGAACAGCACAGGGAACATGCATCATCATCACAAAGACTGCAGCTTCTTAGAAAGGCTCAAAATATAAGTTTCCTTACTTACTTTTTTGCAACACTGTGAGCATACAGGCCTGTGTAAGAAAGCAAGAGCATGAATCAATCCACTGGGAAAAATTATGTTTAAATCAAGAATAAGGGATTTCAGGAGTTAAGAACCCTCCCGCATCCTCCCCTTAAACAAACATTTTCATTTTCAAAGCTTCTTCAGCACAGTGACTTCAATCAGAACATGAAGCCAAAAGCAAGGAGAAATGCTGAACAAGAACTATACCTAAATTTGAAAAATAGTGGGGGGGGGGAAAAGCTGGTTTTCCTCTAAAGAAACCTCCTCTGGTGAGACCAAAACTCAGTGGTTACATAGATCTTCCGACTTACTGTCTCACTGTCAACTTCAAATTTATCATTTTGCCCACAAATATTCCTTCTCATTTTTCCCCTGCCCCAATACTCAAAAAATAGCCAAAAAAGTAAACTGAAAAGTTTCCCGCAAAAACACAGGTTTTGGAACTGTTGACTGGGGAATCTTTCCATCTTGCTTTCCCATAAGCATAAAAGAACACATGAGTGTTTCTCTCACTTTTAGTCAAGAGTTTCAGTCCAAGGAAGCAATTCTGTCACTTATGAAGGAAATGTTTTTGAAAAGTTTTTTTTTAACACGGACTGTTAAAGAAATAAACCCAACCAACAGAATGCAGCCAAAATATTTGAGGGCTTCTAACGTATAAATCAATAATTTTCCCTCTGAAATGGTACTCATTTATTAACAGACATTAAATATTTACCTCTTGCAGAACTGACAAGTGTAAGACCAGGTAAAGAAAGAAAACCTTCTTGTTCGACAGCAAAAGCAGAGCTAGAGGAAGAAGAACAGAGGAATCCACAATGTTAAGCAAAGTCCCACACTGATGACTTCACTGACCAGTTGCTGTTGGCAAGGCCACAGGGGCAGTGCTACATCCAGTTCTGGGGTCTGTACTTCTAAGATGATATTGAGAAGAAGGTCCAGAATTGTACCTTCACATATTTAGAACTAGGCCTTTAATTGTTTTGCCTAAATTAAAAACTTGCCCATTAACTAGATAAATTTGGTTAGAAATGAAAGCGAACAATTTTAATAGTGGGGTAAATTAATTAAAGCCTCAACCTACTCTGAGATTTGAGAAAAGCTCATTACTAAAAGCTTTATATATCACGACAACAGGCAACAGCTGAATCTAATGAACGACATACTAAGATTCTTATTCCTCTGCCCTAAATGCATTAAATCTTTAAAATAAATCTGCACACTAGACACAGATAGACCTGTAGATAAAATACACAGTGAAGTCAAAATAGACTTGCTGGAGGTGTTCAAAAGCACAAGTCAAAAGTGGGAGAAAAGGATGCTGCTTCTACCGGGAAGTACCAATCTCCAATCTCCAGTTTACAGAAAAATGCATTAGTTAATGGGTCTCTAATACTAAACCTCCTTCTGGGGTCACATGTGGCTTGACTTCTCTGAAGGCTTTAATTCCCTCTGTGCTTGATAGTAAGGATTCATATATGAAGAACTTGTAGTTTTCTATTGCTATCTGAAATTCTATTTTCTGAAACAGAAAAGGTAACCAAACCTGAAGAAGGCATGGGGACAGAAATCACTTCAGTCAATGGAGACATACAGACACACTCTGATAATTGCAAATGCTACTGCATTTTCATAGACAATCTAAACAAACAAGGTGTTTCCATGAAAAGTTTTGATGTTTCTGGACATAACTGGAGGAAGTTGACCCATGTGTTGCACATTTAGGGGGATGTTTGGTGGATAACTCTTCTTTCTCTCTAATACAGGGTAAGAAACAAATGTGCAACTGGCCTCCCTCGATACCCTTCAGAGCCTCCACAGCCTCAGCCCTACCTTTCCTTTCTTGAGAGCAGTGTAGACGTCTTTATATTGCTGGTACTTCTCCAGCTCTGCCTTCACAAGCACCTGACGGATGTGCATGACCTCCTCCACTGTCAGAGCCAGACATTCCACGGGGTAACAGAACTCCTCCTGGAAGCCAAAACCCCGTATTATTTCAAAGACAAGCGGCTTCTGCCAGAGTTTAAACTAGACAACCAGCCACCTGGTTAGTAACTCCAGAAACAGGGGTTTCTCCCATCAAACTGGAATAGCACTGGCTCATTCATGGGCATCACACGAGTGCCAAACCATTGGAAGCTGTGTAAGTGTGATCTGAATGGTCTGATGTTCAGCCTTCACAACAATGACAGTTTTCTTCAGCTTTCCTCCTCAAACCACTTGACCCTTCTCTCCATTTGTCTTTGATTACAAACATTTGTTTCAAGCCAATCAACATTCAGATTTATAATTTGAAAGGGAAAAGGTATTATGGTGGATGGCATTATTTTATGTATACTGTTTGAGGTATACATCAAATAATTTCTCTGAGACTTTGTGATGCCCAGAGTGGCCAAGGAAAGTTGTTAGTAGCCCATTCTAGCAGAAATTTTTATTCAGTGGTACCACATCTTGGTGCTCACACAATCAGAGTCACACCAAGACTACAAAAAGTTACATCAGTTCAGGCAGAAGAGTTCTCCTTTCTGCCCCAGAAAGTAACAGCAGCCATTTAAGCTTTACAGAACCATGTTCCAGTATCAAGCAGGTGAACTGGTTACCCAGTGTTGCATTACAAATGGTAGAGGCTCAAATTAAAATCAGAGAGTTAACAGCACAAGCTTCCACTTACAAAATCTTGCATCTGTTCTGTGTTGCAGCATATAGGAGAATATTGAGTGCAGAACTCCTGAATTTGGTACCAGGGAATAAAAAACACCAACCCAATTTGTAATCCAGCCCAGTAGTTGATTATACATTTCCGAAAGAAAGACAGAAACCTCTGTGGGAACTCCCATTGCTTAATGCTTAGTGAGCCTTTTCAGTCAGCCCCGAGGGGCTACTGTGCAGTAATGACAATGACAGGCAATGCTCTCTGAATAAACGAAGGAAATTTCTCCTGCGTACACAAAGACGTGGCTGACAGTTTGGAGATCTCGTTTACAAATTGAAGTGATGAATCGGATTAGGACGGAAATGCTCCATTTCCATGTTCTCAGAGGTCTGTTCTGTCTTTCCATCAGATTAAAAAGAAAATCTTTCTACGTTGCAGACCTGGCAAACATTAGCATTTAGGAACCACCACATTTTTAAAAACTGTTGTCTTACCTATCTAGAAAGGGAACACAAAGAAACTTCACTCTGTTTAGGGTACCCCACAAAAGACTAGAATTGAGTTAACTTTGTTAGATTTGCCAGCTAAACCTTTGGGGTATGGAACGCTAGTTTTCTGGAAAAAACAAACTACATCAAAAGCAGCTGCAATTTGCTCTGAGGTGTGAAACTGCACAGCCAAAACAAAGTGTCTTCTGTTCCTTATGAGCAACTTTACAGCTAACCAGCAGCTCTCAGCATTTCGTTCTGGGTTCTTCCCATAGCAACTGCCTTGCTACGGGGAAGGCACGGCTGAAGGCTGGGGCGGCACGGGAGAGGAAGTGAGTGGGAAAGCGGGATGCACACAATGCCAGCAAATCCCCTTGAGTCTGCATCGTGGGAGACTGAGGGAAACTATCCGGGGTGAATGAGGCTGACTGAATGCTTGCAATCAACCAGAGCTTTAAGTCCTTTAGAAATACATTTCTTACTTGAAGCTCTTCCTTCCCCCTCATGAACGCCCATTCCTTTAATTTACAGAACGATGACGTCGGGGAATATTGCTCCTTGGAAGAAACTCTGTGGATCTGCTATAGGTGTAGAGCACGTACTAGGGGAATAGTGTGGGCCTGTCGTCGCACCAATCGAAAATGAGCATCATTAAAATAGAAATAGCCAGCAGGCAGCAGGGGAAACATAGAAAATGTTCACATGTTTAAATGCTAATGTTTTAATTCCAGTGGTTACACAAGGACAACAAAATGTTAATGCAACATTAAATGAAAGATAAATAATCCGATTTCAGAAAACTGCTTGGGGTTTTTTTTTCCCTTTTCAGAATATAAATAAGTACACAAGAAAATCTTTTGTTTCTACACTACCTCTAAGGCATTGAAATTAATTAAATTATGCTAAGCACTGGCTAAACTTCATTGAGTAATGATGCTTTGGAGTTATTGCTCAAACTTCCAACAATAGACTGCACCCAAACTCAGCAGCTCCAAGTGGGAGCACTCTCTGCAATACTCACATATGACAGAACATGGTAAAGACAAAATATGGTTTGAATGGTCTTGATTTTCCAGAATTATACTCAATACTCATTTTAATATTAAACACAAGCCAGTATGCTTATTTTTAAAAGGGAAAAAATATTATTTGAAAATACTATTTTGAACTTGAAGTTTCCATGATCCTCTTGAGAACTGGCTTAACACTGACTATGCAATCATCTTATAAACACTATAGCTTAAGGTGTGTATGCGTAATTTTTTTACACGGGAAAAGCCAGGTAGTAAGAATTGCATATCCATAATGTACTTTGTAGGTCATTCTCAGTGTACACACACCTAGCAGGTCCTTATGACTAACACATTTTTATTCTAATGTATTCCTTTTTCTCATTAAAGGATGTCACTAGACATTCAAATGAGTTGCATTAGTAAATTGCAAAATGAACGAGCGCCAGAGTGGCCTCAAAATTCTGCAATTCACAATTAGTCAGGCACTCTAAACTCTTGTTCATTTTGCAGACTAAAAGTTTCTAAACTCTCCTACAAGAGGTTTCACCCTTCCACTTACTGGCTGGGACAAGAAAAAGAGGGAAAAATTAAATTATTCATGTTCAGTTAATGAAGGGGTAAATGAATTACTTTTTCTTTTCAGTGGATTTGCCTTCCCTGATACATGGATATAAGGTATTCTGCAAGTTCTGATACATAAGTGTGCTGAGGACCAAAACAGTACGAAGGTTTTCAAGTAAAGCAGATTGCAAATGCCCTCCCATTCTACATAGTGTACCTTGGGAGAAACATAAAACCTTATTCTTTTCAACATAGTCCAAGTATTACAATAGTTCTGCTGGATTTTTGCTGCAGGATCTTCATGTGCTGTAATATTTAAGGTCTGTCCCACTGATAATCTGGTGATGTTGCATTTTTAGTTTGCTGTCCTTTCAGAACTGATTTCTTTTCCCCGTGAAGTGATTGAAGACACACAAATATCCTACACACATTGAAATCAAAGTCAATCAGGTGCAGTGTCCCAGCCTAAGCTGTAATTCTTGCCACAGCTGAGGAAGTGCTCCCCTAGGAGGGAACATGCTGGTGAAGGTGATTTCCAAAGCCAGCGAAAAGAGGCAAACCTTTGCGGGTTTCCACCTGCTGGCAAAAGCTCTCTCACACAGATAGTACATAGCCCCTGCCACCCCACACATGGCTGCTTCAACCGGATGAGAGCTGAGCAGAGAAGCTGTTTGCATAGTTGAAAAAAGTGGTCTGAAATTCATCCTTGGAAATAAACTGGTTATCCTAGGAACCTGAACAATAGACAGGAAGCAGAGAAGCGAATGCTGTGTATAAATGAAACCATTAGCTTTGGTCCTCTGGGTCATGAAAAAGAATAATGATAATAATAATAATAATTTTAAAAGCAAACAGACTGCAAAGGCACCCACATGTAAATCTCAGGACACTGAATTGATCTCACTGATTAAGCACCAAATCAGCTCACTACAGCAACCGCCAGGGCTGACCCCGTCAAAATCACTGAGCCACCCTGCCTTTCCATGTAGCACTGGCAGGGTGACATGTCAAAAGGACTATGTTTGGCACTTCTCCAAGTTTGTTTCCCCTCCCCACCTACTTGGGCCTAACTCACTCTGTCTGATGATATGCCAGTTCACAAAACCATCGTTAGTATGCAAGACAGAGCAGTTTCTTGCTAATCCTGCTAAGAGACTGTAGCAAACCCTGCCTGGTTTCACTGGCATTGATGGCTATTTGCTGACAAGGCCTCTTTCACCTTGGAGAGAAACCAGGGTCACAGGAGCTGGTGATAAGAAATGAAAGTCCATCAGAACTGGAGGGATGAAGAAGTGTGATGTCAAATAAAAAATAAATAATGCTCTGCACGTATTGAGAAGCATTCACTCTGGGAATGGCAATTTTACAGATGCAACATCTGGCGCAGCCACCGAAAATAATGATAATATTCCGGGAAGGAGAGAGCTGCAGAAAGCCAAAGTATGGAACTGGGCCAGTGCCAGCATATCAGAACTCATCTCCCAAAATGAAAAACAAGAGTGCTGAGGGAGGTGTTTGTCACACCCTAGAGGGCACTATTGCCAAGTTAAAGAATTAGCTCTCAAGGCATCAAAATAGGTTCTTATTAATGGAACATAATTTCACGACTGGTTTCCTTCTTTTTCACTTCAAAGTCAAAACCAAGCTAGGTGACAGTTCTATAGAGATTTATAAAAAGAACAAGACCAAAACAAACAATAAACCCCTCCTAAGCACAAAAGAAACTAGTTAAACCCTTCCCATCTGTTCCCAAATTAGCCTGACTTATCTAATGGCTTTTTCTCCCTTTTCCTTTAGTATTTTTCAGGGGGGATGGAATAATTGAATTAGTTTTTCTGCAATGTTTTTTTTTTAATGTATTTTTCTAGGCATATATCAATGAACAGACCAACAGAGGGAGAATATGCATGCGGTCAAGAAGATCCTGGTAAGAACTTGGTTGACCTATTTAAAATAACAGCCTCATATAAGATTTTAAGTTGCATGATCCTCTGAAATACATGAGATTAATGTTACAATGTAGCACTCAGATACACCAGAAGTGTGTAAAAGTGTAAAATGTCTCAGTATAACACAGGACGCTCTCTCCCCTCCTCCCTTTAAACTATTTGTCTGTGAATGACTCTGGGCCTACCAGAAAATGAAGTCTGGGCTTCCACATACAGTGAGTGCAGCAGGAGGTGACAGGGCAACCCATTTTATGTGACAGTGACTTCAAACACTTGCTGAAGGAGCCCTCCAGCACAGGTCTGCTGCAATACATCCTGCTCCAAGTTCACTTTGGCAGGAGATGTCCACTTGTGCTGTGCATTTATCAACATGTTACTACCTGGCCCGGGAAACTGTGTTCTACTTGGAAGGATGTAATAAAATCCAGCAGACCCTCTGAAAAGGAAAAGCCTGTTGGGGGAATATTTGGAGGTATTTTTCCTGATCCTGATCAGCTTCATCAGGTTTGGATCCTGGCCATCATCTCTTGGGCCAACAAAAATGCTCTTCAAAGCCCTTTAATACCACTGCACTACAAGACAGGGCAAGTGAATCTTCCCTTCTTTTCAAAACTCGGATGTGTTTATCGATTGCTCTGCTCACCAGCACCCCATGGGGCACACTTTGAAACCCTGCTGGTAGGAAAAGAGACAAGGAACATATCCTGCATGAAATGACAAAGCACTAATCAGTATGTCAGCATAAACGAACAAGGATTTCATACCCTTTGCTGTTTGGAGTCTGCTGGAAAACAGCTCTCAATTAAAGCTAATTGAACAAATGCACTGTACTTTCTTTTCAAGCAGTAATACAGGTTTTTGCCTCAGTAACTTCAACAAAGCAACACAGACAAACCTTGATTTGGATTACTGAAAGAGCTTTTGTATGTATAAACATTACCAGGCAAGTTCTTAAGGTGGGAAGAAAAGAAATCATTCCATTCATCCAGTCATTAACTGCAATGCTTCCAACAACTAAAAAAATTCCCCCAAATCCCAAAATAGATCCACTGCTTTGGAATTGTCTCTATTCAAGTGGAATATCAGTAAGGTGAAGTTCATCTGTTTTGGTAACATTCTGAAACAAAAATCAAGACACGTGGTTTACCCGGAGTCCTAATCAAAGTGCAAATGTTTTCTGAGGCACCTGTACCTAGGATTTTGGATAAATAAGTTAGAGAAACAAAGTTCAAATCTTGATTTCAAAACACCTTTAGCAGCCAAGAGCTGTTTCTGAATTGAGGAGTTTTCTTTGGGTCACGTTCTAATCATACTGAAGCCAAGTTTTAATTTTCATTATACTCTTAGCATTCCTCTTTTTCTCTCTCCTACCACCCACTCCACTTACAAGTGACCTGGAGCTCTGTTTTGAAGGGGGTAGGAACTGTCTCACATTGGTTGGTGTTTCCTTTTCAATGGAGTGTCGTCTCTGAGGCGGCTGCCGTCTCTCGGGCTGCGGCGTGGACGATATGGGCAAGAACTTTGGAGGCACTAAGGATTCAATCAGTACACAAAAGTTAGTTCTTCTATGAGAGACTGTTGGATAACATTGCTCAGTACTTAATGCAGCCACTGATTTGCTAGAATTCCTACTACTGGTGGCTGAAGTTATATATCCATACTGAGGTGTTTCAGGATATTATTCTACTCATTTCACCATCATGCACAGAAAACACAGGCACAGATTACACAGCTCATTACAAAACCTTTCCAATGAAACCAAAACACTTCGAAACAAATGAAAAATACTGTTACACAGTAAAACCTGCAATAACTGTGCCTGAAAAAATAGACCAGATCTTGCCCTCTTCCCAGTAAGTATCTATGAGAAATAATAGTGATTATTAAGTGTCTTTCAAACACAGTGGCAGAGATGGAGGAAACATTTAAATTGGTCTTAGGTTAGAATGTGCTTCTGTAGCAAATTATTTTATTAGATCACAACAGTTAAGCTATCCCTTCCATTCACTTGTGACTTCCTCTACAATCCTACATAAACTTCAAGGATGAAACCTTCTGTTTCACAAAGATATCCACCCAGAGTGGAGGCTAATGCCTTCCAATTGTTTATCACATTTGACCCATTCAGCACGGTTCAGCTTTAGAGGTTTATTCCATTAAACAACACTCAGTTTCAGCTTTCCATGTAAGTTTCAGACAAAGTTCACAGCATAGAAGACAACAGAAGTGTGTAAAAGCAGCCACTGGGCTCTCTCAGAACTCACTCTTTCTGCTGCTGGTGCCTTCTTGAGAGGGGTCTTCCACCTGTGAGGGGGAGATGCTGCTGCTGCTTCCTGATTTGTGCACTGATTCCTCCTGTGTGGCAAGAGGAAAAAAACCAGAATTCCTCAAGGACTGTTTTTAGTTCTCTTACTGCTTTTTAGCACACAGAAACCACAAGCAATCAAAGATATTTTGGACCATTCAGTCACTCAAAGTTCTGGAAGAAGTCCTGAGAAAAACATTGACTCCACACAGTACAGAGCAAACAGAATTTTCAGTGCTCAGTTATTTTAGAGACTGAAATAAATGGCACATGATTGGAGTTCAGTGTATTTAACTACTGCATGAAAGAACAAGATCAGGAGAGAGGTGCATGAATCCACTGTAACCTGTTAATTTTTCTTGTTTTATTCAAAGACTTGTAGGGATTTGCAGCTACAGCAGATATGTTAACTCAGCTTTGTATCTCACACTAACAAGGAATTAGCACTTAGATTTGTCTGGTCTCCAAATAATGAGAGCCACTCACACAAGTGACTCAGGTAAAGAGAAACTAATCTGAACTTGACTGCATTGTTCTCTAATTCCCAGTCCTGGTGTGTTTTTCCTTTTTTCTATATTTAAAAGAAGTCTCATTCACTGTATAAGCATGCTTCTTCTCAACAGCCAAGAGCAATTCCTGCAAGATGAAGGAAAGCAAAATGGGCTTTGACTAAAAACCTCTAAGCTATCTAAAGCTTTATGCCACCCAAATTATTAAATCCTTTGCTGTCACCTAAAACCTGTCTTCAGCCATGAGATACCAGCAAAGACGATCACAGGAGCCTCCCAAATGAAGAGTCCTGAGGACTGAGCACGAATGCTCTTTACCTCTAATGTGAATGCTTTCAACCAAAGAGATTTAACATCATTTAGACTGTCGAGATTTACAGGTCAAACAAGTGACCTGCTCTAAAATCCAGCAAGTGGCTGAGCTTCTCTCTCATAAATTTCCTTAGCTGAAAACCTCCACTGGCTGAAAGATTGCCTTCTTTGGTACCAGCAAGTGGGAAAGAAAAGCTGGCAGGATCACCTCAATTAGCACCACGCATCACAGGACACAGGCCTCTACAAATTCCCATCAGGTGATCTGTACTTCAGGCTTAGCCCAAGGGTAGATGTTGTATGTGAGGACACTGTCCCCACCTATTTGCCACAACACAGTACTCTGCAAGGGGTCTCAAATCGGCTCACATCCCAAACCAGTATATTCATTTTAACACATCAATTGTGACCCCACAAAACACTTGTGATGGGAAGCTTGTAAGGAAGTTTGAGCAGCACAATGAACTACATCAGCTGTTTTACTTGCAGGAACCAGCCACAGAGCTCAGACAGCTCTGCATTTGGCTGCATGGTTGCCTTAAAAGACCTGTGGAGAACTTGCACGACAATTGGATGCACTGTTCTTTAGAAGGGGTGTAACAGTGTTCACAAGCCTAGAGTAAAACATTTAAATTTTGAGATGGTGAATACCCCTGTACAAAGGGAACTACTCAACTTTCCACTTTGTAGAAGTCAGATTGTTCTGAGCACAAGATGAGTTTACCATTGCTGGAGAAGCTAATGAGCTAAGATGAAGAACTAGGTAAACTGTTATTCTAAAGAATGAACTGTTGGAGCCAGTGGCTAAGTATAAAAAATAGTAAGCATAAACCAAGACAGGGAAAATGGAAGCCAGGAGGAAGTTAAATTGGACATAAAATCCTACTTAGACAACAGGCATTCCGGGTTTGTAATTTCAAATTACTTCTGCGCACAAACACGTGCACTGACAATGTTATTGCTGTCCTACAATTTCTCGAACAGAGAGGGCTTTTTTTGAGAATGAAATCTTGTGTAGGAAGTCCTGATGAACCACTGCATGAATTCCTCCATATCTATACAGCAACTGTTGACTATTACTGCAGACTATCTGACATTTTACTATTGAGGTTGGATCAACCCAACATCCAAGACTCTGCACTTCTCCAGAGTGCCAAACAATTAGAAATTTACAGTTACTGAGAAAACTGCAGCTTTAAAGGCTTTACCTGATAACATCTGAATATATTACAGACATTATTTTTGGCCAGATAGCTGTAGCCTCATTAGGAAGATACAATTTTTTAATCTGTATCAAAAGTCACTATTAGATTGCTACTTCTCTTAGCCACACAAAGCAAAATGGCACTTCCTGCTCTACGCCCCTTGGAATCTGTGATTTTAGTGGTGATGCAGAAAAAGCAAGGACAGAAAGAAGGAACAATTTACACAATACTCATCCTTGCTAGAAAATGGGCAAAGGGCTGTATCAGACCTCGCCTTTCACCTCTGTCTGGCTACACTGAGTATTGGGACATAGCCTGCATTGCAACACAGATGAAAGAACAAAGAGAACGCAGCGGGAAGCAAATGCATCTGCATCACAGCTCATTTGGAGGTCCACAGCTCGGCAGTGCAGGTATTTCCAGCCTGTAATTTAGGGCAAAACACAATCGTAATTTCAGTCCCAGTGAGTAACTCCAAATAGGTTCAGCCCAATTCAAACTGCAAACAAAGAGGTGGCCGAGTCATTTACAGGCAATCAGAACAACACACACGCTGTTCCGTGTGCTACGTACAAAGTAAAAGGCAGGAAAGAAATAAAACATTTGGACAGAGCGATCTCCACTCTCCTCAAATGTTCTATGTCCTTCACCACCTTGAAAAACTTCACCCAAACTCCCTTCAGTTTATTTTCACTACTTTAGCACTCTTCCTGAGCCCCAACCAGTATTCTGCTGAGCATCTTTATCATCTCAGTTGCTTCACCAGCTATTTCTATTGACTCAAACTAGTACCGCATCTGTTCTCTGTGACAGCTCAATGTGGTTGATTTATTTTCAATTTATCTTTTGCTGTATGTTCCAGAGCTTGTTCCATACCACTTTGCTTGCCTACACAGTATTCCCTAATCAATAGTCACACTCAGACATTTTATTTTTCCCTTCTACAAGAATCATTTCACATTTCCCTTTATGTAATTTTCTTTTACTGACTTGTGCTAATTTTCCTGGGTGAAATAGCATGAAGCTTCAGGATACGCAGAGCTACAGACTGTTAAGATCCAACTCTCATTGACAGATCTTAGTATTCCTGCATCCTGCCCAGCTTCATTCATATTAACAAACCACATATAGCCTCTATTGTAATTTTAAAGACTGATGAGTGATCTCAGAATGCAAATCTCTTCTGCTTTCAGAACAGATGCATCAAATTATGCACCCATACAAGTCACCCACAGGATAACCCCAAAGAGGGCCAGCCTTTCACAGATCAAGAAAGTATGCAGAGATAAATTTCTCCCCACATATATTTCTTCCCAGCCTCCTATCTTTCAGCATAGACGCCTTTGTAACCACCCTGTCAGGAAACCCCTCCTTTCCCATTTACAAGAGAGAAAAAGAGTCAGGGAAGACTGCTTTCCCCAGGCTAAAAGTATCCTCTGTGAATAAAGCCTGCCTGCATGAGCTTTCCAGACAGCTTAACTTTCAGAAAGGTCCAAACTCAATTAATAACACTACTGGTCCAGAAGACAAAGCTCATTCTTGAGGACGTAATGTTGGTACTTCCTGAGGATCATATATAATGCAGCTTTGAAGCTAAAAAGCTTTTAAAGGTTTTCTCCTTCTAATGCTTTTTTTAATCTTTAACTCTTCATTTGAGACAGGATGGATTCAAGATTATTTCTCCATCTGAGTCGTATGTGCTTGTCCCTGTCTGTGAAACATTTTTAGGGTGTTAGTTCCCAATCTTATATAGCAAACTAATGTACTGACATTTGCACCAAACTGCAACCCCTCTGGCACAGCTGCTGCCCTTTATTTAACAGCTTTTATGATGAGGCTGGCCCCACATCTGAGTCCTTTGTTGACAGCTACTGCATGAGTGCCAGAAGGGTGCAACGTACTTTCCTAAATTCCCAAAAGCATAATTGCTACAAACACACTGTGGACAGACACTGGGCATTTAGGAAAGTAAGTAAATACTGGGTTTAAGGCCAAAATTACCATTTAACCTTCCAAAAGAATATTTTCCTTCCTGGGATCTGATCTAGTATTTTTGAAGTTCTGTGGGCTGACAAAGCAGCCATGGAAAATTCGGATTATAATTTGCACAGTCACTTCTCATCTGATCAGTTCAGCAAACTACGAAGTAAGACTCAGTTCTGACAAACTGAGAAGCAAGTTGTGTCCTGCTTTTTTACCTCTGAATCTGAGCTGTCAAGTTCAGCCAACGTGGGAGCCTTAAGGAGTCTCTTGCGTTGCACTGTCACTTGTGTGGCCCCGTTCTGCTTTCCTTGTGGTGCTGGGCCACCGTTCACTACAGAGGCATCCACTAATTTTCTTCCAGTCTCTGGCGTCGGTACATCTGCCAAAAGAAACACAATTGGTGTTTGCATGTGGAATGTATTTTGCCTTCTCAAATCTTACTGTTGAGGCAATACACACAAAAGGAAAAAAATTTTGTGATAGTTATATTTGTGCAATTATTTCACTTTTAGTGATTCACTGCTCAGAGAATTACAGGCAATGGGTTGCGGTACAGAAGCAGTATGAAAGAATGAAGGCAGTGGAAAAAGCAGCATTGCATAATGCTAAAACCCAGCCTCAGACCTACATCAATCAACTTTGAAAAAACTGCCTCTGTTAAACCTGAAAATATTCTTCCTTCAGCGTACAGTCTATAATTAACTCTATAAAACAAGGACCAGAAGAATGAGCAACCATATCTGGGCAAGTGGGTTTCCAGTGAATCTGAAGACAACGCCACACAGAAATTAGGAGGTTTAGCATGGAGTAAACCCAGTTTTTCCTGTGAGGACAGAATTGTGCTTTATTCTGCAGGATACACAGAAGGAATGAAAAAGAGGTAAATAATGAGCGTTCATCAAACACATGCACAACTCTTAGGCTTGCATGGCCATTTGTATTAAAAACATGTCTGTGAGGTCAGACGTTCATGGAATAGCAGAAACATGAGGCTCCAGCTCAATTTTCATCTACATGACTTTTACAAGGATGTAACTCCACTGAGTAAATCACTCAGGATTTCTGCCAGTGTGCAATGAAGATGCATCTTGGATAATGTAAGCTTTGGGTCTGCTGTGCTTAGCCTAGCTTGGCTTTAGACATTAAGATAATGACCTAGCCTTTGACATTTTAGGAGAGCTTAGAGTTTGGTCTGATAAATCAGTTTTATCCCTGTAAAAGTACAAAGCGCAGTATTCCAATCTGAAGAAAATTATGTTGGAGGGACAAGGAAGAGAAGCTTTTAATCTCCCATTTGCATGTATGTCTAAGCATCTGGTCTTTCTACAAATGTGTTTTTCTACTCATGTAATTATAGGACTCCTTCCCCAGCCTTGTAATAACAAAGTACCTCCAGGTATTACAAGGCTAGGGTAATGATGAGTTATTATTCCCATTTTTATACGTGGTGAAAAGGGACAGAAGGTCAAGTGACTTGTACCTTAGGTTACTGGGACGTCTATGACAGAGAAGTGATATCACCCAGATATTCACAGTGCCAGCAATGTAAGTACTCACACATCACTTGGGGTGACTTACATAGCTGCCCTGGTATGAACAGACAGAGTCACTCCTGCTACAACACCATTTGCATGGATAAAGCCATCCTTGCACCAGGTAAATCAAAACTACAGACTACACAAAGCACAGCTACAGCAGTAGGTCTGCTTAACAACATTGTCACCACAGCAGCTATTGAAATAAATGAAGGAGAGGAATAAGTTAAATTAATGTATATTTTAAAGAATTATCCAGGTTATTGTTAAATGCTGGAAAGTGATCTAAAAAGGAGAGGGGGTGCATTATAGTTCCTCTATAAATCATACCTTCAACTGGGAGTATAAGAAAAGGCAATTATTTGGGCTATTAAAGCCATGGTGACATTCCAGGCCTATGAATCTGTGTACTAAAGTGTTATTACTGCCTTCAGGTCCTCCCTACAAAGAGCTGCAATCAAAGACTTAGGCTCTCTAACCCTTAGTGCCTATCTTCAAAGGCTTTGCTAATGGGTGTCCTGACTACCACAATGGCTTATAGGTCACGGGTTTTTTGTCCTCCTAGATTTCTGTGAGTACAGCATGGGCGTCCCCCACATCAAATGCATTCCTGCTCTAACAGCAGCTCAACGCAATCCCAGAAAGGGACAGCAGGAGAACAAAACCCGAAGTGCCTCCCCTCCCTGCTGCCAATGCCGCTTCTCGAGACCTCATAACTAGCTGCCATGTAGTTGATTGAAGAAGTTCTGGGTTTCCCAAGAGAATGAGCAAGAGAAAAAACTTTGGTTTGTCTTTGGATGGCACAGGGTGGTTCCTGAATAGACTGTCCAAGGAAGCAGCCCCAGCACCACCCACACAACAGCCAAAGGTGGTGCCCCTTCTCCCATAACCCTCCCGGGTGGGGACTCCCCTGCCTGATGGTAGGGAGGGTGGAGAATGGCCTTGGAGCACTGCTGGACTCACTGGCAGAATAAACGATGGGAAGGCCTACAGCATTGCCTTCCTGCCAAAAAGTAAAACACACAATAGGCCTGGGGAAAGGAAAAAGGGGGGACACCACCAGACATCCCCTATGGCAGGTGATAAAACATGTTTTCACATCATAAATTGTTTTTTAGTGGTTTTCGTTTGTTTGTTTGCTTGCTTGCTTTTTTTTTTCCCCTAGGAATTTAGGCTCAATTTCTTTAGGCCTCAGAAATGGAAATCTCTAGTCCATTTTGAATGTAATTGATGTAGCCAATCACTATCTATGAAGCCTAAACCAGCTGTATTTAAAGTCAGGCACACATGAGTTGTTCATACATATTGCTCATATGTTGATTCAAGTCTTCTCGAAATACCAAAGAAATTTTAGATGAATCAAGAAGACAATCCAACATAGTACTTGTTTTCAAGGTTTCTTGAGTAGGAAATGTCATTTTTCACCATTCTTTCCTCTAGAGAAAAAAAACCAGTGAGTTTTTACAACTTGTAAGTACGAAAGAATAATAATAAAAAAAGAATAAAATTAGAAAACCATCCAATCTATAAAATCCATTTGGTCAATCAAGTTAAGTTTATCATTCTTGCACTTACAGCACTGGATACATGTGAATAAATGGGTTATCATAATTTAAGGAAAAGATCATGCCATCTGAGTTTCAACAAACAGATTTCAAGAAAAATACCTTGTTCCAAAATTAAAACCAGAATCTGTTAGCAGACATAGACCAATAAATGATTAGTTTGTTTAAGCTATTTTAGTGATCTGTTCGGGAAACATAAACATTAGCAGGTGACAAAAATAATTGTACATCCTCATAAACAAGATAAAATTAATCAGGATAAACAAGTCAGAAACAACAAATAGATGAAATCTTATGAACATGACAGAAAAAATCAATGGACAATTCTTAGAAACAAAACCTAAATTTATTTTTTAAAAAATGAATAGTAGTTTACAATCTCTAGGTTCACAGAACATTTAAATGTTCTGAAGATGATTCCAATGATATTAAGAAAGGCTTGTGTGAGTAGCAGCCTGGGGTTAAGAATTTATTAGAGAGTAAGACATGCTGGGGGAGTGTAATTTCTCTGTGTTTTCAGGCAGCAGGTACAGAGAACAGCACCTACAAATTGGATGAATGTGTTTGGTTTCTTTTGAGTTTTTCTCTAAGCTGTCATTACAACAGGCAAATGAAAGAAGGCAAGGCCTTGATTTGATTACTTGATTGTTGCATTGGGCTTCCCTGACCAGCCTCAGGAAGGGGGAGACAGAAAAACCCCACCGTAGGATAATATGAAATGTGCCTTTATTTGCATGTAAGATTATGTCTCTTATGAAACAAGGAATTAAGCAGACCACAAATTACATGCAAACCTCAGCAGTCATGTAACCATATGCTGTCTGCTTCCTAACCAGCTCTCCTTGGCCAGGAGTGATGACAGAAACATCTATACAGGAAATGTACTCAGGATTATAATTTTTTACACTGAGTTTAAAAGAAGGCTAAGATGGATTTGCAGAATTAATACAAGTTTGCTTTTTGCTGGCTATTATATTGATAATATATTGGGAAATATTACATAATGAATAAAGGTAACAGAGACGTACTCCTTTCAGTGGACTTCAGATGCTGAATTCAAACCCGAGAACTAATAAATCAGTCTTTTGCTGTGTTTGCATCACTTCCTCCCACTGGTCTGAGGCAGACTTAACCTAAAAGTAATAATCCCCATGAAATTCGGTGTTAAATGTTTCCGTTTCCTTTTTCTTCTCTCCCTGCACACCTCCCAGTTCCCCCTTTCCACCAAAATGTACAAACTGTTTCTGAAATAACAACTTCAAAGCAGCAATTCACACAGCTTTGAGGCAAGAACTGGAGTGTTAAGAGTGGGAATGACTGATCTTTTAAGCTGCATTCAGCACTGCACTGAAATGAAGCTACTTTTCAGCTATTTTTCTATTAGAGGAAGGGGCAATGACTGCCCTGGTCCTTAGCTGTTATCTGAGTACCTCTCAGGTAACCCACTACAGGTGGCTACCACTTGCTCCTTCTATTCTAGTAGAAGGAAAATTCAGTGTAAAAGGAGACCCCAGGAGCCCCTCCTCTCCTCTTCAGGAGAACAGCAGGCAGATACGTGGAGCTGGGCACTGTGACACACCAACTACACTGGCTCGGTGCCAGCAAAAGTCTTCTCAGGATTCTGCACCCTCCCCATCGCAGGCAGCATGAATAATATAAACCTGCACCGGTCCTTTAGCACTTAGCAAGAAACACTTCTCTTTTTCAGATGGTTTGTGGGTTTTTTGTGACAGCAATTCCATCAAGCAGAGAGCAATGAAAGCAGTGAAAAAGCAAGTGTGTGGAAACAGTGATGAAAGCACAGTACAGCCTCTCTGCCTCTAAAATAATGAAAAAAATAAAAGCACGCAAAGCAACAGCATCCAAAATTACTGCTTATCTGCTTACTATCAATATCCCAACCCATCCAATTTGCTTGTACTGCTCATCCAGTGTCTCACATCTACCTAACTGGAATGTTTTAATCATCCCAAATTTACTTCTAAGGACACTTTATCAGATCACTCGGTCACACCATATGATGCTACTTGCTGAGAACCACATGACTTGAAAAAACAAAACCAATCACATTTGGGAGATGGATAAAGAAACCAGGAAGAGTTCTTCAGTGGTCAGTCAAAAACCAACAAATCCAAGTACAGTACAGATTGCTAAAGCTAGTTCTTCAAAATAAAAACATTATGGTTATGAATTAATGGATTACAAAATATTGTTTGGATTTAAACAAATGAGGATGTCTCAAAATTCTTAGAAATAAAAGGCAAAAGAAGAAGCAGACAGACACAGGCAGAAGGACAGATCTGAACATTTCCCTTTAGCTGGTCACTGGCATATTCAGTTTTATCTTCTTAAAACTGAAGGAACTTTTGGCATATCTGAAAGTAGCAATACTTTCAGAAAACTCAAGTTTGCCTGTTTACGCTGCTATCTGAGGCCCTGGGGACCCTGCAGCTTTCAGTGGAGTAAAATATGATGCCATGTACATATGTAATTTGAATCCCAGCTGACAGCTGTAGTAGCTGTACCATACACCACGAGTGTAAGGTTTCACAAAAAGGTTTGAGCTGCATTAACAGCTTGTCACCGCCTTTGATGGCAGAGCCTGTTCCTTCCTCCCGTGTGCCCATGCTCATCAGCTGCCCTCCTCAGCCAGCTCTCTGATCATCTGATCAGACAGGAGGCAGGTTTAGATCACTAAAAGAGCAGAAAAACAACCTGGTAAAAAAATTATTTAAAGTATTTGTTCCGGAGTTACATGAGTTTAACAAGGTCTTCTTGTGAATAAATGAGCAGGACTGGCACAGAGAAGGGGGAAAATCACAGAGGGGATTCAGAGGGGAGCCTGGGGAGGGGAGCCTGGGGAGGAGAGGGAGCAGCGATAGTCCCTCCTCCCCTCTTGACAGTGGCAAGCTGTTTCCTTGGCTCAGTCAGAACAGGGAGCCACATTCACACACGTCACCTGCGAACTGTGTTCCCATATTACATAACTGCTGTATTTTTTTAAGTTACAGTAATCAAAAAGCTTCTATATGGTCTTTCTAGTTCACAATATGCCAGCATTTCAGTCAGATGATGCCTTTCTGAGGAAAATAACTAGATGAGGCTAAAGGATGCATGGAAAAACTGAGGATATGAAGTCTGCAAAAGTCCCAGATGAGATGTTTCTACATGTAACTTGAAGGAGGGAGGGGAGGTGGTACAAAGAGCATGGATTTATTTGGAGACTTCTTTGGGAGTCACCTAGGGGAAATGAGGTAAGAGCTAGCTATCTCGTCTGCTGGCAAACCTTTGAGGCTGATGTTGAATATTTCCAACATCAATGATGGAAATTTTGGGCCTGAGAATCCTGGAAAATTAGTGCATAATGAGGAAGGAATGAATTCATTTTCTGGCTCCTAGGCTGTCTGACATTGCTGTCTCCGAAGGGGAATGGGTTCATACAGTTGCTGCATGTCCTAACTAATGGCTCACCAGAGGAAACCCAAAAATTGATATTAGATATTTGATGAATCCTCTGCACCAGCTGTTACCAGCAAACCTTATTTGCTAATGAGTAAAGAAGGAAGGTTTAGCCTTTTTGTTAGTGAATGTCTTTGATTTCATAGCTGACAAAGCTTTCACTGTGAAGACACTGCAGAACTGACAGTTTCTTTCTAGATTAATATACATAGGTATATTTAATTTAATCTAGAAAGGTAGATGAGTTCAAAGGTAGTTTTAGAATCCTGGTGAGAAATGAAGTACTGCAAAAGGTGGTCTAGTCAAAAAGTGAGTGCAAAGACAAAAAAGTCAGACTTATAAATAAATAAATCAGACTTGAAGGTGATGCTGTATTCTGCAATCCTTTTATGAGTCTGGAATAGTTCTGGACCACCTTATTTTGGTTGTTCATTTAAGCAGAACTTCAGCGCTCTGATGAATAGACCCTGTATCTCAGGTGAAATGCAGATGTTTCCTGCACCAAGGCATCCTTTTGTGGCAAGGAAAATGTAAGCATTAATAACTGATTTATCTAAATTTTTTATTTTCACTGACCATATCTTGGAAGAATCCCTTCAAGTTTCTTTCTTAAATGGGAATTCAACAAACAGATGGAACAAATTTCACAATAAGCACAATAACCACATCAGTGGTTACATGGTGTAAATGGTGTAGCACATTTTACCTGACAAGTCAAAACTGTAAGACATGCTAAGTGGCCGGATTGCTGTAAAAAAAGGAACAAACACAACAAAAAAAGAAAATGATTCAGCTATTAGAAAAGCAGAGGGATAACAAAACCAAAATATTAACTCCACTCGGGACATTTTGGACTCTCTTGCTTAAATCCAAAATGTGTCAGACATACTACTGCTTTACTGTAGTAAAGCTCAAAGTCTGAAAACTACAGCAGCATAAACGGGACTTGCAAACAGAGCAATTATATTACTAGTAAATTAAGATCTTTGGAATTCAATCAAATATCAAAACAAGAGACAAATATCTGAAAAATTTACTATTTTAAAATAAAATCACCATGAAAGAGAAACAGGGAAAAGGGAAATAGAGAAAGAGAGAGGAGAGAAAGCTGAAAAAAATATTGAAAGCACAAAGCCACATTTCACACAAGTTTCAGTGACCTGAAATAAAGATATTTCTAATTTTTTTAAGCATAATCTCCAATGATTATAATTAAACTAATAAAGAGAGACACCCAAGCTAAGCTTGAGCGGTAGTTTTCTTGAAGAGGATGGAAAAAAAGGCCAAACAAAATCTGATTTGCGCTGATTCCTGTTCTTTTTAAAAACCTTAGGTGCACTTAGCCTTTAGAATGAATCCATAATATTATTCTCTTCTTCCTGGGCTTCTGATGATTTTATTGCTAGATAAGAAAGTGGTCAGATGTTCTTCATTTCTGGAAAGACCTATCTGTATTTCCAATTAAACAGTGTATTCAGAGAGCAGACCCTCAAAATATTAAACTGAAAACAAAATGTCAGTGCGCTAATCCAGATAAGCAGGCCAAGCCTGGTGACAAGAATGTGCAAAAACGCATCAAAACTGAAATCAGCTCACTTGACAGGTGACAAACCTGCAAGCTGCTAGGAAGGGCCTGTCAGACACCCATACCACTGCCCGAAAAGATGTTTATAAAAAGGTTGTATTGGGACAAGCTTTGCTCATGAGAATAATTTAGAACATGTAGTAGGTGGCTGACTCAGAGCTAAATCTGGGAGTCAGGGAGCTTTTTCTGTATTCATTAACTAGACATCATCCATAGGTAACAGCTACAGAGACAGTATCTAATTTCTGTCCAAACTTAGCATAAAGGCAAATTCCTCTTAAAGCATAAGGGTGTTTATCACCTGATGCTGAGACACTGATAAGACCAGCACATGAAACAAAGTTCTCTCCAAGCTCCATTAGCTCTACTTGGTTGAGTCACAAATCCACGCTTTTAATTAAAAGGCCGTGTACCTCAAGGCTGTGCTTGTCTCAATGGCTTACGCTGACGATTTTATGAGGTCATTTGAAAGCTCGCTCCAACTCCTCTACTCAAACCTCTCCCTTTGTGAGGACAATTCAACCCCACTTCCGAAGAAGTTTTAGACTGAGACTGGCCAGGGTAGAGAGGATCTCACCTGTGCCGTGTGCTGTGTAGAGCAGAGGGACAAAGCCCGTGGCTGCTGGGGAGCACATGCCATAGGTACACTCTTACCACAGAGGAGGGACTGCAGGAGTACAGCCCCCATTCACCCCAACAATCAAGTGTAGTTGTGCTCTTGACTGTATAAACTGAGTAAAAAGGAGTAACTCTGGGACATGTGAAACATACCTCACACTCCTGAATACGTCACTGTAATGTGCTATTTTTTTTTCCTCCTTTTTAATAGCAACAAATATTTCTGTCCAGATGGTGCCAGTGTCCCACATGGTGTTTCTACTTAGATTTATAATCCTTAAGCCTCATTACCTTGCATGTTGTTACACTAAATTACATTCAGTGGTCATTTAAACTGTATGGCAGATCTATTTGTGCCATACTGAATACCACTAACACTACTCTATTCCCAATTCTGCACAAGCACGTTCTTTTCTAAAGGAACTTTGGGCATAATAATCATTCCAGTTGTGAGAAAGAACAAAACCTCATATGTCAACATAAGGAAAATTAGCTTAAAGGCCTTTGGTCTCCTTAGTTCTTCATGTCAGCAGTTAACATATACTTGGAAAAAAGTTTGCATGCATCCACTTTCACATCTCCATTGATGTGGCACTTAATCCAGTCAATTCACTGGACTTGAGAGGAATTACCCCAATTCCAAAACACAAAAATTTAATGCTTTAACAAAAAGTGAAGAATTAGTGGAAGACAGGTATCCCTCATTGGAGGCAATGCCTTGAAATCAGTGCAGAAGTCCTAAGCAGTAGTGGTTCAAAATTTAACATCCATTTTAGAAACTGTTTACTAACTGGGTTTGATGCCATTCATATCAGTTAGAAATTGTAAAAATTTATTAGAACAAGTTTGCTGCCCCTGAGACAACATGAGAGTTCCCACATGGAGAACATTTAAAACACTGAAACTGAAAGTCTGAAAGAAAAGTAAGGAATTGTTCTATTTTTTTATAAGCTTCCTACATTTGGAAAAAAGTCTAGGCCTGTGAGAAATGTTAACTGATACAGCAAACATCAACTGAATCCAAACCAGAAACTGGAAGGCCCAAAAAAACAATATTCAAAGCATCATGCTTTTACAAATGCACCCAAGCATTCCCCAAACTCCATCAAGCACTTCAAAAACAATGCAACAAAGCAAGACTGATGAAATTGTTTTTCTCCAGAGACAATGGGTTGTCACAATCCACTTGAATCTGGACTGGTGCCTTTGAGCACATGTGGCAAGCACAAATATCTTTCAAAAAGCAGTGACAGAGAGTACACACGCAGATTTTTTCACACTTTTCAGCCATAAGATTCCACATTTGCTCTTTAAAAATTCATCTACTTTGGTTTTTCTGATACAGATAAATACAGTACTCTTAAAGCAGTCTAAGTCACTATGTGGGACTGTATTTGTCATGCTGTTGCCATCAGAACCACTGAACTGGTGACTGCTGCATAGCATAGTATTTGTATCATTTCATAGTGGTTTGCTGAAAATACACTGCAGAAATGAAAAGCTTTGCTGTGCAAGTCTCAATTATTTTCCCATAAAAAGACCTACAAACACATTTTCCATAACTTGGAAAAGGAAACAAAGATTTAGATTCAAAATAAATGCAACAGATTCAGTAAACAAAATAAAAGCCAATTTTAAATTAAAATAAAGAAGTTGATGATGCTAACAACAGGAAACAAAGGGAATAAATTAATTAAAAATCGACATGTAAAGAATACTTGCAGATAGGCAAGGTATACTGCACTAGAGACAAGCAATACCTGTTCCATTCTGAGCAAATCTAACATTAACTGTCATGTGCAACAAGCAGTACAATACCATTCCATTTATCTAATACTTACATTAAAAACTTGAATGGAATCAAGCTGAACCATTCAGTTTCATATTTTTAAATATAACTAATACAACTAAAGATTGCATAGCCCTAGAAAAGGCTGTAGGTTCTTTCTTTTTCTGAAGGAGTAATTTTATCTTCTGTGACATCTGCACAGATGTGGCTAAAATTGCTGCTTCTTATGTGGGCAAGTTTTCTGTGGATGCCGCAGGTAAAACCTGGCCATGTGCTTACCCAGCCTGCTACGCCTTATCTCATCAGGGGAGACTGGACGTAACTTCCTCTCTGCCTTGATCTCTTCCAGGATCCTTTCATGGAGGCTGCGGGGCCGTGGTGGGGTTGGTTTCAGTTTCCTTGCCGAGGCCTTGTGATACAGAGACAATCATATTTACATTAAAAAGTGTTTCCTTGAAAGTAGATTTCACACTTTTTTGAAAAAAAGAATGGAATGCTGTGATATGATTTTACATGCACTCAATTTCAAACCTCAGTACTGATGCCATGATGATTTTTTTGCTTTTCTTTTATACCCTCTTATATACGCTCTTTTATATAGCTTTATGTATTCTTTGTGCTTTTAGCTTACATATAATTCTTTAAGTTCGATAACTCCCCTTAGACCTAGTATTTTGTTAAGTTTAGAGACTAAACATTCTAAAAGCCCAAAGAAACCAAGGTCCTCTCCAGAACACATTCTGTAAACAAAGATAGGCCCATCCAGGGGGAGGGTCCCTTGGGTGGGGGGTCTCACCCGAGTCCCTCATTGGGGAGCCTTTGATAGATATGCTAATTTTTGCAAGGCATATAATTGTATACTCATCACATCCTCAGTGGCCATTTTCTTTGGTGGGGACATCAGGGTGCATTTCGATGTGCATTTCATCACACCTAAGGATCCTTGAATAAATACTGAGGTAAAAACCCTTTTTCCCTCTTAACTGTGTGCAGCTCTCTTAATTTTAAGACCAGGAAAAGGCATCAGTACAAGCTGAAAGAGGGTTTTATACATCATGGTTTCCCAGAGATAAAGGGCTGCTGGCAATAACAGCTGTTAATTGGTATGTGCAACATACTACACACTGTTCTTTTAAGGGATCCTGTTCTATATACAGAAGACAATATTTTTGAAAGCCCAAGCAGAAAATATTGTATTTACATATATGCTGGAAGCAAACATGCTTTAAAAAGCCACAATTTTGTTAGGAATGAAGCCCACTGGATTACATACAGGATTTAATGGAGGTCGCGATCGGATGAAATCCAGGATTATTTCATGGGCACTCTTTTTTAATCGAGGTGGGATGTCACCGTTGACCTGGAAAAGAGAAAGTGAAATATATATTTATATACATATATATGTATATATGGCTTTGTTTCACATTGGTATTCATGCAGATGAGATCAACTGAAAACTCAGAACAACCCTGACAGAGCTGCAGAGTTCTGACACCTGCACCAGACATAAAACCCCACCAGTCTTGAGCAGAGCAACAATCCATATGAAGAGCACAGGCAAGCAAAAAACGTTATGTAGCAGCTTTTCAGCTTTGCTGACAGCTGCAAAATAACTCCAACTGCAGCAGCTTTAAGCAGCAATACTTAGGATTTTGAAGTGATGAAATCAAATGTCAAGGCTGCAGTCGTGTCCATGGGAGAAGTACGCTTCCTCACTGTAAATTACATATTTCTGTAGAAGAGGGGGGCTGGGTGGGGGTTGTTTGCTTTTTTGTTTGGTTTTCTCCAGACGCAGACAGTTCTTTCTCTGATACCTCATTTAGACGTAAGACCATACACAAGACATCACAGGGAAGAGTCATCAATTCAATATATGTACAGGATTTAAAGAAGGCAACTGAAGTTTTCCTATCACATGAAGAATGTACAAATTGTAAGATGGGAATAAGTGTATGGATTTGCTTTAAAAAAACCTCCTGTCACGTTCAGTCTTCATAGCGCACAGTGCCCTAGCATGCTGACAGGGCTAAGATATCATCCTATGTCATATACATCCTTCTGCCACCTCCTCTTACTACACAGTGACTGGCTATCAGCCCTGTCCCCCAATTTGACAGAAATTTCCTCAATATTGTACTGTTTAGACCAAGTGTCCCATATTTCAGACTTATTTTTCCTTTCTTAAGGGTCAGTCGCCTTGGTGTTTTTGTTTTTTTTTTTTGTGGGACTCTATTCATACAAATTCTGTAGCCAGAAAACCTGTGTAAAGACACGTGTCTGGTTTGCCAAATCACATGCCCTCTTGCTAACCAGAAGGACTGCTGCCATCACAAAAAGGGGTTTAAATGTCCATAAGGTCACCTGAATATGATCCCTAACTGAACTTCACCAATGCCATGCAGCTTCCATACAAGGTCTGCTCACCTCAGACATGCCCTGTGTCCAGGCTGGGGCTGAGTGACAGCCTCTCTGAGAAGATTCATCCCTTTCCCTCTAAGAAATCAGATGCAGAGTCCCTCCTGGGGAGCATTTAATTGCTTTCCTGAGGACTGTTTCTGGCTATATCCTACCCCAGACACGGTCCAAACTCTATTTGTTCCACCCTCCTTAGTTTCCTAAGAGTGAATTTCACGTTGCTTGGCAAAGAATACCGAGCTGCTAAACTCTGCAACATGCATAATCTTCTTAAAAATAGTGCAGAAAAATTAAAATGGAAAAGGTTTATACTAAACTGTGATTTGACATTTCCTGATGAGGAGAATACTATTTTAAGGGACGTGATTGATTTCTTCTGTTCAAAGACTGAGCAATTTTTTTGAGGCCAGCATGCCCTGGAAGATTGTTAATGAAATGAGAAGTCTCTCTTCCCTGAGCTACTGTTCATCAGATGTCAAAGTTGATAGCTGAAGCTAAGAATTATTACCATCAGAACAGCCATTTTGTAAACTGATAATCTCTGTTCAAGCCTTGGGGAACAACTCTCTGCATGACAATAGTCAATAAATAATATATGGCTCTGAGCCTTTCACCTCAGGGCACTCTAGGCCCTGACTTAATGCCACCAGGGTATAATTAGTATCAGTATTAACCATCTGATTGGAAAAGGAGAAATGTAGGATTTGCTAAAGTGATTTTCCACAGGATACATGGGGAGCTGGTGGCCAAGCAAGTGGGTGTTTCGCAGCCAACAAGCCAAGAGCAGGAGCACCAGTGGCAGAATCCACCTTCTCATACTTGGCACCCAAACAAGATACTGACATGAAAGATACTGAAGGGAAACTTCTATCCTCTCTGTTCACACTAGATTTATTTATTTACTCAAACTAACTCTCTCTGTAGTGAGCAACTTCAAATGCATCCTTTACTTTTACTTAATTACAATTCATGGCTCTTGATTAAAGTCTAAATCAGAGACATTGCACAGACGCAGCCAACGCAGGGGAAAAAACCAAGGAACGAGTTTATCTTTTTTTTTTCTCTCCACATACAGGCTGGCCCCAACTACAGAACAATATTTGAATAGATACTTCAAAACACTGTAAAACTATCCTAAGTCTTCATGTGTGTAAAACAGCTTTTGTACAACAATATGCATTAAAACTGGCAGCGTAAAGAAAGCTTAACCAATTATTATCGAAATCAAACATAAATGTAGAGATCTGAACAACTAATGCACAGAAAAATTAGCATGTCATCATCTACCAACAACCTGCTACCATCACACTTTAATATATAAACGCAGAGTTGCAATTAAAAAAATAACGGCAAATGGTACTTAGTTACCTTGGTTGAAGCCCAAAGCTTTAAAGATGGTGATCCCAAACAAGAAGTACATTGCTGATAACTTCCACAAAAAAATAACATCACCTATCATTGACATTCAATTATCTTAGCCATTTATTTGTTTTGCTATAAAAGGTGCCAGCAATGAGTAGGAGAATGTTATCTTTAAATAACAGTCAACAGGAAACTGATACTGTTTTGTACTATTTAGAAATTTTCATTTAAAAGGAAATTGCACGGACACTGAAACAGAGAGGACACACTACATCATTTCCAGACCAGCTCCTGATAAAGTTCTGTGGTGAATTACAGTATTATAAGTAGGTATCTATTTGCCATCTTGCATTATGCAGACAGTACAGCGTTTTAGCTAACACAGTTGTTACACAGCGTTTGACACCCCACAGCAAGCTCAAGCAGCAGTGTCCAAGAATGAAGTGCTTTGGTACTTCCCATCATGGGGCACTGTACTCATGCTGCTGTTCCTGCACATCTATTGCAGAAACAAGTTTATGGTACCACATGGTAACCACAGCACTTGCACAGAGTCCCTCCTCTGAATACCCCTAAAGCATGATTAGGAACTGTGAAGCTCCCTGCTCTACCTAGGATGACTCCCACGCTTCTGTGGAAACATGTGACGAAGGTGTAAAATGAAAAGCACAGTTCCCCTGCTGAAAGCAACTCACCACAACCAAGTCAGAACTGTGTGTAAGAGAACAACAGACTCTACAACACCCAGCTGGATAAACTGGTCCAAGTCCTGTGCTCACATTCTCTATGTCCTGCTTGAAGCATAGGAAACCTTGCTTATGAAAATACTGTCTGTGCACAGCTGTTACTGCAATTAACCTAAGTACTGTAAGATGCTAAATACTGCAAAGACATAAATTAAAAAACAAAACCAAAAATGAAATAAACAAACAAACAACCCCTCCCCCCCAAAAAAAAACCCCATGCCTCAGGATTCTCAGCATAGACATTGAAATTACTGGATATTTTTGATAATAATGGCTTCAATCTATATGCTTAAATTCCCCTTCTGCAAGATGGCCAAGCCAATACCACTTACATGACAGGTACTCGTGAAGAGCTCGGATATGAAGACAGGAGTGCTGCTAGCTACAAAGGATGTAACTGCTATGTAACACAATGCTGAGTTTGGACAGGGCACACAAGTACCTGAGAGGCATCTACTGAGTAAGTAACGTCAGAGGTATCAGTTACTGCTCAATGAGCTCTGCTCAAGAAATAAAGTGAACGGTGCATATCTTGGAGGGGGGGAGACAGGCAGAAAGGAGAGCTAATTGTGAAGCACTGTGAAATTAAAAACTGTAGCTAAATACATATGAATAATAAAGAAAAACTAAGCCTGCAAGAGTAATTTAATTATTAAATTTCTCCATTTTCAGGTGTTGACTCTACCAATGTCCACAGCTTTTAGCTTTTGTGGGAGTGGGTGCTCCATAGGTGAAGAAAGCTATTAAATCTCTCTAAAGTAGATACTTGAAGATTATAAAATTCTAGAAGGAAAGCTATCTTGCTCCCACAGCAATTGCAGCAACGAGGACTCTTGCCTCAGGATAGAAAGATGACAAATCTGAAATTATTTTCAGATGTACTGAAATAGAAATGCCAACGTCACTGAAACAAATGAAACCAGTTATTTACCAAAAGCCCAGAATTTGACATTTTACATCTTCAAAACATTTTGAATATTTGCACTGTAACAATGGGTGAGAACAGGAAGCTCCAGTTACTGCTGTCTGTTAGCACAACACTCTGAAACACCAAAATATGGCCTAACAGGAACATCTGTTCCTTCCTTAATTTCTACTCAGAGTACTGAGCAGTCAGGGACAGATCAAGCTACTCTTTTAAACACAGCACCACATTAATAAAAAGAACAGTAAAGATTTCATGTTGCATTTAATTTACTTTAGAAAATTACTTACTACTTTAAAAATTTATTTAATCTCTTGTTATCATTAGTAGGATATGTGTTCTCGCAAGCTACCAAGTCTAAAACTACTACCCAAAAATTTAAAGCAAAAATTACTTTTAATACAAATTTTGCTGAACATCCATTTTGAATGACAGAAAGAAACATAATCCGTCTTTCCTAGACTGCCTTAAAATTCAGATTTAGGATCTTCAAACTTTTCTCCTCTTCTCAAGAACCACAAGGGTTTCTGCTGATGGGAATCCACATAATCAGCTTCAATCCATGACAGTCAGCTAGAAGATGCTGTATCTATGCATTATAACCAAACTTGTAGTTCTGTGTGAATCCTTAGGGTTCCATACATTCCATGTCAAGCTGCACTCTTATTATTGAACATGCTTTGCACAATCTTCGAGCAGATTCGGCAGCAGGATCCAAGTTATTGAATTTAAGGTTTCCAGTAAGAAAGAAGTGATTTTTCTAACGCAGTGTCATCAGCAGTTGTCAAACTAAGCCAGCAATTGCATCACAGACAGCCCTACAGGTACTACACCTGCAGCTGATTGTAATCCCAATTCGTATTTATGCCCAGAGTTCACTTTGGACAATCTATCTAGCAGACAAGCTAGCAGGCCAAAAATAGATGCTTGCAGGGATTTTGTACAGAGCCAGAGTCTGGATGAGCAGAGCAGCAGCTGTGCCCCCAAGATGTACCACATAATGAAGGAAATCTCTTCTGAAGAGGCAGGAGCTTGCTTAGCAGAATGTGAATTAAAAGCTAGTGTGACAAAAGCAGAATTAGATGACCCAGGGGTTCCCATTCAAACAAAACTACTGTCCTGATTGCATACAGTAATAAAGGTCCTGAGGGGACTGTTCCTCTTTTGCAGCGGGTAGCAGGAACACTTAGCACAGTTCTCTGAATTGTTAGGGGAAGACAGATAACATCCTTACCTGGGTATGTATTTTACCCTACTGATTTAACATTTAAGCAACATCTGCTGCAGAAAATAAATACAATCAGATAGTCTAAATCCAGATCTCGATTAGGAAAGTATTTTCAGCTCAAACATAAAAAGCATTAATACTATACATTTTCTGCCTCCCTCATCTGTCTCCCTCACCCCTCCCCACCGTCCCCTCTGATTTTTTTTGGTGCAATCACACCTTTCTCACTGTGTGAGGATTTGTGAGGAAAGTAAATACACGTGAATATTGAATATTCTGTGACAACGCTTCCATTGTAACTAATGACAGGTGAAATTAAGTAAGTGTAAAAGTATATATTAAGTATAAATATTGATACTGACCAAATATATGCCTCTGACAAAGGGATTTAAAATATCCTACTAGGGATGAGACACCCTTTTAGATCAGTTGCTAGATGATGAGGAAGAACATCTTAATGTTGAAAAAAAATACAGCCTCAAAGGACAAAAAGAACAGGGAGACACCAGTAAATATCAAATGGGTTCTCATAAAAAGAGTGCCTCAAGTCAATTTTACAAGCACCTTTATGAGGATCTAGGAGGAGGAGACCCATGAACACTCTCCAGCTTGCTGTGGCATATTGTCTTGACTTGAAAGCAACAATAGAATATGCTGAAAATAACTGAGCTCATGCAGTAATCACGCATGGGCCTGGACTCTGCACACATGGTGGAAAAGGTGCAAAGACTTTATTGCGCACCTGGAATTCCCTTAAATGCCAGTAGCTAACGGGATATCACATCATATAAACAGGAAAGATGTTCACCTCAGTGTCCCCCAATCACCGGGGTATTTCCCAGATATTGCCTATTATGGTAAAAGGTAAACAATACCTTACAAGGTCAGAAACTGCAATTATCACATCTCATAGGGCTGACACTGTCCAGAAACCCACAATCCTCTCTCAGCCCTTCCCCGGTGACCTGGCTGTAATCCCAGGGTCACCTCCGGGTCTGAGAACGAGGCTCTCTTTGGCCGACAAGGCCTAATCTCTCTTCCAGCACACAGTGTAGCCCAACAAGCTCAGCTTCTACAAATCGAAGATTTAAATTTTTTTTACATAGATTATTCCTTGAAAATTCATAACAGATCATGGTAATGTGAGTTTTCAACCACTGTAGGTTTTCCTTTCCCATCACAGTATCAGTCATGGTAGCACTTTAGACTCTGGAATTCCAAAAACTATATTGTAGCTCAAGATAAATGTTCTCTCCAATAAGAACAGGCTAAAACAATCTCTCAGTGGAAGGCATGACAGGACTTTTCAGATGACTCTTAAAGTTATCACAAACCCAACACAAGTGATTTGTTCAAGCTCATGATACGTAGGCATGTCTTTCAGAATTTTAAATGCCTGCCACACGGAAAACGAAGTACACTACATGTGCTGGTTTCATGTTCTCTCCCTCGATGCACTGTGCAGATTTATGGTGCCATATAAACCCCAAGAACATTAGTATCTATATGAAATAATAATTTCAAGATTCTCAGGAAAAAAAAAGACAAAAAGAAGACCAAAAAAGGAAAATAACATTTCAGATTTGACAAACTCCAGTGATTCTCTTGACTCACCATGACCTTCCTTAAGGTATAGCGTTTGGATCTAATATCATCCATCAGCATCTCATAGGGTGTGAGCTGATATTCTATTGGGAGGGGGTTGTACTGACGCTCTTGAACTTTCTTCAGTTTAACACCATTCCGCAAATCTCTCATGACTTGCACCCAAAAACGAGCCTGAAGAGAAAAGAGACAGAAATTTTATTTGATACCTTACCCCTGAATACCACCTCACATTAAACCAAAGTTGTTACTTTTCCTTCCAGGACGCCACCCAATATTTACAGCTGTACTATTTTATTTTTAACACACGAACCAAACCCCATTTTATTTTATATAAGTTTATTTTTAACACTCATGAACATAACAAAACTTTGTTGCAGCTCAGCAGGACTGCTGGGTCTCACCTCAAGTACGGAAAGAGGATCTGAAATTCTCATACCTGACACTTATATTCCCACTTCAAGTATACTGCAAGCACACATTCAAAGTTTTTAGACTTATAGCTATTACTATATGAATTAAAACAGTGACTGAATCTTGTTGCCCAGGACTTTCCTGCAAAATTTCCCAAAAGTTGTTCTTCAAATAGAAATTTTGGAATGGACTCCAAGTCCTAAGATCTTGCAATCTTGATCCTCTCAGTACTCAACTTCTTCTGCTCTGCCTGTAAGAGCACCACACACTAACACCTCCCTCTCATTTTCTGTGAAGCAGAATGGCTGGAGAGAAGAAAGAACAGGTGGTGGATAGAAGACTGGGAAACTGAAATCAAGTACTTTTTAAGAACCTCATAATATTCCTCTATAAACTGGCAAGAACAGTACCTAGAAAATAAAACAAGTTACTTCCTGCTTAAGAGGTTCCCTGTAGCCTTTTTCTTTCATCACTGGGGAAATTCAGCTGGTGGCTCTGTCTACTGCCTGACTGCCCCTCTGAAGGGCAGTCAGCATGGTACCTGTCTAAGTGTCCAGTCTTTTTAAACTGCAAAAGCTTCCTTAGAAAAGAGTCTAAGGAAAAATATATTGCTTGGATACTTGTATTGTTTCATCTGTCTGCAAGGGAAAGTTGAGACTTCATTTAGGTCTAACTTGTCGTGAGTTACTATGAATTAATATATTAAAAAAATGCCGAGACTGATTTGAACACAGTATTATAGAATGGTTTGGGTTGGAAGTACCTTAAAGCTCATCCATTTCCAACCCCCCTGCACTGGGCAGGGACATCTTTCACTAGACCAGGTTGCTGAATCCTGTTCCAGTGCCTCACCACCCTCATTGTAAAGAATTTTTTCCTAATATATAATCTGAATTTTTCCTCATATCTAATCTAAATCTCTTTCAGTTTAAAGCCATTCCATCTTGTCCTGTCACTAAATGTCCTTATAAAAAGTCCCTCTCCAGCTCTCTTGGGGGCTTCCTTTAGGTACTGGAAGGCTGCTCTAAGGTCTCCCTGGAGTCTTCTCCTCTCTGGGCTGAACAACCCCAGCTCTATCAGCCTGTTTCCATGGGAGAGCTGCTTCAGCCCTCCAAGCATATTTGTGGCCTCTTCTGGACTCAATCCAATGGGTCCACATCCTTCTTATGTTGGAGGCTACAAAGATGGACACTACTTCAGGTAGGGTCTCAAGAGGGTGGAGGTAATAATGCCTTAGTTAAACTTTATAAACAAAATAAACTACCAGTAGTGATGCTGAATCACTACTCCATTGTTGTCTTACCCAGTCAGCGTTTTTTAGTTCATCAAGATCCGTGCTGGATTCATCACTTGCCTCTTTGTCCATTTCCTGAATCTTCTTCAGGTTCTGCCAATGAAAAGGAAATGAGTCAATAAACAAACAGTGGCATTACTCTCAAGTAAAACTGAAGCTTAATTTTTAATCTCTTGTGTCATTTTGCTCAGGTATTCTACTGAATGTTTTCTGACTTGAACAGCAATGCTGTAAAAGTAACTTGAAACACGATTTGAATATCTTTATCTTCCTTGGAAAGTTAACCTTAAATGCTGGGAACAAATGTTAAGTTTTGAGTATAAAAGTACTTCAGATAATATGCTGTAGGATAAACTACATATTAAAATGTTTATATCCCTAAATTTTTCTATGCACAGAAAAAAACCTTAACCACCTACCAGGTCTGTTAAGCTACAACACAGAAAATATTACCAGCTCAATAAGGATCCACTCATACTAAAATTAATGCTTGTTGAATTCAAGTAGCTCATTTTTGTAGAAGGAGAAATAAACTATGAGAAATCCTTTACACTGAATAGTGACAATTGCATATATATATATATATATGTGGATACTAAAAAGCTCCTGGGCAGAGGATTTTTTCCATCTCTTTCATTTCTGTGGGAAACTTTTACTTTGCTATGCAAGCTATGTAAACAGTAAGATAGTTTTTTTGTAAATAATCTCACATCTGGCATTTTTCACTTATGTTATGGTATTGTAACAAAAATAAAGATTCATTTCTCTCTCTGGACTCGCTTGTGGCGGCATCTCTGAATCCCCCTAAGCCTGCTACATATATATTGCAATTAATTAGTCTGTATAACATGGGTATAGATTCTGAAATACCAATAATGAAATCACGTGAGGAAGAGAAACAGGTCTTTCAAAGATGAAAACTGCTACTTATGAACAAGATCAGATCATACAAATATGGGAAAGATGGTGTGCAAAGGGGAAAATAAAAAGCTTTCATACCAACAAGAATACAAAAAACAATTAAAAGTTACAGCAGACCAAAGAACAGACAAGCCTGAACACAGAAGGCTGTGGCTTTACGCAAATTTTCTTATACACATCAACACCTGTATATTCAAAAGGCTTTTTTTTGTTGTTTACTTCTGTATTGAAATATTTTGGAATCACCAGTACAAGCAATTTCTCAGTATTCCACTTCACTTTTATGGAGAGTTTTCCAGGAAATCTTTAACAATGTTTAATTTGATCTGTTTTCTAAGTCGTCACTAATATATCTGACATGGATATTTAAGTCCTTTGCTAACTACTTTTTTTATTTTATGAGACTAAAGCAACAGGTCAGAGATCTGACAGACATATCTACCAAAAGTATTTCTATATTTTAAGCACTTAAGCTCTTCCTTTAATGGAACTGAATAATCAGTCTCAATTCAGCTTCTGAGCTTTCCAGAAAAAATAAAAATAAGCGTATTTTTTAAAACCTTTTTTTTCCTGGAAGTAGTTCCTAAACTGCCAACATTTCAGCATAAGAAATGGAAGCACGAGTGCTTAACTTGCACATTCAATAGTGCAAGCATCTACCAAACCCAGCTGCAGAAATAGGACATGTGAGTCAGCTACCACAGAGGTTTTGGAAAGAGACCAGATGGGTTCCTCATTGTCTTATTTATGTAAGTAACACAATTGCTTTAGTATCGAAGAAGAAATACTACCATTGCCCTATCAAAATAAAATACATAATTTACAAGAAGACTCTAAAAACCCATAAATCACCCACACTAACAAAAGCAGATACATCATGGGACAATGTGGGAACATTTTGGCATGACTTGCAGCATCACAACAGGACACCCAACTGGGAAAGAATGGCTTTATGGAAACTTCTGTTGGTTGGTCCTGGCGTTGTGGTCAGTCTGACACTTACAGGCAATTGCCCTTTCCAAGGGAAAAACAGAAAAATGGAAAGAATGGGTAACATAAAGGCCTTGCCTATGTGTATTCTGCTATCCAGAGTTTCTCCTTTTCTCTATCATACAGTTGGAGTAATCATTTCAAATACAGTACCTGTGAACTGTAAATTACTTTCATTCTTGCAAACTTCTAACATCTACTGGTAATCTGCAAAATACAACATCTGATACTTTTTCCTTTATCTCTTTGTAATCAAAAAGATAACTTCAGTAAATGGGCTCACAACCCTCAGATGTGCTCCTCCTTCCCATACCGGATGGTACACTTTAATTTTTTAAAAAATTAATGTGTTCCAGCTGGTTAACCTATACTTCTGCTATTCAACAACACTGGTGACAATCACCCATCTCAGCAACCGTGTTCCCTACCATACAGTTTACGGGGCTGGTTTATGCCCAAAGGCTGATGCTTTTGAGTGACATAAATATTTCATGAAGCTAGAAGAGATTACAACCTGTTTTTCTTAATAGCAGAAAATAAGAAGGGGAAAAAAACCCACCCTGAGCAGCTGAAAGATCCAAATAAGGCAACCATCTAATTAGTTCCTCTGGAGCATAGCTAGAGGGGCAGTTCCTACCAGAGAAAGCACAGGTGTAAGTGATGCTGGCTACCACGCACTGGAGAGCTGCAGGAGCAAAACCTGCCAGCCAAGAGAGAAGCCTCTCCAAGTGCAGTTTGATGATACAAATGAGCTCGTGGTACAAGCACAGGCGACTGCCAAAGCTGGGCTTCCTTCATTCCCCATCCCTGTGCCGAGTGCTTGGCTGTGGCCCTGGCACCACAGACACTCACTTTGCAGCAATAGCTCATTCCCTTCCCTGGCACCTGGCTCTGGCCTCTAAATGCAGCTCACCGTGCAATTAGTGCACAAGAGTAGAAAATAAATGAATTTCCATCATTATAGAACTAACAAAGCTTTGGAAGAAAGCAGCAAGTGCTCTATGCTTGCAGGGAGTGTTTAGGAAGGCTTCTTTAAGTCTTCTACACCTGTCAGGTTCTGCTTGGGAAGGAATAAATACACTGTGACAAATGATTATGTTTAAACTTGTAGACTAAATGGAACATTAGGGTTTCCCTCCAGCATCCCCAGCCAGCATCAGTGGGTTTCCGCCTCTGTTTCAACAGTAAATTACAGAAACCAACACATTTAAAATACAATAGTCCCTTTGTCAGAATTCAACTGTGTTCCAAAACCTGCAAGTAACCTCAGCTGCTGCTGCTGTAGCCACTTGTACTTACCCTTGGGACAATGGCTTAAGAAAAGCTACTACAGTATAATAAATACATGGCCTAAATGGATTTTCTTTGCAGAAAGTAGAAACATCTTAAAAGGGTTTTGCTAAACGATCCCAGAACCTCAGACCCATACCACAGACCCAATTCACCCATTACAGCTTGGGCATTTGTTCAGGAAATAAGGGTTGGATGTGTAGGAAAGGACTGTTTCAAGAGCTTTCGCTTTTTTTAAAACCTCTACAGCATGTGTCCATTTTTTAAAAACACTGCATTTTGTGACAAAAGCTAGTAATAAAAATATCAAGTGTCTTCAAACCTCTTGCAGTACTATTAAAAGCAGGCACTTGATTTGCTGCTGCTGCTGCATGGCCCACATTTCAGATGTGCTCTTCTGTGCTCAGTGGCAGATGGGAGTTTATATAAGACTCTTGTCAGCATGGTGTCAAAGACTCCCTTCCATAAAATGCTTTCTAAAACACAATGCTTTAATGAATGTTGTATTCTAGGGAATCCAAACCTGGACTTCGCCTTTCATCAATTGCAGAAGACAGGCTACTGCAGTTCCCAGTTTATACTCTTAATTAGGAGTAACTTGTTCACTGATTAAATTGATTCTTACATTGCTATCTGTGAAAGCAGAAAACATTCTTGCACATCTAGGCTCAATTTAAAAATACATAACATGCACATACGGGAAAAACTGCTTTATATACCTTCAGCTATTCAACATGGGTTTAAATTCCAAGGGTTTAGGCAGCAGCATTACTCTAGGTTTTTGAAAAGACCCAAAACCCATTTAATCCAAACTGGGAATAGGATCAGTTAAATCAGTCCCTGAAAACCTCAAGCTGATAGCAGACAAAGGTCTTCATGTATAGAGGTGTGGGCTGATGCACTTTGTTCAGCTCTGGAGAGGGCAATAGTCACCACGCTGCTCAACATAACTGAGTAAGAAGAGGCAAAAAAACCCAAACCAAGGGCATGTAACACTGATTGAGTGACAGTGTCTACATCACTTAAGAAAACAAAACCAAACCCTCCGCTGCCCAACACAAACCAGCAGCATTTTCCCTTATTAAAGATCCTAAATTGAGGGATCAAACTGATCACGATGGAGCTGTAAGCCTGACGACAACACAGCTGCAAAAGTGAAGTCACAGAGACTTGGAAGTGTAGGCAAAAGTGAAGTTATGAGCTGAGAAGTTTTGTGAATTAATTTCACAAATTTTTATTTCTCCAGCTGTGCTCTCTGAAAATCCAAGCAGCAGAGTATTTGACAGCTTTTACAGTCACAAGACTTTTGAGAGTAACTTGGGTAATGACTCTATTTCCAAAATAAGTTAGCCATTAACATTGTTTAGGTACCGATTAACTACCTCTATTATCATATTTTGTACAAATAATACAGCAGTATAGCCACCTGACTTTTTTCATTAGCTGTTTTCCAACTGAATCTTTGTATGGCATGAAACTAGGAAAAAAGAAAGGAACAATTTCATTTCTACGCATGCAGTTAATTAGAATTTGTATGTTTAAATTTCATACAGATCGGATTCAAATATATCCAGGCAGACCGAAAGAATGATGTTTTTAACATCAGAAAGGACAGAAATGAAAGGCAACATGTTTCAAAAGAACAGTACAAAGATGACAGATTGGGAGCTTTCTCTATGTTCTACCAAAAGCCTAATTACAAGGCACACTGTGGATAATGAAATTATGGATGAGTTTTTGATGGGCAAGGATTTTCACTGCAATTTGAGATGTAGGCAATTATAAAAATATACTAAGTCTTAATTAGTTTTGGAAGGAATATTAATTTTGATGCTCTAGGGTGTACATCAATCTCTAAAACTTTTTGAGATACAAGTCAAACCTACTGCAACTGATCTGCCTACTGGACACTTACCTCGTATTCAATGCTGGCCAGCACCACATGGTGTTTTTTAGCACCATCTGTGCCGGTTGAGAACTTTATCACCCACAGGTCTACAAGCTACAGACCAGCATCACCTTTATTGGTACCACCCACAGAGTCACAAAGTGTTTGAGGTTGGAAGAGATCTCTGGAAGTCAGCTGGTCCAACCCCTCTGCTAAAGCAGGGCCACCCAGAGCCAGTTGTCCAGCATCACGTCCAGGCAGCTGTTGAATATCTCCAAGGACAGAGAATCCACAGCCTCTCCAGAAAACCTCTGTCAGTGCTCAGACACCCTCACAGTAAAAACAATATTTCTGGCTGTTCAGAGGGAACCTACTGTGTTTTAGTTTGTGTCCACTGTCTCTGGTCCTGTCACTGGGCACCACTGAAAAGAGCCTGGTGCTGTTCTCTCTCCTCAGGTATTTAGAGACATTCATGAGATCTCTCTGAGCCTTCCCATTTCCAGACTGAACAGCCCTGGATCTCTCTGTCTTTCCTCACAGGAGAGCTGTTTCAGTTCTTCATCATCTTTGTGGCCCTTCACTGGACTCTCTCCATTATGTCAGTGTCTCTCCTGTATTGGGGAGCCCAGAACTGGACCCAGCACTCCAGCTGTGGCCTCACTAGTGCTGAGCAGAGGGGAAGGATCACCTCCCTCGACCTGCAGGCAACACTCCTCCTAATGCAGCCCAGGACACCATAAGGCTTCTCTGCAGCAAGGGCACATTGCTGACTCGCTCAGCCATGAAGTGCACGTGGAACATTAACTCCAGGAGAAGGCAAGACCAGGCAGTAACAGGGAACCAAAGGAGGACTTGGGCAGACATCCCTTCAAAAAAGCAGGTTCCCAATGTGGATACAGCCCTGGTGAATGCCCTGTCTGATCCTAAGCAGCAATATTGCATTCCTTTGCTTGCATAGTCTCTCCCTGTCTCTCTCAGTCACACTTGATGCCATTTCTGAGCAATGTGTGTGTGACCTTTTCAGATACTTCCCAGCAGGAGCACCTGCTTTATCTCATGGACATCACTTATTTGTGCCTACAGTTCTACAGGTGCCAGCAAAGGTTATGTCAATGATTTTTGGACAATCCCAAAAAAGATAAATCTTTTCTTTTACATTGGTCCATTTTTAGCAGATATCCAAACTACCTTGCCCCCTGCCATACATGTGTACACTTCCTTCACCTTGTGGACCATTTTCCTCCCCAAACAATTCAAAAAAGGGAGAGAATTCCTTTCTGTGGGATTTTCTTACTGCAATTTTGAAAGCTCACTTTTTGACAGGAAAAACAAGCTGTACTCCATCTTTGTTATCAGCTGTAAAAGCTTAAACAGCAAGAGTTTAAGGACACAAGAGTTAGGAGGTCTTGGCCCATCAGAAGACCACTCCGGGATAGCAGCAGATGGTACCCAGGGTGGGTCTGCAGCAAGGGCACCTTTCACAGAGCCTAAGCAGCACACAGATACTGCCAGCAAGATGAAAAACACTCCAGTAAACTTGCTAGAAAAGCTTCACCTTGCAAAAAGAAAAATTTCAGTTGTTTATTTTTTAAACTATTGCAACAACTGTATCACATCTTTCTGACCTCTGTCTGTCCTGTGCATCCACTATATTAAATATTTCACACTCTTTAAGAATGGAAGTAACATCTCTCTGTCTGCAAGTCAACTTTACTGCTGACCTTTCATACACAGGGAATCAGACTGGAAGTAACCATATGGCATCAATTATGTGAAGAAGTGCCTTAATCATTCCATTTGACATCCACTGAGATGATCTGAACAGCTCACTCATCGCTTCATCATTTCTGATTAATACACTCACCCAACTTCATGCCAGTACAACCCCTGGTGAATCTATGCTCTGTTTGTTTTATGGCAGATGATGACTGGGGAACACGTGAATCTCAGCACATATCCTAGTGTTAACTCCTATTACAACCTATAGACCTTTCCCTCCTACCTACCAATCTATCCCTCTTGAAATCCTGGACTTTCAAAGTCCTGGTAAGTTTTTATAGGGCCAAACTGAAAACAGCATCTCAGCAATATTCTCCCCTGCCTCCTTCACAGTTCATTTCCCATCTGAACCTGTTCTAGGCTGCAGCATAAGGTAGGTCAGATTTAGCTCACTCCAAGCAAGTGAATTTCTGCAGATAAAAATTCTCCCTCTTCCACTACAGTGAAGCTGCCTATTTCAACAATTACTGACCCAAAAATACGAACCTCATATACCTGGGAAACAGATACCCAGATGCCACTCAGTGGCCTTAGAAGGAATCCAAGTTATTTCAAAGTAATTTTTATCCACAGGAAAGTTATTTTAAATCATTTCAGAGGATTCTTTCCCCTTTTTGGTGTTTTTAATTTCATTTTGATCTCACATCCACAACTGTGTCTAGGTCTGAGGGAATCTGAAGGAAGATCTCCAAATAAAGCTGTTACTTTTTGAAATAAACTAACAATTTAAAATTCCTGGCATCTTTAGTGTCGAACCCACAATATTACACAGTGTAATTTTTTTTTAAATTGGAACTGATGTGACTTGTTTTTTTTCCCAGTTATCTGCCAATGCAATCACCACAAATCCACGACAACAAAATTTCCTTACTGAAGTATTCAGTGTTTATCTCCTTTATACCCAATACTTATATGACAATAACAAAAGGAAAAAAAAAAGGAATTTACTAGAGGAGTATTTAACTGTACTCCTCATGACCTAAGATTCTGCTATGCATTTGCAAGACAGAAGAGCATGTAAACAATAGCACAGCTTTTACTGGCACAAACCTAACATGATCATATGATCCTTGCTTGCCTCAAGTATAAACTATAAAGGTCATTTTAAAACGGTGCAACAAGATTTACAGCATTCCACCTCATATTTTCTTCATACCTGTTTTTTATTTTGCACACTACATTATTTTCAAAATTAAATACCTTCCAAATCTACAGTTAGATTAAAGGTATGACCAAGGACCAAGCACATCACAGACCTGAAGTATTCAGATTACAAAGGCTGCTTTCAAGATAATTTTCTTGGTAATTTCTTACATGCCTACTGAGGGACTGATCCAGAGTAAAATGAAATCAAAAGGTCAAAATTCTGGCCCTGGTTAGGTGCAGCAATGAAAGTCTTACTGATTCAGTAGGGCCAAAATTCCATCTACAAGGATTACCTCCTTTGACCTAAATGTGCTTTGAATCAATGCGTAATAGCCTGTGAGAGGCAAATGGTTTCTTTCATTTGGGATTAACTCGTAGTATGCTCTATGGCGTGATCAGATGTTGTTGGGTTTTTATGCCCAGTGATAAAGTGATTAAATAATTTGCAAATTCAAAATGCCTCTCCACTTTAAAAAACAATTTTTAAAAGATTATTGTTAAGATATGATTTTAAATGGTTATAGCCCATGATATTTTACTTTGACACTGACAACAGAGATGCCCTATTACTGCCCACTGTGGCCAAGGTGTTCAAGAACTAATGGAAACATAATTCCTCTCTAAGCAGAAAGAAGAACTCAGAAGGGTCTTATCTTTGAGCCTCAGCATGGACTTTTGCAATAGCTGTGAGTGAGGTGTTTCAGCATAGGTCCCTCAGTTAATATATCCAGTACTTAAAAGCCAAGATGTGAAATTAATGATGTCAAGGTTTGGGAAACAGATTTAGCATGGAGATCTTGTATCCTGAGTGCTCCCTGTATCAGGGGTATTGGATGCAGATGTCCCATAACACAGGCACTTCAGAAAACAAGCGGCTCTTTAGCCATGCTGACACTCTCAAAATTATCCTTGTATGACACTGCTTCAGTTTAAAAATTGCTTTCAGTTTGAATAGGACTGGAGAAGAAGTGGAGATGAAATTTGACCCTGTGCAGCAGAGAGACATCTCAGAAGGATTCTCCCTCCTGGATGATGCATCTCACCTAGGAAGGAAAGAGCAGCAGCCCCTTGTGTCTCTGACTGGTTTGCATCTTCCACCATCAGCGTGATAAAAGCTCTCTTATGCTGCTCCGAGGCTCATCTAACCCTTTTATGAGCTGATTCAGCTCATTAACCTGACAAGGAGTGACTCCTTTATCTTTTGTTTTGCTTCATATTTATTGCATTTTTTCCCTAGAACCAGAAGAAGGAAAACAGTGGGAGTACATGTGCGTGGGTGGAACAGCTCTGCCTCTTTCAGCAGCAAAATTTTTAGGTCAGCCTGTAAAATCTTATCCTGCTTTTCAAAGGTACTGTAGATCTTAAATTACAAAAGAAAAGAAAATCCTTCCGGGATTTATTAAGAAAAAAAAAATTATGAAAGCGTTGTTACTTGGCAAGTTGGCTTTGGTGAAGAAATCAGCTTTAAGAAATGAGCTTCCCTTGCTGCCCTTCCCCTCACCCACCAGTTTTCCAATGTTACCAACACCCACACTGTTTTAATACAATTGTTCACTGGGCCACTCTGCAGGCCAGATCACTGAGATGATATGCAGTAAATACCATCCTTAAAGTCACTCTTCAGCCAGACCCATTAATTGCAGCGGTTCACAGGACGGCCTTTCAGCCAATAATAACAGCCAAACAGGCAGTGAACATAAGCATTGTGACCTGAAGGGGAAAATTTTTCTATTTTTAAAGATGGCTCTGCTGTAAAACCAGTGTGACAGACAACAAACCAATCATGCAGTAAAAGGTAAGAGAAGCTGCTGACTGGGGAAAAAATACGAGCAAGAAGAATCTCAGATAATTCTCAGCAAAGAAAATTCCCTTGTGGGAAGAAGCTGAGGAAGAACAGGCAAAGCTCTGACACTTTATAACATCCCTGAAACACCAGAGAAGCTTTTAGACTCAAATATATTGCACACATGTATGCAGGAATGGGTACATGTATGCAAAGTGTTAGCCTCTAAGAAAATCATCTGGTTTACTCCCAAACAGACTAGTCACAATTAATAACAAATTCTGAGGGATGTAAATGGTTACAGGCCAAAATTTAAAAAAACCCTCACCTGAAGAAGTGTCCTCCCTGAAAACTACAGATCATCTCCTCAAGCATCTGACATTCCCTACTGGCTGGGTACAGAAGCGATCTTGTAAGCCGAATTCACATGGTGATGAGCTCAAAAGCAGAAAACCTTCTCAGAGTGCTTACCTCTTTTGCACTTTTAATTTTGGCCAGGAAAGTGTAGAGCTCCATTGTTTCAGCAAACAGAGCCCGGCACACTGCTTGGTAGTGGTTGGGTGCCTCTGATCGGGTTGGCAGGTGGGCAGCACACAGCTAGGGAGAAAAATAAATAACAGGATCAAAACAATGCCCCATTGCTTTCATTAATGCTACAGAGCATGAGGTAACATAAAAGTGAATGCAACAAAATATCAAGGGCACGAGCATCCATGAGACATTTCAGTTGAGCCAGAAATTGGGGTGTATTTCCTAAACCTCGTGTTCCTACTTTTTTAATGAGAAAAGCACTATGGGAATGGTAAGGGGATTGGGTTGAGCATTGTCTTGCGGTGATTTTATGACAATACTGTATTCCCCCATCATCTGCTTTATGCCCAGAAGTGGGTCCCTCAGCTTTAACATGGGTCTGAGGAAAAGCGGGGGGGAAGCCGGACAAATTCTTCAGCGTGGTTTGTGTTCAGGGATTCACACACACTCCCCTGTATTGCTTGGCTCTGCCTGCAGTGGGAGAGAGTGGATTCCTGCTTTTAGCTAGCCTGTTAGCTGAGGCAAGAAGTTTTTTCCCAGAACTGCATACCAGCATACCGAAATCCTCCAGTAACTACTTCTTCTGGAACTGTTTGGCCTAGCTGTGATCCGAGAACCAGATCACTGGACCCCATGAACCAGTGGGGAGGCTGTGGGGATGCCACATCCTACCCTCGGACCTCAAGAGGGGTGAGCCAGCTACAAAGGGAACTCTAAATCCACCAGCTTTCTCTGCATCAAGGAGGTTTAATATCTTAACAGTTATTCATTTTTTTTCCCTATGTCCTGTGGGCACTTTCTTTGTTAAATAAATCAGTTTTTTCACATTCATCCAAGAAAATTCCTTTTGCATTAGTAGGGGAGAGAGTGCCAAAACCTGAGTTTTCTTTAGAGGAGATGTCATTTCAGGATATTTCCTCCTAAATTTGTCTCAAACTGAGACAACCATGTTCTGGAAAACCAGGACATTGCCTTTCCATAACAAAAAAAAAAAAAAATAGAAGGACAACATAATTGCGAAAACAAGCAATCTTGCAGTAGCAAATTTTGGGAAAACACACTTAAGTTAAACCAGCTTTAACAGTAAGTGTTAAGAGTTCCTATGAATGTGGAAGAAAACTGTATCCCTACCAGTTTATGAAAGGATGGAAGGTGAAGCAAGGAAAAAAGTACAGTGTAATCATCAAGCTGAAACTCTGATCAGATTTATTTCAAGCAGTACAAAGATTTTAAAAATCAGCAAGAGTTATGGAAGCATAGGCTTACTGCTTTACCTCAGACTTTCACGAACATTTCCAAACACAGACACAGCTAATGCAAAGGAACATTAATAAGTGTTTTCATATATGCTAAACTTGAAAAACTCTGAAAGCCTACTCAAATCAGTAGTAATTCACAATTACTGATGAACAGTACTGCTTTCAGTCAAACATGCAGCTCCCGTTTCCAACAAGAGAAGTTTCACTGAAACCAGCCTTTACATTTCAAACTGAGAACCTGAACGGTATGAGCAACATCCAGGTTCATGAACATCCAGCTTCTACTATTGTAGAATATCTCAACATAGATGCTAATAGTTGTAATATCATTTTTCCCCCAAGTCAAATCCATCACCTGCAAGTATTCATCACAGAAATATTGGCTGAAAACAGACAGAATAAAATAACATCTGTAATTTGTTTCCTAAACACTTTTAAATAAAAAAAAAATCCCAAAGCTGAAACTTCAGTATCCATATCATGTATCATACTGGTGTATATGTAAAAATAAAACAAAGTCTTAATCAAGGCCTTAAAAATTTGTCTTGTTTCTGTGGTTGTATAGTAACTATTTCTTACATATATAGCTACATTCAGATCTCCAGAACTAAAGCTTGAGGCAAAAGCCTCTTTAGCAGAAGAGCCCTTAATTAGCCTAGTGGCATACTTGTCTAAATCTCTCCTGTTATTACAGTGAACGCTGTGTTTACAAGGGGCACAACGCATGTAAAGCTCAGGCTGCTTTTCCATATTGCTTTCCATTTGATTTAAATCCATACTGCCACTAAAAGGTGTGGTCCTGTGGCCTCCAGCTGTACGAATCCATGGATGCCCTTATGCTGGCATGGGAGTTCGTGCCCTAACTCAGGGAGGATTACTCACCCAGACAAAAATTAACAATGTGAAGGAAGTGGAGCAGGAGACAATTACTCTTCACGGCACAGACACACGCACACACAGAAATGCAGGCAAAAAGGAGCAAGGAGAACGTGCACCCAGGGTGGGAAAAGGGAGGAAGGGCTAAACAATTGTGTTTGGGTACAGTCAGATTTAGACTGGCTCAATCTCATTGACAAGTTGCTCCCTGAGGCCGTAGGCCCCTTGCTATCTTTTATTTCTTCCTATTGAATAACAATACAGAGCTCAGCAGTCAGATTTGGTCAACTCCTTCGATAAACTTTTACAAGCACAATTTGGACTCCTGCAGTATCCTGTTCTGATTATGTACCCCGATGGATTTATCTCCTTTTAGGTGCAAAAAAGAATATACATACAGAAAGTTTATATATATATATGTGTGTGTATATTTTTATTCCTTCCTAAATATTTTCCTTCCATGTAGGAAATGCAAGGCAGCCATGTTCATGAAACTGCCCTTGGTCCCTACACTTCAAATTTTATGTTGTTTCACAGTGGATGGCCAAAATTTTCTACACTTTTCAGATTTATTTCTGGATAATCACAAGGATATAGTTGACATCTGTCTCCCTTTTTCTCCCCATCCCCCTGCTTTTTTTCGTTTCTTCTCCTTTCCTTTTTTTCCCCCCTTCCTCCTCCTTTTCTTTTTTTTTTTCCTTTTTAACAAATCAAATAATCTTCCTTGCAGATAAAGGGAGAAAAACCAAAACAGATGCACGTCTAATGTGTGCAATAGTGATAACGCATACCAAAAAGACAGAATATACTAAACATTTCTCTTAACTTACTGAAAATACTAGAATATTAGACCAAATTCTGAGTATGGTTGTGTTCTTTTTCTCAATAATGAACCATGTCCTTACTTGCCTTACTATGTTTTCATTTTCTAGCTATTAATTATAGCACAGATAAAAAAGAGTTTAATTCTAAAATACACCACTTACAAGAATAAAAATAATAGCAACACCAATTTCAAAAAAGGTCATAAAATGCTGTAAGTCTTCATAGCTGAGAATAAAATTTTATTATTATACAGACTGCACACAGGTTTTTAAGAGTCCTTTTTTTCTTTATTCAGAGGGATGTTAATTAGAAACAATTTGCATCAAATATTGAGAAAGTTAATGAAATGCAGCAGTGACAAGTTCAAGCAGGGAATGGTTGTAAGATTGATTCTATTATTGAACACAAAGTAAAGCCAAAAAAAAAAAAAAGCCTGCTGCTGAACTTAAGTTACAAAAGCAACCACATAAAACCTGACCATTTGCTTTGCAAACCTTAGGCTGCAGGTATTAAAAGGGGGCCAGTAGCTCCTACTAACTTTCATGTTCTGAGAAATCAGTCTCTGAGTGATCTTATATTATGTGAAGATGCATTACATAATAAAATTCCTTGTGGTAATATTAAGTCAAACGACTTAACATGATTTTTTTTTTTATTAGGGAAGGTAACCCTGAAGAAAAAGGAAAATGTAAATAGGACAGACTGATTTTTTCCCCCTTCATTGTAATGTATTTTACTTGTACATTGGCTCAGAACGCATGACAAGCCATAACTTCTGCATGAAAAAATACTACAAAATCTAGGCAGGCAAGGCAAATCAAGTATGAAATGTCACTTCTAGCCTGAGTTCAGGATATTTATCCACTTAAAAAAATTTAAAATCATTAAGTTTATGGTAGTAGTGTTTGAAAAGCTATGTTACTGTAAGACACAACAAAAATCCCAGTCAGAATGTTTTAATAACTGAGTTATGAAAGGACAGCCACCTAATAAACTCCTCCTCTTAGCATGTCATAGTGGTTGTGGTGCAAGAAGGATTAAGATCATATATGCAGTCTTTTCCAGTCATTTTGAGGTTGTATGCTTATTCTGACACTTGTCTTTTCATCCCTCATGATACAACATTCCCTAAGGGGAATGAACTCGAACAGTGCCCAGGGCTTAATACAAGGGCTGTTTGTTCTGCTTCCAAGAAGTCTCAAAAAGTATGGATCAAAACAGATTATGTGGTCTTTGCAAACTGGTGAAATAATAAAAATATGATCAACTATTGAAACATTAACTAGCTCAGTCTGTAAATATTTCCATTTGCAATCATTGTGAAGAGCTGGTATTTAAAAATTTTTTTTCCTAACCGAGCCCATCCAAAACCCCAGCTTGACCCAAAGCATTCAATCTTTGCTTAGATCACTAAGAAGATTAGCGGTTGTTTCCATCCACATTCAGGGTTCACAGGAAAAAAAGGCATTATGTAAATATCACAGTCTTGCCAGCTCCTTCAGCTTCATCCTCAGCTGACTAGGAAACAGGGTGCACCAAGCCGAAGCAGCGCTAACAGGAATCACAATTTAACCATCTGAAGAGATCAAACAGCATTTCTTGCACTTGTTTGAATACACTCCAGCAAGGCCTCCATAAGATTACAAAAAAATACAACTGCCTCACCCACTAAAATGCTAAAAGGTAAGTTTTGAAAAACCTTTTTGGCTAGATACATACCAGAAGCTTCATCAAAAGACCTGGGCTGCTGGAATTAAGATTTCAGAAGACAAAAAGTGTTTCCACTTGTAATCATCATACAGGGCCTGTATGAATGCACCACAAAGAAGCAAAGGATTTCTTTTTCCCATGGGCCACAAAGACAGGCCGTTGATATTATGCAAAACATACTACTAGCCTGCAAATGCCAGGCTTGTTAAGTGTTTTGAAAGCCTTGGAGTATTAACAGAGACTTAAAAGATGTACTTTTTCTTAAGCAACAAGAAGAAATTACTTTAACCAACAGATTGCTGAACATGCAACTGTACCAGGTACTTGCCTCACCCTTTGCAGTATGGTACTGCAACAGGTTCACAAAATAAAACTCAGCTTGAGATGCCTTTTCAAGTCAAGGCTATTTTCTGAAAGATTTCATCTCCATGAAGATAAACTAGAGTTTATGATTAGGCTTTTTTTTCATATGTATCCTTTTTCATATGAATATGAACTTCAAGGAGCCATGTGCCTTACCAGAGAAATCTTACCAAGACAGTACCTGCATATTTGTGAAACTCAACCAAGCATTTTGCTTTGCTTTATTGTCCAGAATAACACTGAAGGATGAGCTGTTCACAGGAATAAGTGTTTTCTCATGAGTTTGTAAGATGTTTCTGCCTGCTAGGACCACTCCTGTGCACAGTACCCATGACTTAGGCACAGTACAAGTTTTGAGGTGGCTTTCACACCACCTGGAGCCAGTTCACCTGCTTCCCAGCACTTCAGAGCTGCTCTCTCAAACACTCCAGGCAGAGATTTGCCCCTGGCTCTGCTACTTGTAACTGCAGTGGGCCAAGGACTAGCTGATCCCTCTGATAAAGGATTCTAGGGGAATACTATCAAGGAAACTGCAATAAGACAAAAGGGATGGAAGTAGAGTTAGCTATTAATCCACAAAATAAGTTCACAGAAAATACAGAAAGCATTCACAGAAAGTTACTCTTCACCTGCAAAAGTTTGGTAACTTTTTAATTGATATTTTAAATGATCTTTTGCAAGTGCCACAAAATGTCCAACTGCTTGATGTGTGAGCTCCTAGGTAATTTTGCACACCTCAAGGAAAAGGCAGGTTTTGTGGAAACTGAAGAAAATTGCTAGTACCAAGCACACCTGCCTCAGTATTTAAGTGTTCTGCAGCACTCTGGTAAGGCCTTCTCTTGTGCTGGTATTTGTTGCTTTGATCATTGCTTTGGGGTGGACAAGAGAAGTACTACACAGTTCTCTACTTTCACAATTTCCAAATTTAATGTTTTACATGATCCTCCCCATAAAATTACTTAATAAATACAGTGTTTCTTTACTGATTTTCCTTTCTAATTTGAAACTGCAAATGCAGCAGCAAAGCTATTGCCTTTAGCAATAACAGGTATAATTTGATGAAATAGTGGCCGTGGTTGGTTCTCTCTTTCAGGACTGTAAAAAGGATACAACCAGGTAGCTGTTGAAATTAAGGCCAAAACAGCAAATGGGAATTAGATGATGCAAGGATTGAAAACAGTGTTTTGCATAGGATCTTGATCCTTAAAGAAATGTCCACTTGTCTGTATCAGATAATCGTCATCCCTAACTACCCTCTGCTTTGCAAAGACTAAGGATTAAAGGCCTTGAGCAAATTATTTATATATATGCTGACATGTCAAACAGGAATGGACTAACAAATGTTTACAAATGCCCTCCTGAGTCAAAACTTAAGTCAGCATAGAAGTAAAGCTGAAAGTCTCTTGTCACGTGGGTAGACTGTCCTGGGAAATGCTGTTGTAAGGTTTTGTATGCTGACCTTGTTCTAGAAACACAAAGCAAAACACACGGATTCAACAATGTTGAGGATGAAACTGGTGCACAGTTAAGGACTCCCTTCCACTATTTTCTCCTGAACAGAATATCTGCCCTGACACTGTTTCCGTCAGGTACCAATTGCATCGAGGTGCTGAGCACCGTGACTCATTTTCTTAAAAGTCTTAACTATTTTTCCTAGCTATTAGACTGAATATAAGCAGTGATGAGAATCTTGATAAAGTTTTAACAGACAGCAACTGCAAGACTAACACCGCACTGAACTGTGTCACCTATAAACTTGAACCTTACCCAACAAGAGACAATTAAAAGTGAAGACAATTTGTAACCTGTTACAGTTATATGATATCATCTTTAGGTAAACAAGTCTTAGAAATATTTAACATAATTACAAACACTTTTGAAAGTACTTAAAACTTACACTGGTGTTAGGAAAAGGAAAGTAAACTCCAGTATACGTTACTGACTACATCTCAATTTTTAAGCCAGATCCTGTATTTTTCATGCTCAGTGAACCATATTCTCACTCTTTATTAGCTTTCTAAGAATGAAGACTTTGACTATCAAAACAGACTTTAAATGAAAGTCAACCTATGTTTTTTGAGACAATGATTATTTCCATCGGACATTTTGATATTAAGTTTTCAATGACTGACTAATTTTATGTACTAGCGCAGACTTCTTGACAAAGTTGCATTTGTATAAATTCTCATTTCTACTTGAAAGCTACTAGGGTATTTTTACCCCTCAAATACAGCCCCCTGCATACAGCTGTTTCTGGATTATGCGTTAGGTGTATTGTTACACTGCCTTTACACAGAGGACTAACAACATCCTGCTTCTCAAAGAGACTTGTTTCAAAAGAGCCAATTAAGTGAAAACCAATTCTGCATTCTCTCTTAGTTTCAGAGAAACTGTGCTCTGTTGTTTCTTAGCAGGATAATGGAGGAATTAATAATATAAATATGCAGTAATCTGAATTTGCTAGCTCTCATTCTTTGACTATTCAGTGGAACATCAATGGGATTATTCATGGGCAAGAGAGAAAACCTACCATTTATATTTTTCCCATTTTTTTTTACATGAAATGTCAATCCCTGCAACATTCAGCAAAACCACTAGGTAGCCTGTCAGCAACAACTATTTTCTAAAGCCCTCTGCTTCACAAGAAGACAACAGCTCATTGGGCAGCTCTCATCTGTACCACTCACACATCTGCATTTTATGCAGGAGCAGCAGAGCGAAGGATGAGACGGAGGCATCTGGGTAAGAAAACCAGCTTCAAAAGCAGAGTAGAGGCGTAGATGGGAAAACATGATAAAACTGGATAATTAAAGGAGAAGGGGAGTGGCTGTGCATATTCACAAGGCTACTTGTAGTTATTTACCTAACAGCCCATTAAGCTGTGGAACCACCCTTCACATTATTAAATAACTTAGACCTGAACAACTGCTAGCAAAAAGCTGCACCCTGGTAATGCCATTTTGTATGTTTGTCTGCCATGTTTCTCAGGCCCTCCTTAGGGCTGGAGGGTGCCTTCTACTACTACTGAACTACTGCTTCTGTTCAGAAGAGAGGAGAGTTGGTTTTGTACCAAGATGCTTGGCATATGCAGCAGAGAATGAGGGCAGGACAGAAGCCCTTCTTTCTTCCCCTCTCCCCAAGATCCCACACAAGCAGATAAAGCAGTGATTACACCCAGGCTGCTGCTTGAAAAAAACCAGAGTATCTCAGGAAGAACAGTAGAAAATAGTGAAGTTTTCAAACAGTGTAAATGAGAAAACAATCTGATCAAAAGGTACCATAAAATGTTGGGGAATGACTCTCAAATCAGACACCAAATCACACTGACACGCGCAGAAAAGGAAAGGGAGAGTATTGCAGAAGAGAGGCTGTATCTCTCAGCTTCTGAATAATGTCCATCAATCTCATCACTACACAGCTCAGATGTTTGTATACTTTCTAACTGAGAGACAATGTATTAATGTAAGGCAGCTTATTCATGAGCCACTTAAAATCCAATTAAAATATATCAACTTAAATAAAAACATGTACTTTCCTTGGCAGCAATTTACAGTTCACATACAAAGCTTTAAAGTGTATGTGTGTGTGGGAAGCTTGTTTGTTTTTATGTAAAGTGCTGAAACTTCTCTCAGAAGGCATAATAATAATAATAATAATAATAATTTGCTTTCATGTTTTGTCCTGAAGCATGACTTTTTTATTCCAATCCAAAAAAACAGATTTCCAGCTGCATAACCAAATAGACAGCATTACTAAGCTTTTAAACTTTGTTTCCAATGAAAAAAATTGAGTAACTTCTAACCAGTCTCATTTTGCTTTCATTAGACCTCAGCATATGGAAAGCTATTCTACTCCTTCATGTATGCCCACTCCTTATTTGTAGTGCCTTTGTCAGGGAAATCAGGTCTTGAAACCCTGATTGCACAAAAAAGGCCTGCAGAAAAATTCTTTCTCTTCTTCTAGGCAAGTATGCTTAACACTTTTCTCTTCAAATTTATAGCCACTGAATCTACACTGCAACTGTCTCATCAAGCATATCAGTTACATAAATGTTAATACTTAAACATATGCCAATCTAAGATACGTATGAAAAAAATTATTTAACCCACAATTTATTGAATAATTGAAGTAATTTTGATTCAAAAATATATCCTTGCTTATTCAAACAGAACAGATATCCAACAAATTAGAACTTAAAAAGTGTTATTTTCTCCTCGGTTCCCTCTGTTTGTAGTGGGGATGCCCTTTTTTGTCCTTTTCCTTACATACACTTCATTCCTGGAAATTGTCTCCAGAATGATAATTACTAGAAATTGAATTACCTGGAGCCAGTGGCTTTGACATACTCCCTGTACCTAGGTGGGATTAACCACCTGTAGGGACTGCAGATGGTGTTTATACTGCCCTGAATGCTCAGAGGCTCAAGGGAAAGACAACTTTGCTGCTTTGCCTCCACACGTTTCTTGCCAATGGCAGCAACAGGAGTAAAAGCACCACTCTGTCAAGTATTCAAGGCCACTTCATGTATCCCAAACTGTGCTGAGTCTGCACTGTGGGGACTGTAGTTGTGCTCTTGGGGCTCTGTCACAGCCTTGCAGTTCATGCCTGCACATATTCTTTCTCCCTTGTGATATTAGGAATTATGAATTTTATTTCATTGATGCATCTGAGATCAATGCAAAGCCCACTGAGCTGGTCAGGAATCTTTTCTGATATGGAAAATAAAAAAAGTCTGGTTTTTTGGCCATCACTGACCAAATCACATATGATGCTACAGCACATTTTTCCCTGCTCTGTTGGTCCATTTGCACTTCTATCTACTCAAAAGATTTTGGTCATCATATGAACATTTAGGACGGACAACTGTAGTGAATTATTAAGCATCTTGCAGTAATTGATAGTTTTCTTGAAATCTTAGGTCCTGAACTCATAACTTTCATTATTTCTAATTAAGAGATTGTGAAGATTCTAATACATTTTAAAGGCTGATCTCTTGCTCCAATCTTAAAATATATTAGTTTTCTCACATCATGACTTCTTGGAGGGGAGAGCAATGAGTCTTTGCTTCTAAAAGAGATGAACAATGCAGACCTCAACACAAGATGGGAACCCAAAGGTGGAGAGCAAGAAAGGTTGTCTCTTACTAATAAACTAAATACAGGAACATTTCTTCCCTAGGGTTTTGCTGTTCTAACAGTTATCTTGTTTATTTCAAAATATGCCACTTGTAGAAGGAGGCCAACCCATGCACTTGGGCTAATTTCTGACAGCAAAAACAAGCACAGTTTCTTGTATTTTTAAAAAAACTCTACTTGTACTTTCAAATGCTGAGCATTCTTTTGGAAGTGAATTTACTTGTGCATTCAGAAAAAGATGCATTGGAAAACATACACATAGTTTAAAGCATTTGAAGAATCTTTCCAACCCTTACTGCCTTGCTTTTAATTAGCATAAATTAATTTTTCACTTTAGGTTATTTCAACCACGTCAGATAAGTCTTACCATTCTTATCTGAGAAGGAGCCTTGGAGTAACAAATATGTTTCTCAGAAAAAGGGATGTGTACTCAACAGAGAATAGTTCAGGGAAAAAAAACAAACAGCAAAAAAACCCCTAACAATAAAAAACCCCCACACACCACAACCCAGCTACCAGCCAACTCTTCATCAAAATCTTATTATTTGAAGGCAAAAAGAGAAAATGGAGGGAGGCAAACCATTTTTCTAGTTCTCCAGTCAAGTGCTGCATGACCGCTTTGTTTTCAAACACAGCTCTTAAAATAATTAAACTATTTTGTGCCAAGCACTCTAAGGACCTGCACCACAGGTAATTATTTACCTGTTCTCAGTTACACATCATGAAAGATATATCTCTACAAGTCAGGCAGGAACTCCTAGCTCAGTTCTTCAACTTCAAAGCTACCTTTAAAACCTGCCACTTGCAGAGGCATCTACTACACGTCCATCAAAATAGATGCTTTTACACGATAAGTCTATCAATGCCTTCTAAAGCAGAAATATAAAAGGAATTATATCTCTGGAAGGTAATTAATACTGTAGTGACCTCAGTCCACATAGAGTAAGGTTATCAAAGGGGTGATCACGGTAGAGCACTCCGCTGCATGTACTCAAAGACCAATTGTTACTCTTGGACAACTCTTTTCTATACTAACATTTTTCAAGATAAAACCACTTTTGAAGGCTGAAAGTCAGGGCAGTTATATTTTAAAATAACCAAGACTTTACAGCAAAGGACAGTAACTAGAAATGCATGCATATACATCTATTTAAAATATTGCTACCTTCAGCAAGATGAAAGCCAGTTTAACATCAACTTCATATTGAACTGCCTAGCAATGGATAAAGGGATACACCTAAGACATTGGCAAAGTGCCTCAACTGGAGTTAGTCGACAGCTCTGAACCGAATTTAGGATGTACCATCACATCTATCAAGAGTCTGGTGTAAAACTGATGAGTGTTAAAGCTTACAGATTGTTCTATCAGCAAAGATAACTTAAAACATCATTCTCTTGTCAAAAAGCCCAAAATGCTTTCTAAAGGACTTTTTGCCAGAATCCTGAAGTATACATCAGCATCCCACAAGAAAGATGGCTTCAAGAGGAATGTGAGGGAGGCAGGGAAGGCGAGGGGGGTTCAGTTCCCTCAAACTCTGCATGACACCAGCAAGGAGCTGCCAAGAAACCACTCTGCCTGCAGCACCTTCATTGAAAGGCCTAGATAGCTGCCAAATTACCCTCAAAGAGAGGTTATCTTTATCTGTCAGAGTGGTAAAGAAAATTAATAATCCTTTTATTGTGGTAGGCACGTAAGACAATAGAGGTCTGTGGGGGGTGTCTGTAGTTATCTTGCTGGTTATCTCCCCTCAGCTGCTTGCTGCCCTGCACCCAAGCACAAGCAATACCTGCCCGGAGATTACAAACCTCCTGAGTTTCACCTTCACAGCAGGAAGTGTCCTGAACACAACAGAAACGCCCGTCCTGTTTTACCTGCTCGCTTGAGCATAGAGCCAGGCCGAGGGCAGACGGGTGCCACCCATCCCCTGGCCACCGGGAGAGCACCTGGAGGGAGCAGGCATGTTCCCTCTCTCCCTCTCCCGGGTAGGAAAGCACACCCAACCCGTAGTGTTCCGAGGTACGCTTTTTTGTTTTTCAAAGGTTTCTGGTATGGAAAGATTTTAGCACTTCTGCTGAAGGTGACACCATGAGGCCAAGTGTCTCTGGCAACCAGACTTCACTGGAAAGTCCCCGGCAAAGTGCCCTTGGCTCCAAACACAGTAGGCACCATTACCAGGGCAAGAAATTGCAATAAACACCCTCCTTTGCTCACCAGCACACTCAGATGTGAAAAGGACTGACATCACCCTTTTAAAAGGAGCACAGTGGTTACTTTCAAAGTAAACTGACCACGTGTTGACCTCCAGTTACACTGCCCAGAATGAAAAATCAGGACAACTGTTTAAGACACAAAATGACATCACTTTAATTAATGAAACCTGTCTATCAACATAATTCACTTAAACACTTGTCACGTTCAAAGCTGCTTTAAAATTACTTTGAAGGGATTTACACGAACTGTCCCCAGCTTTCTTCATCAAGCTAAGGTACAAGAATCCCTTCACTTTCTATATGGGTTTATAAGAAATTAAACACAAGGGCAAGCCAAGGACAGAATTAACTTACTGAGTATTTTTATTTCCAAAAGTGTGTTGCCTGGAAAACATATTCCTTATTTTTTTTTTCCTCTGAGCCATTAAAAATAGCTCTATGTGTGACATGCTGCTTCTGTCCAGACATGAAAAGACTTGATAAATCTTGCTAATACTGGCCTGAACTTCAGATTTTTCATTTGTTTTTTTAATATCACATACTACCACAGAAGGTTTTTTAAAAAACAAACCCTATAGCTCACTTTCTTCACTTAACACTGTCATGTTTTTAAACATCACCTTACAATCTTCCCTTTTTAAAAGGTAGATTGAGGATAGTGATATCTTACATCTACCTACATAAGTATGTGTGACTGTATAAAATACATATATGGGGACTTGTAACATATGGTATGATATAATGGATTGGTAGATGTGAACTGATTAGAAGAGATTGGTTCATAAAGAGATTTGGCTTCATGAGAATTTGCTGATTTAAAGCAAGTGTTGGTCTTAATGCTCACATCAAGAAATCTTGGCATGCCAAAAAGGAAAAACAAATACAATTGCTCATTAGGACCTTCTTGTCCCAACTCCAAGCTTGCTTTGTTCTAAGAGACGGCAAAAAACCACAAACCTAGCCAACCCACCCCAAAAAAACCCCAACCACAGAACTCTCTTTTGGCTTAAATCACCCCAAGTATCATGTTCTTCCCTACCAACATGAATGCAATAACTACAAAACAAATGCCCGTCTTTTCTAGTGCTTAAAATCAAGTTTCTAGCCTCTTTCTCTGAGATGCAAACAGATAAATAACAACAAAACAAAGGGTTTTGTTCTCTCTTCAGGGCAGAGGCAATAAAACACCTCTGTTTTCCATTCAACCAAGCTTCCGACAAGTCTTCCTAGTGCCTTCTTTACAGGCTTTACACAAAGCAAACCAAGAGCGGTGAATGCAGCTCTGCCACCGCGCGCAGCTGCCTGCCCTTAGCACAATCCCTGAGCTCCCTGTCCTTGTCAATCCCTCAGCTAAATATTCCTCCTTAGAGGGTTTAGTTTGGGTCTCCAAACAACAACTACTCATGGCTGCTACTAAGCGCTGCCAGTTTGCTTTGCCTCCTCACATAAAATCCCCAAATTCCCATGCCTGCTATCTTTCTACAGCATCCAGGCTGCCCTACACCTTCCCTTCAGTAAATGCTCTGCCAGGCTCAGTATTCATGGAATTTCTCTCTTGGGACCACTTTATTCAGTTGCACAGATTAGTGTGAGTTATCAGAAAGGCTGCTAGGTTAAAATCTTCAAATCATTCTCCACAATTCCATATACCTGACTCACATATGCACAAGCTTTGGGATGTATGGCCCAAAGTTTGCAGTGAGGCAAACCTAAAACTACAGGAGAAATGCACTGAAGCCATCACCCAGAAGAACACTGCTTTCCCTGCTATGTTATTTCATTAAAAGTATTTACAAATCACTTAAAACACACTCAGGGCCATGCATCCTGCGGACAATAATTGTTTGAAAGCTACCCCTTAGGAGTGCTTCAGTTACAATACTGTCTAAGGAAGTTGGAACTACATGCTTTAAACAAAACCCTACTGTAAAGAACCTTTTACTAAGAAATGCAAAATATGCCCAGTCTTCAGACCAAGCTTTGGGATAAATATGATATCCTGCCTTTCAGATGCGGATCTGCAGGGCTCAGCACAGTCTAGCAGACACTGTTTGTTTCTTTGTATCAAATGGCCTTATCTCACTTAAATATTTTTCTAAAATACAGCATGCAACAGTACACTAAGCAAAGGGGAGCAGAAAATAGCATAATGGGAGCACAGTAGTCAAGAGCATACTAAAAAAATCACATAGATAAAAGAGAGAGATTATTATTTTGGACAATTAATGGTACTTTTAAATCAATTCTATGAACTTTCCTCCAAATGTTTAATTTCTTTTTATACTGTTACTGGCACTGAAATAAATGCACCAAAAGAAACTTTGCCTCAAGCCCAAGGCTCCCTCTTGAATAATTCAAAAGCAAGAAGATCACAGAACAAAGGGCCCTCCCTCTGTTTCTTTCTTTTTCCCATGTTGCTGTTACAGGACAATATGCCTCTGTAAGGAATTAAGAAATTTTGTAGCATCTATGCTGCTTCCATTTTCTTTGGCAATGCAATTATATCATTGTAAGTGACTCTGGACTAGCAATATTGACAACTGAAAGGCACATAGTTTTTTACATAGCTGCTATCAGCAAGATAAACTTCTTAGCACCCTCACATTCAGTGGTTTATGTCCTGGCAAGAACTAGAAAAGTCAAAACTTACACATCCGCTTTTCCTCTTAACCTCTCTCCTGAATAGGCTGATGGATTGTGAGGCTCTAACACCTCAGAGAAGTTGGGGACTCCAAAATATATAGTGGACAAGCACTTGGAGACTCTGCCATTGGACCCTATCTTTCAGCCTGGAAGGCATAACATACTTTCCCCCAGCTAAATCAGTCAGACTAATTAAGAAGTTCTCCCCACCCCATAAATCCTGCCTCTCTCATGCCTGTACAGCACCAGAGGTACAAGAACACCTACAGTGCCTATTTCAAACAAGAGCTGCATATGCACAACATAAAAACTGCAGAAAAAAGTTCATCTGCTGTTTTGAACGTGGTCAGTGAGTGCAGCTACTGAGAATCTTCAGCACATAATACCACACGAGAAAACTGCCCATCAATTTTGCATGTCACCATTAGCCTACCCGTCTGCTAAAACACGTATCCCACACATACGGTAAGTAACGCAGGCAGTCCTGAGAAGCTACACTGGATATTCCCTATGGGTTATCCCCTCTGGGATGCTGGCATTACATGGATCGTAAATCAAACACTTGTACCTTACAGACACGATAGAAGATGCCATGTGAGCCTGTGTAAGAATGGCCTTCACTTTTAAAGCAGCTAAAGGAGCCTACAGAGATAAAAAGCTACCGGCAACACCACAAACATCCAAGGCTGCCAAGTCTCCACGTGTGGAAACAATTCCGACAAGATGAACCTTCGCCAAATCCTAACGTAAGACAAGCTCCTGTCCTGGCTAATTTTTTTGGGCAGATCTACTGCCTTTACCAGGCTGACAGTGAATCTGAAAAACCCATCACAGCCTTCTGTGCACTTATCAGTTTTAACACCTGGAGAAGAGAGGAGGTTAAGAGTTGGAGAAGGAGACTCAAGCAGATCCCTCCAACTTTGGTCAGGTCAGGCAGCACTGCTTTGCTGAGTGCTGGAGTTAATCTGTAGGGCAGAGAAGATATGGGTCCTTTTTGTAATCGTGGCTCTGCTCTTTTCCCACTTTGTTATGGGTCACTACAGTTTTACTGTGTTAATTGACCATTACCCTGATTTCCAGTCATTACTTAGAATTTCAAATTAATCTGATCAAACAGAACATACCTTGTGAAAGCAAACACTCATTGATCTACTTTAGTCTCAGGGTATATTTTAGGCAGCGCAGGCTCACACAGATTCTTTGATACATCAGACATATTATTTCTAACAGAATGTTTGCACGTTTTAGAACTTGTATTTTTTACGAGATAACTGGAGCTCTCTCGTGACAAATTCTGCCTTTTATGCATTATGGGCCACCATTACCACCAAACAATCTTTCCACCTGCACTAAAATATAGAACTTTATTTTTACCCCCATATAAATTATTTATAATAATTACAGCATTAAAGAGGCAAGAGAAAGAAGTCCCTGCCCTACTGTGCCTCTTTTAGATGCATAAGGGCCACACACAAATTTCAGGTGTATTCTAACCTCCCCATACATAAAAATAATCTGAACACCCCATCTGCGTTTCCTGTTTTTGTTGGACAACTCCTTGGATTCCTCAGACTATTTTAGACCTTAGACAGGTTATACCAGTATAATTATGTGAATTATGGGTACAGGGGTTTTTAACCAATGTAGATGTGCTACTGTGAGCCATAAGTCATTGCAGAAAAGGTCATTTGGTTTTGTCTCCCAACCTGGAGTAAGATAGTCCAATCTGTCTAAGCCCACACTGATGGAAGGAATGTTTCCAAGAATAATTAAAGTAAGGAAGACAAAAAGTTCTTTTTAAATCGAAAGACCAAAGTCTTGAGGGACAAGTTCCTTGCAAGTACATCAGGTATAAGCCCTTCATATCAAAGCCCTATTATTATTGTTAAATACCTTTATTTTAATAACACCAATAATAGCAACATGGAGATACTGCTCATACGCTAAAACACTCAAACATGCAGAGAGACAGTCCTGCTTTTGATGTGATGATGATTTTTTGCTTTTTCTTTTATACCCCTTTTATACACTCTTTTATATAGCTTTATGTATTCTTTGTGCTTTTAGCTTGCATAGTCATAATTCTTTAAGTTCGATAACTCCCCTTAGACCTAGTATTCCGTTAAGTTTAGAGACTAAACTTTCTAAAAACCCCAGAAACCAAGGTCCTCTCCAGAACACATTCTGTAAACAAAGATAGACCCATCCAGGGGGAGGGTTCCTTGGATGGGGTTCTCGCTCGAGTCCCTCATTATGGAATCTTTGATAGATATGCTAATTTTTGCAAGGCATATAATTGTACACTCATCACTTCCGGGGTGGCCATTTTCTTCGGTGGGGACGTCGGGGTGCATTTCGATGTGCATTTCATCACACCTAAGGATCCTTAAATAAATACCAAGGTAAAAACCCTTTTCCCTCCTAACTGTGTGCAGCTCTCTTAATTTTCAGACCAGGACAAGGCATCACTTTATTTTGCACAATCTGTCCTCAGCTCAGCTCCATGGGCGCACACAGTACAGGAGCTTCAAACACTGACTCCTTCCATGACTCAGCCAGGAACACTGTTTACTTTTCAGCAGCACCTGCACAATTGTTTGTGGCACAAAATAGATGAAGGAACTGATTAAAGAACAAAGGCAAACAAATAAACTTTTGGGATGCTTTGACTACACATAGGTGACACAGATCCCAGCAAAGGTGGCAGCACAGACATGAGAAACACTGTGTTTTGAATGAATAACCATGATGCACAAGGCTTGCTTGGACAAGAGAAAAACAGAGGTTTACTGCATTTCTAAGGCAAGTCCAAGTTCTCTCAAAGAACAGTGAAACAATAAGAAAAGGCCTGTGGATAGGTCCTATTCAGTCAAGATCTCCTGAGCACAGGTGATGAGCTCTGGTCCTTGTGACTTCACTGCTGAACTCAGAGTTCCCACTTTAGTCAATGCCGCACAGAGAGGAAGGGTGGCCAGGATGTGTGCTGACACAAGCTGCCTACCTGGTCAGAGAAGCACCGTGAAACTTCACCTAAAGAGGCCCAAACTGCCCAAGGGCATCCACCTGAGGATGTCCTGTAACTGCAGTATGATATGGGGCTGTGTTTACAAAGTCACTTTGGGAGATTTTGGGGTTTCTTTCTAGCTGACAGTCTCCAAAGAGTTAAACTGCCAGAAAGGAACGGCCAAAGGAGAACCTGCCTTCCTCAGAACTTAAGAGGTGCAAAAACTAGATGGCTGCACTTTCAGAGACCCAAACAGATGGGACAGGAGGTTTCCCAAAAGGGGTTTCAGACAGCAGGTCTGTGTGACTGAAGATCCACAAGTGGAAGATGATAAATTTTTGTTCAAGCCAGCAAGTACTGTGAGAAGAAAAATGAGGAGAACTGAGGACTTCCAACCCACTGTAAATTCAATGTTTTTCTAAAGTGAGATCCACCAAGACAAAGATTAGCACATAAACATGTGAGTACAGGTCTCAAGAGAAGGGAAAGGATCAATTGTGTTCTTTTTTGAGAGTGAGAATTTCCACAAATGGCCAGTGATGCTGCATTCCTTTTCAATATAAAATGAATTGGCGACATCTGTAACTTTCTTTACCATCTAAGTAAGTTTCCAAATCCTCACCAGCTTCACACAGGGTTACAGTGTACACTGCAAGTTGCTTGTTTTGAAAAGAAGCATAAATACTGTTCTGCAGGCTCACACAAAAATGAAGCCAGCCCAGCCTTGAACTGAATTACACTTACAGAAAGCTGCACCTTACTAAGCTTGGATTAGACAAAATTATGGGCCTTTGAATTCCAGCAACATGAACTCTTTAACTGTCATAAACAAATACCCTGACTTGTTTTTAACTGCATTTTCTGGTTCCTCTCTGACAGGTTCCCATATTATACTAACATGGGGTCACAGCATCTATATGATAATAGTCCTCAGACTCAGAAGGGAGTCTCCAAAATACTTAGATCTAAATGCAGATCTTCTTATCCTGCCTATAATTGCATTGAGACAGGACATACTTTTCTGTTCCCCTATAATCCTACACATGCCAGAGATGGTTGATCTGTACTATCAGAGTACCCAAAATAAAACAGAAGCAGATCAATATCACCACCGTAAATTCCAGTTCCTTCCAGCTGAAAGGAGTCAGTCCTATCATTGAACTACCAAGACATATGAGTCACCTAAATGTACAAGCTTCTCATCTCATGACCACGCCAATGATTAAAATAACTGAAATGGGAGAGAAGAAGTGTTTGAGGTTAACAATTTATTCTTCCTCTTTGCAGAGCAAACCCATCATTTTCTACCAATAAAAATATTCCAATCTGCAACCTTGTTTACATTTCTTACAGCAAGATAACACAATACTGACCATACTGCTCTGAAAAAAATTTTCATATAAATTAAGTCAGCATGGAGATTTCTATGTATGAGTTTTGTTTACTATGAGACCTGGGTCACCCACTCATCTTTGTGAAGCAGCAGTTGCATGACAGTCAATTTTTGGTCAGAATTAACAAACACTATTACTGAACTACCTAAAAGTGATTAGTTAGGTACGACCTGGGACCTGAAGCCATTGAGCACCAGAGACCATCCACCTGTATCTGTGCCCTAGACAAGAAGATGTGGCTTAGCTACAAATAAGGATCCTGTTAAAAGCTGAGTTAACTTTTGGGATGAAAGGTGAACATAAGTAAGAGAAAGATACTGGTTTAGGAAGGGCGCTGCCTCCTTTATGTACCTTCTACAAGACCTGCAGAAAAAGGCAGCAAGGCAGTGACAAAGGTTACTGTCGTGGCTTGAAGGTACAAGTGACAACACCTCTGCTCTGCAGAAGGGCTGAGGTAAAGTCTAGCACTGGCAGTAGCGATTTGGCTACGATGACACTGTGTGCAGGAAGAAATGACAGGGCTAGGATGGCAGTTCAGCCCAGCAAATATCAGCACAGAACAAAACCTGCTATCAAAGCCTTATGAGGCTACATTTACATCTAGAATTAGAAAGGGTGTTGACCTCGAATGAAGTATAATACTGGAACTGGGTTTAGGGTTGGGGCTCAAGCCAGCAGATATTGATAAACTGCAGCTTAGAAAGCGCCTCTGGGTTAACATGAAAAATGTTGTTGGTTTAAACCATCTGACTACGAAGATCTGTGAAATAAGGAATGTGATAATGTTAAGATTAGGAGTGGAATTAGGGTTTGAGCATACTCTGGAAGAGGTTGATAAACTGCATCATCTTGTCTCAGTATCAGGGAGGGCCCCATGCTGTGATAAAGGTGCCACATGACAGGACTTTCCACACCCTTAGCAAGCCCAACACTGCCCAGCATGCCAGGCCTTCTTTGTCTATATTCTCTGTTGACCAAGGCTTCCCAAGATGTACATGTGCTGTCAACCTGATGTGTTCCTGATGCCTCGGGATTACTGTGTATGTACACTTGTGTCCTGTGTACATGCAGAGCGAAGCTGGCACTGCCGACACGTACAGACTTCCTGTATCATACGTGCATGGTGTGTACACACAGTGGATGGGGCGGGGGAGAGGGACTCGAACAAGGAAAGCATCTGTCTGAAAACGTCCAGTCTTTACTGTCTCCATTCCTCCCTTCATTTGCAGCAGGGCTGACACATCGGAAATATATCAAAGACTAAAAGCTTCTGGCAACCAATGTCTCCTCTCTTCACAGATGCATTTTTAAAAACAGTAGGTCAAGTCTGGGCAGCGGGTTGGTCCTGCCAAGGAAATCAGAAGCTACATCAGCCAAATATACCAAGAAGCAGCACAAAAGCTTGTCTGTGTCTTTCCCATTGGCTTTGCCAATGATGATCTTGGCAGTACTATTCAGCACTTACCCGTTTCCCAGCTCTTGGGAATCGGTGCTTGCCACGTTACTCAGCATTTTCCAGGCCAGGATTCAGGACTGACCCTGCTGACTTCACATTACAGAAAAACTCGACACATATCTTAACTACCTCTGTGTTTTACTCACAAAATATGCTCACCCAAGTTAGTGATTAATGGTGAAAAATTCAGTCTTAGTGGCAGGCAGGCCTTAGACCAGACAATGACCGTTTTTGGAGAAAGGTGAACCATATAATCACTTTTCAAGGACAAAATCATTTCCAGACTGGAGACTACATAGTTAAAAACCTTAAAAATCAGTATTAGTAGCACACAGGCCACCTCTACCATTTTCCAAGCTTGTGACGTAGAGAATGCAGGGGAGGCAAGCACTACAGCTCTCAATTCAACGAGCAAATCTGCTTCAGCATTCACTACAAACTGTGGAGGAAAAAGCTTCACAGTGAGTCTTGCCAAGAAGGACTTAAAATAATTGAGCCTCGTGGTCACAAGACCACACACTACTGTTGTGCAACAGTCACTGGGTAAATAAGGGTGTCGCCTCTAACATTTTACCACTGCTGGGGAGGAAAAAAAAGAAAGAGAAAGCCACATGCAAAAGATGATCTTACCCCTAAAAAGGTATTCAGCCAAGAAAAAAAGATCTTGCAAATCTGCACTCATGTCAAAAATATGGCAGAATGGCTGCCATTCTAGTACTGTCAATGCAGTAACAACACTGAGTAGGGAATAAAGGTAATTTGCAGAGTTAAGCCGGCAGCACAAAATTTATGCAAAAGCAACAACAGAAATGAAAGAGAATTCCATGGAACGGAGGAGTAAAAGTTTGGATGATGTACAAATGACAGATGAACTTCAGTTTACTAAGATGAAGTCACAGAAGCAGTACATGTCCAGAACGATATAAAATTATTAACAAAATATGATGAAGAAATAAAAATACAAGATGCTGATTTTAAAACATACAAACAGGCATGTACCTCAGACTAGCAGAGACATTAACAAAGCCAAATGAAAAGGATGCCATTCCATGGCCTTAACCGTTGAAACCAGTTGACTTTTCTCAGCGCTTTTGTATTTCAGGGATGTGTACACCAGTGTACCTAAAGGACTTCAGCAAAGTTTTTCAAACTTATCTTTTATTGTTTGCAGAAATCAAGTAAATAACTTGCAAAATAATCACTTCCACAAAGCCACTGCCCTCAGCTCTGTGTATACAAAGGTCGTGTCTGCCTCTGCACTAAGCAAAACTTTCTCTTAACAACCTAACTTAAGACTGTCACCAATTCACAGCATTTTGCCAAACCAGAGGGAAAGGAGGATGTATCCCATCAATCTTCTACATTTCTTCTACACTGTCTGGAGAAGTTTGCATGGGGGCTTAGCAGAGTGCTGCTGGCCCCCTCTGGAGCAGGTGACTGGGTGTCAGGGAGCAGCAGAGGGAGGAGAGAGCGAAGCACCTGCGTGCAGTGAGGGCACCGACTCAGCAAGGCTGGCAGTGGCAGGGGCTTGAAGGGCAGAGCACTTCAGCCAGCCAAGCCCTTCCCACCACAGGGGAGCAAAAGCCATTTCATTTGTTTCTCCCTCTGGCCTCTGCTTCTCTAAGAGAGGGAGGGAAAACAAAGGCATTAAGCATTTAGCCTTTGCTTCTGATGCAAAGAGAATGCAAAAGCATCTCAGAGTTACTCCCTCTCCAGTCTCCTAGGAGTTTCTCTCTACTTCTACCCAGCAGCACTAAGGGATTTTAGTGTGATCTTTTTTCTGAGTGCAAATGTGTTCTGATGGGCTATCCGGGACATTCTTCTAGTCTCAGCTTCCACCATGACACTTAATTTCTGTGGTGCACTTAGATATGACTTGCATTTATGAAGAAGCACTAAATGGCTCAATCCCCTGGTACAAATTAGCATAACATTTTCCAACCTGTATTAAATTCTCAGATTATTTATGAGTTAAACCAATTATACAACTTTTTTTCAACCACGCTTATTAATACCTCTGTCTGTATTAAGAGCTCATTGGGCTCTAAAACATGCACAGAAGATTAATCTGTAGAAAACAGACAGTTAAGACTTTTAAATGATTATTCACAGTAGCCCAGATAACTTGTCACAATTAAAATCCATAAGCTATTATTTCCAAATTTCACAACTCAGGTCAAGAACTGCAACCATACTGATCACCAATGAAATACGGAGTCCTGACTCACTACATACAAATAAGCTACTCTCATAAAAGCACTCCTGTGCTTCAGGAGGGGAGGGTGGCAAGCAAAGGAACTGATAAGAAATAATTACACTAATAACCTGCTAATGAAAAGGTGAATTAATTGAAACACACCATGAAGTATCCAAGAGTACACAAAGTAATTCAACAGGTGTTTTACATTGGAAGGCTGACTATCCAGTGCAGGGATTAAATCAGATTGTGATATTAATGGCACATCCAATGCTAAAGTTGATCATGGATTTTCTGTTGCCTACTGTCAAACTTGAAATAATACCACATGTCATTTTCATAAGCAAACCATATAAGAGGACCAGGGAAATCAGAAAATTACACAGCCAGTATCACACAGAACAATAACACAGAAAACAGAGTTGATTTTCTCATTGACAGAACTATGTAAACCACCCATTACTGTACCTTCATGACATCTTTATAGGAGTGAATGGCCTCAACTTCCTCTTTGTCATCATCATTGTCATCCTCCACTCCTTCATCCAGAGCATCATATCCTTCATCCCTGCTCCCATCTGTTTCTGTGGCATTAGTCATGTAGTCAATAAGCTGCTCCAGTGGAGGACTTAATTCCCGCTCTTCATTGTCCTTCAAACCATAGTCCAGGGCTTTATATATAATAATCCCTAGTGATTCAATAACCTGTAAAAACAAAAAAAGAAATATATATTAATGCCATTTACATAAATGAATAGGTCAAGTGAGGAACAACCTTTTCTGGTATTTCTCAGCCACTGAGAGGGCAATAAACATCAAAATCAAAGAGAAAAATGATCCTCTAGTATCTACAGTAGTGCTTGAGTAATACAGCATAGAACAAGCAAGAGCAGATCACACCACATACCTACCACTTTCTTATTTCAATAGTTGAAATAAAAATTCATCATTTAAAAACAAAGCAAGACCTTTTAAGGTTATTTTCCCTTTTCCTTCTGATATTACAAACCACAAAGCAACATTACTCTACTTCGTAAGACTATATTGCACTTACATGATCTTTTTTTGTGGGGCAGGAGGGAAGAAATTAAAAGTCAGAATAAACTAACATGAGATACCTTCCTCCTCCCACAGCTTAATGACACTTGGAAACTGCTCTTCAGTTTCTGCATGTCTTCATTGACCTGAGAGGTGTCTGGACACAGCTGTGGACGTCCCACTGAGCACTGGGACAGCAGCCCACACGAACTCCTGTGCCTCTTGCACAGCTGGTGGAGTCACACATATTCCACTGAACCTCCCAACAACTGTATTCCATAGTGATGAGGTAGTACCTCAACTTTTCATTGAATTGAGGCTTCTTATTTGTGCTCTGTCAAAAGCAAAGCAAACCAATGACCTCTTACTCAGTGTGAGCTAGGGAAAAGATTGTCATGAACATCCCACAATGCTAAATGCACATTTTCTGTCTTGGCATTAATTATTTCCTTATGAGCAATACTGAAGCTTCTAGAATTTTCAACATGTAAAGAGATGGCATTTCAAACTGAGGAGTTTGAAAATGGGTATTAATGAAGAGGGAAGGGAAAATGAGATTGCAATAGTAAACCACAAGAAGGTAATGTCACTGCTGGAAGATCCTTGTCTGACAACGGAAGTAGGACTGGAGTTATTGCATATAATCTCTGATCCTCCTTGTGTGTTGGGAGAGATAGCATGTCACACAAATTAGCAGACTCCAGTGTAGGAGTAGTTGGCACAGCAGCAACTTTAATAACAGGAGCATTTCTAAATATACCAAACCTTGTCATCAAATGCCATTTTCTCTAATCTGCCTTTCGGTATGATCCTGGTTGACACACTTTTTACTGCAGAGTTTTGAAATTCTATTTGGGTAAATAGGACACCACAAAGGGATTCTTAAAACATTAAATTTTACTCTAGCTGCTTACTTATTTCAGCAAAGCAAAGTATTTTTGCTCTGAGAGGCTGGAGGTTAGCAAAGACTTAAAATAGTTTCTCATTAGGTTAGCTAGACAGACAATTTAATGATTGCTGTAGTCCAACAGCTTTACACTTGTGTTCTTCATTCCTCTGTTGGGATTACTCTGCAGTGCAAATTCACTTTGCAAGATAGTGGCTAATAAACAAAAAACAATTTAAAAACCCAATACATAAAACTCATTCTTTTATAATTTATTTCCAATAATTTTGGTAACTTGGTTCAATATAAAAAATTTTGCACATGCTATTCCCTTGAAATGTGTTTATACATATTTATTAAAAATTGCAGTTAAGGAAAGTGATTAGGCAAATTAGTGAAGAAGAAAAAACTGCAATAATTTTTTCAGTTCAAAGAACAGCTTCTGACTTGAGAAAGCCTACTGAGACAGGAAAGTATACCAGGGAAGCATCGCTGCTTTCTTGCTCAGTTCTCATACCCTTCCCCTGACTTCTGCCATGACCCACTTTGGAGACAGGAAACTGCACCATACAGACCTTAAAAACAGCTCTAACAGATTAAACTTATATAGTTTATACAAGTATATCTTGTAGTGTATCATGCTCACTTCTTAGGGAAGCTATTTTGTAGTAACTGTCTTGTAAAACTTGTATTGTTAAAAAAAATCTGAAAATGTGGAAGTCACACAAAGTAAAATATATTAAATCTAATGGCAGACATGTGTTTCCTGTAACTCATGTTCTGAGTACAATCCCAACATACACCCCTTCAACAACTGAAAGGGAATAAAGAATACCAGTTTGAAGGAGACTGAAATGAAATGAAATGAAAATTAAGTATAACTGAATAATCACTTTGATACTTTGAGCACCTGGGAATAAACACAATGTGAACAATTTCTAACTTTAATAAAAAGTACATTTGAAAGGGCTTAGCATACATGAAGACTGAAATGTCCAGATCAGATGCAAAGAAAATTATGTCTTGTGCCATGCAGTGATGGCTGCTGAACACAGCTTCTGGATTTTGCTACCAACACTTCAAAAAAATAGAAGAGGGAGCAGATAAAGAAAGTGCACTCTCTCTGCCTTCTTCTGTTTGGGAAGAGGATTAAGGCATTCAGAAGCATCGTGGCTAAAACTGGATGACAGCTGCTGCTTTCTTTGAGGTATCAGCAGCGGGGCTTTTGCAGCTCAATAATATGGTTTGTGTGTTTTTATGTACAGATTTCATAATGCATGCAAAGCTGACACAACACGAAAGCCTGCAACAGCACCAAGGCAGAGCTACAGTTCAGTCTCTCAGCTCCTTATTTAGGAGACATGATCAAAATCATATTTACTCATTGTCTGTCTGTATCACAGATTCTTCTTGCTGAAAGACAAAGCAGCAAACAACTTAACTAAGTAACTTTGCTTTGACTCGCATTGAAACTGAAACTATTCAGTGCTTTCAGTAGTATCAGTTCACCAAGGATCCTGTAAACCACACAACTGCTATATGAATATCAACTGGTAGTCACAGAATTGTCAACGTTTCTTCCCATGAATAAAACTACTAATGCAACTTCATTAAAACTTTCAGGTCTATATAACTAGAAGCAAAATATACAAGCCAACTGATTGCTGCTTCAAAGCATGACTGCTGTCACTTTGCCTGTAATACAAATCAAATACAAACAAAAAAAGGAAAACCTTTTCACAGCTTGAATGGATGAACTGATAAATAAGTGGGGTTTTTGAGTTGAATAATCAGGGACTGTCACTTTTAAACTTTTTTTAAAAATATCAATTATCTACAAAGAAATCACACGTTCTAAACTCTACTGCTGGCCAGCCAATCTCACACAAAATAAAAACTTTGAGCACCTAACCAGTGACAAGTACTGATATAGTTTTCAATTATATGTGGAAACAGAGCTATATTAAGAAAAACAAGGGTAAGAATGGACCTAGCAAAGCTTTTTTAAACCACAGAGTTGCACACTGACACCTCAAAACAACTGCATGACACTTAAATAAGTGTCATCACTAATAAAAAACAATGCTGCTCAATTCAAGTAAAAAAAAAATAAAGATCTGCCCCTTGAATTTTAGAACTCATTTGTTCCTGATTGATTTAAATTTCAGCAAAGGACCTTGCCTCTGGAAATCAATCAGTGGATAAATAAACTTAAAAAATAAACAAGGAAGTCTTTATTATTAAGCTTTACACCTTCTCATCAAGTGCTTTTGAAAGTCATGGCTTCAGACCAAAAAAAAAAACCCAACACACAAACATTTCCCACAGGCTGAACTTGTACTTTGCTGTGCTGAAATCATTAGTGAAAGGGCAATTTTTTCCCACCGTGAGCATTCCTGGAGTTTCTACACCAGTCTGGACTCATATTATATGGTGGTTTTGTAATAGATTGTGATAAAGTTGCTGGAACACTTTGACTTTAAAAACAATGTAAAAACAATATCTGCACACTCCTTTTACACACGTGGCAAAAACAAAACCCAAATTATTCAGATTCTTTTCATACACAAACACTGCCCAGAACTTTCCATTCTGTATACCTTCCTCCGACACATCAAGGCATGCCTGTTGGACAGGGGTTCATTAGTGTTTTAGGTCTTTCATATGACCCAAATTATGCTCTTCCAATGAACTCTACCCATTTAACATTCTTGAACTCTTCAAATATACAGCCTTTGTACAGGAACCAAACAGGTTTGATACTTGCAAAAGTGCAATTATTGCAAGTACTTCACTTGGAGAAAAACCCTTTTTTCCCCTCAACATATGTATCTCCCTGATTCTTGCTGAAGCATAGACAAGAACAAGCAGAATCCACATCTCAGGGTGCACACAATAGGGCACTGTCTGAGCTTTCATGCCCTTCCTAGGCCTGCCTCAGTTTTTAAACAAACAACGCCTAAGGACAGGCTTGTACTTACAGCTGCAAAGGACTGGCTTTCAGCTCAAATGCCTGTCCCTCCCTAAAGTTCTCCCTCCTTCCAAAAGCCACTCAGGTTTTCTGTCCCTAAACTTGGATTAAAGATGCTGTAAAGCTCCAGCTCCTAAGGTGAGTTAACTAATTTTGAACTTTCCCACAGGAGCCTCAGATATGGCCACCAGCCACAACATTACTTGAATTACTACTGCACTGTCTTCTATGAATTCCAATAACTTTTATTAAAAATGTGAAGTACAACAATTATTTTTAAGTGCTTCCAGACTTTACCTAGATCTCCAACACACTTAATGAAGAAGAATCATCCTGCCTCATGGTAAAAGAGCTGAGAATTAAGGGCTGGCACTCCGTAGGGCACAGCTCCTCTCCACCACCAACTCTGCCATCACCCATGGTATTAGGCAGCACTCAGCAAATCTGTAAAGACTAACCTGTCCTAATGCTGACTTTAAATTAGCCTGCCAGGAGTTCCACACAGTGCTTCTGACACCATAACACGTGGCATAAACATAGACACAGACACCCTTGAAGTCAAGAGTTAGGTATCTTAAATTTTCTATGACATATTACAAGACAAACACACATAAGTTCTTGTGCTCAGGTTCTGTAACATGATCCAAAGGACTGGCATGTTAAAATGTCATGTAAAACCAACTTGCTCCGCTCTAGCTAGCTGACAGAGGGGAGAAAACTTCTGCTCCAGGTCTCATTTGCATTTGTAACAAAGTAATTCCTTGTTTCTTCAGCATTCAATTCCGGAACTGAAAAAGACCCAGCTTTCAGGAAAGGTGAACACATAAAGGGGTTTGGATAACTCCAGGTACATTTTTTTGGTTATTTAGCTCATCTCGAGGTGCCCTACATAACTCTCAGGAGAACCTCATGGAAGAGCATGTCTAAACAGGACACTGTGAGAGATGTGCTGCTGCCACTGCACACCACGGGTACATCAATGTAGTTTTCACCAGAGCATTCCCAAGTGGAAATGGGGTAGCATTACCCGGGTTTTAATGGCGGGGGACATTGCTAAATTTAAATATGACCTTCACTAAATTAGAGCAACTTGCAGCAGACTGTCAAATGAGAACAGTGAAAAAACTTTCAAGTGCTTCCAGGAAAGCAGCAAGGATTTGGACTATCTCCAATTAATCAAATGAATCACTCATTTCCAAAGAATATAGACATAAGATATGGCATTATTTAACTTCTGGGCAATGCTGGTTTGCAACTGAAATAACAAGGTACTGCTTTCTGCAATATAATGAGCCTTGCTTTTTAAGTCAAAGCAGTAATGAAAGCAAGGAAAAAGAAAATCAGAGTATATTGGGTCTAATAGAAAATAAATATGAGACAAAATTAAATAAATCCTTTTAATGATATTCAGCCTGGTTTAGATACATTCAGAGTTAGGAAAATTTCTCTACCATATTCAGAGATCTTTTTCAAAATGGTTTTATATCCAAGTCTTTGAATGCACTAAGTGGGCAGAGAGGCCTCCTCACTGAATTCTTTGTACTATGCAGGTGTGTGTTAAAGAGATTCAGTGCAAGAACTCCTGATCAAAGACACAGAACAAGCCTAAAACATACAAAGGAGATAAAGGGGACGCTAGGGGTTTTTTTTGTTTTGGTTTGTTCCCCCCGAAGTGAATATGTGAAAATTCAAGCAGGTAAATGTTGGACACAGTTGCCTCTAGGAGTGTAGCAGTAACATGCCTGTAAGTTTATTAAGGATCAAGTGTAATACAACTCTTATTCAAGGTTCTGATAATTATAAACGTGGTTTTTAGTTGTTAAAATTGCACTATCGACATTATCTAAGGAGAACTATAATTTATTTGCATAAATGAAAGCAGATTTTTTTTCTATTGTATCAGTCTCAATTTACATTTTATCTGCAGTGTTTCATTTTAAACACTGAAACAAAACTGTCAATTTTCTTCTAGCTTTTGCTCAGACATTATAATCCCCAAGATCATGACAAATCGTTACCCTGTTACTACAGAATTTATTCAACTTGAAGGAATTTCACCATAGTGACAGTTCATACCCAGAGAAAAACAAAATTAAGTTCCCTAGTTTAACTGTGGAGACTCCAGTAATGGCTGAAGCATCAGTAAAAGAATTAGATGCAATAATTAAGTAGCATAGATGGTGAAAGTCATTTGAAAGCTCTTAACTACACCTCTATCCATATCAGGGTTTCAAACACAGGTCATGTTATCCTGATCCCATTTAAAAGAGGAGAATATGTTTTTTATCCTAAGTTAAAGACAGAAAATCCAATCATGTCACAAACTTCTATTCTAGTTCTGTCATCTTTTTTTAAATTTTATTTGATAAAACATAGTTAAACATATACATATAGTTTTTTTTCTAGAAATAGAAAGCAATCAGGTAAACACCCCAAGTGAGGGAACAGAAGGAGCAAAGACTTCAGCTGACTACCAAAAACACCACCAGGCCATAGAAACACCAGTGGGTTCCAACTGCGTAAGAGACAGAAATTGCCATTTGTCACAAGCTTTTGAATAAAGCTTTATCTAGATTACATGAGGGTATCAGATTAACTGCACCAAAAGATTTTGCAGAGAGAAGTAAGCAGCTCAAGGAAAACTGGTACAAAGGAGAGCGAGACTAGTTCAGTAGCTCTGATCCTGAGAATTCGTGTGTGACTGGTTTAAGTTTGGCTGACATTGCACATCTGCCTATGGTCTGTCAGACGAGATATAGAAGACAGATAATAAAGAGCTTACAGGAGCTTTGATTCAGTTCAATTTATGGTAGTCATGAAGCAATGCAAAATCAATGCCACTTTTATTCAAAACATCACAGTTCAAGTACTCTACTCAAAGAGTCAGTTTGCATGAATTTTTCAGCCTACCCCATGGCTTTCATTTCAACCACTACAGTTGCCTGCTACAGGCTTGGCCCCCATTTAATTAATCCAAAAATTAAAGTGAGTAAACACCTGCTGCAATATAAACCATTTGTTCTCCTCTGAGCCAAGAACTTTCTCACACCTATTTTCCCCAAAATTAACAGCTACAAAAGCCAAGCAAACAAAATACCAGTACAATGAAAGCCGTTCTTTTAAATACAAATTATTGATTAGTTACAGTTTTAAATTTGCATGTACATCTTACAAGCTTTCCAGCAGCAGCTCACAACAGACTTTATAAAAATTAGGCTAGTTTCACCATATTTGTCAGGGCTATGCCTGCATTTCAAGCATTTCACAGATGATGAACTTCACAGAGACAGATGAAGCACCTGAACAAGTTTACACAGAGTAGGGAACATGACAACTCTTCTTGTTTGACTTTAGCTTTCCTCAAATCCATCTTCCTCCATTCCTGAAAAAATACGTTTTTCTGCGTCCTAACAGACTTCTCTTGTCAGTCACATTGTCCTAATTCCAGGATTCCATGCATAAAATCAAACATGTCAAGGAAGAAGCCCAAATGCAACCACTCAGCAGGTCCTTTTCAAAGTGATGTGCCACAAAAGAACGCTGGTATATGCTGCTCCTTTCTAGTGACTGGAATATTCATTAACCACACACAAAGCAATACTAATTTAACACTGCTTGTCTTAGAGGTACTGCATATTAATGGCAAGTCACATAACCACCCATACATTTGTCACAAGTTCCATCCATGCCAAAGGAGAAACTTCAAAGATGTCTATGAGATGTTGCATTTATCACGTAGCCACCTAAGACAAACCATGCACAGCTACCTCCACTGTCTTGTGGAAGGCCACTCAGCCATCTCAAGGCTTCTTTCCTGAAGAAACTGATGGGAATTCACATGTACAGTCTGTGACCAGAAAGGAAAAAATCTGAGACTCTGACTGAGAGGTTTTTTTTAGTCATATGTGTAACGAAACTTCATCCTGACATAAGGACATACCTTGATTATGAAACGTGAATTTTCACGTGGACTGTCATGATAGTCCAAGGAGTTGCTAACGGGTCAGACACATTATTCATTTAGGTCACGTATGATCTCTGAGTATGTCATGCAAAATATTACTGCAGGCTGACAAAGCCTCTGCAAAGCTCCTGATTTTATGAATATTCTTCCATGCCCTCTTCCCCATAAAAAGCAACACTGGACACCGGCATTTGGATCACTCAAATACTCTTCCAAAACCGAATGCCTAAGTGAACATAATACATTTGGGTAACAAGCAAAGGGAGTTATTGCAAAATTACCTTCAAGCTCTTGTAATGCCTTATTGGAAAGACCGGTATTTGCTAAAATAATTCAAAAAAGCACAAGTAGGCACTGTTGAAAAATTATCTACCTATAAAAAGACATAGCTTGACATTATTTTTTTCAGGTCTGAAATTCAGCTACAATCATAGCATGGAATGCTGAGTTACACTACACCAAAGAGCAACAGAACGTGTGGCTGAAACTCAGCAAAAAAGCTCAGCACCTGTTCTTAGGGCCACAAAACCCCAGAGAATCCGTTTATGAAATGGCACACAGAGATTTCTATTTCCTTCTGAACAATGAAATCGCCACAGAAGAAATCCATATTAAGACACCTCTATCACATATAAAAGCTATTGATATATAAAGCACACAGTTTATAAATTCAGGCATGAAGTACCTCAGCACAAGATATTCCAGCACCTGTCAGCTCTCAAAGTCATCAAAGTGCTGAACTGTGACAGTTTATTATCCTTAATGGAACAGCCATATTCCTGGATTGCAAATTGCTGAGCATTGTTTTACTGCTCTCTGCCAATAATGACAATATCTATGTATTCTAGTACAGTGATGATAACAAAGATTTGCTTTCAGTCACAGGTCAAAGTGTTATGCTATTTAAAAAAAAATTAATATGGATTTTATGCTTAGATTAAAAAAAAAAGAAGATCGACAACAACAACAAAACCAACCTCCAAAAACCATAACAAAACCAAAGCATTCCTGACTCTGGCTGTCTGCAGAAACCTCTATCACACAGCCAAATGCTCTACAATGCTCAGCACCTGACCTTTGAATAGAATACAGATATTATCCAGATAACTTATTTAGCTGCTTAGGTGGCAGCCAAGTTATGACATATCCAACAACTGCTGGAGAGGGATTAATTCCAACACCTCCATCTCTGTAAGACGCACACCCAAGAACAAAAACACACACCAAAAAAAGCTATATGCATATCAACTAAACACATTCACTGCCTCATCAACTAAACAGATTCACTGCCTCATCAACTAAACAGATTCACTGCCTCAAAAATCTATCTGCTCTATTTAGTCCATTTTGCACTAAATAGGAAACTTGAGAGTCTCGTAAATTTAGGCCTAAAAGAGCCAATCCTGAGTTTCTCCTGTGTTGAGACCTTGTTAATGGATGTGCTAAAGTTCCTGTGCAAGCCACTCTCCTGTCCTCAGCCCAAGGAAAAGAGACGCAGGTAAAGATGTGTATCCGAGGTAATATGGTAGCAAGGGAAAGGGGGAACACCAGGACAGAGTGACCTGTCACATCCACAGCCCTCATGCAGTCCTACACAATTCATCCCTGGATCAAGGATTCTCAACAAGCTCCCCAAAACTTCCTCGCTGGCTTGTAAAGAACAGAGCTGAGCTCAGGTGTACAGCAATTATAAATCCCTTTGGACGTCTTATGTTTTGGAAACTAAAATAATTCTGCAATATTACCCTGTCTTTCTAACCACATTATTACCCTTTAAATGACAAAAAGAGGTCCCTGCCCAGAAAAAGTAAGTCAAGGCATTATATTCATATTGTGATGAGTTTCCTGATTTTTTTGAAAATACCACACTTTTGGGGTAAAATATCAACTAAAATAAAGGGTTTATAATGTCCAGGTAAGTGTTGTCACAGCACCTCTAAGTCAAAATACACCTGCCCCCACAATTTTCCTGATGCAAAACAGCCAAAGACTTCAAATCCTAAATTTAGTCACATCTTTATACCTCCAACCTCCCCAGCAAAATAAGCTGGACCACCCTTCCTAAACACATCACAAAGCACAGGCATGACCTCTTCTATCCAGTACTGGAGCTAGTTTCAAGTGTAGGAAGTGTATGGGGCTGAATGTCTGTCCTGTGGGGTTTTCCTCATCACTCTTTCCCTGTGAAACCTCACACTGGTCATTTCCCCGCTCCTGGAACAGTTTTACCACCTGCTATATGAGGAGACTGACCCATTTCCAAAGCTTTGGAGAAGAAGTGCTGCACAAGTCTAAATTGTATTTCTGCATGACATGCACACAGACTTAAACACAGCTGGAAGTGCTTCTAATCATTCAGTTTTCTGTATGACTTTTGTTCCCGATAAAGTAGAGGAAGGAAAAATGAAGAAAAGTACATGCCTGAGGCTAATGGTTAGGCTTATCAGCTGGGTGCAATGCAACACATAAAGCTGCTTTTCTTTGAGAATATAAAGCAAGATGTAAGAGTGGTTTATTTAAATGTAAGTAGTGCAGGTAGCCAGAGAAAACAGTTACTGAGGTTAGAATATCAGATTGTTCTAAACTTCACAGGAAATAAATTCTGACAGCATCATCCCTTTGTCTTGTTACACCAATGTAATTATACCTACCAGTCTACACTCTAGAGAGTTAATGTCTTGAAGCTTAAGAAATGGGGGAAAAAGCAAGGTTTTAATGATTTTTGACACCGTGGCTTTAAATTTTGATCCTTAATTTAATTAAGTATCCCTATTTATTTTTAATATCCTTTAAGATTTTAACATTTTACAAACTCTACCACATCCACACGCCCTCTTAGGGATACCTTTTCTAACACACACAGTGTCACAGTTCATATTACAGCTCAAACAGAAATTGTCTGGCAATTACTAGACCAATCAACATGAAAAAAAGGTTGTTTCTTCAGATAGTTCTCTAACAAGTGGAAAAATTTTCCTAGAGGGAATTAAAAAATTAATTAATTAAAAACAAAAATAAATGTAAACACTACCACCACCCCCAAACCAACAAAAAAACAAACCACCACAAAAAACCCAACCACCAAACAACAACGTAACAGTCAGAAGGTCCACTGAAGATAAAACACTAAATTCTGCTGGACTTCCATAGGAATCTCAGGTACTGTTTCGGAATAGCAAAAACATACCTGCCTGGCCAAGAAACAAGTTACTTAAAAATAATGTCCTTGGATTGGAGAGATATTAATTTGATTCCATCAGAGAATCTTTTTCTCTTGTTCTCTTATTTTGTAGCCTCCCAAAAGTTTCAGAAATTAAGAATAAAAGAAAAGTATCATTGTATTACAAACACATGCCTAGATTTCTCTGACTAAATGAGCACAGTCATCAATACCCTTGAAGGAGTTAAAGATCTTCAATTAAATCAGTCTGAAAGAGCATCTACTCAACTACCTCCAGGGACTCAAACATTCAGTATTTCAAGTGCCACTGAACAATTTATATCTGTGAATTCTGAAGCAGAGAGCGACAACAGAACCTGGTTTTATTTTCTTTTCATTAAACCCTTTGCAGGGATTATTCACACCAAACAGGCAGCGACAGGTAAACGTTATGTTATGCAAAGGCAACACCTCCCAAGGGAGAGGAGTCTTTGGTGAGGATCAGCACCACGAGGAAGTGTCAGACAAACTGCAGTGACACAATTTCAGAGAATGCTGCTTGTAAGGAATAACCATTACTTGCCAAAGCAGAGGAGTGGGTGGGTGTCATCTTCCCTGCCCCGTGTACCCCCTGCTAACATCACAGGGCTTGTGTTGCCGTGTGGTCTGACAGCTCAGAAGACTGACTTAGCTGGGAAAAGTCACATTTCCCTGACCAGCTTAGGGGAAAAAAACCCCAACAAACCCAAACCCCAACTCTCTGTGCTTGCACAGATGCACCCTGTGCTACCAGACACCAGTGCTGGCTTTAGGGCAAAGGAAAGCACAGCATCGAAGAAACCTCACATCTATTCCTACCCATAAAAGAAATGTCTGTTTTAACTAGAAGAGCTAAAATTAACCTTAACAAGGAGTGACTGCACGATTGTTTTTCATAACTATTTAATATATTTTGATAAAATGCTTGGTGTAATGTAATCCTTCCTCTATGTTTTTACAATATGTTGTCTTCCCTAATCTCCAGTTTTAACCCATGAACATTTATTTTTACCGAATAATTGTTATGATAGATACAGGTAAGATGGGTAGGTTGAACTACCTAGGAAAAAGTAGGAGGTTTTGCTGGGAGGGGAGGGGAGGGGAGGGGACAAATGTCTAACTCAAATCGCAATAATATTTTAAACTAAGATTCCTTAGTAAGAGAACTCGAATAATGTTAAAGAGATTTCAAAGTGGAGTAAAACACACCAAATACAATGTGTTCTTTTAGATTTTTCTTTAAACTGAATAAATAAAACCCCTTAACATCAAGTTTCTGAGGATTTTTCCACTGCACTCGAAGGTGTTTTTATGGAGTAATATGTGACATTCCAACAAAGCCTAGGTGCAAAAGAACAAGCAAACGAGAAAGACAACCTTCCCTGATCACTGCCCTTATCTAATTATGCCAACAGAAGTGTTCTACCACAAGAAAAAAAGCTTTACTCTGTCCTAGAAAGCTCTCTATTTTTAAACAGGAATGAATAATGTTTATAATAATTTTAAACACATCTCCCAGCTAAAACACCATGAACTGACCAACCGGTGGGACTGTGTGTCTGACTTAGAAACTTGTACAAAAAAAATTTTTTTTTCCCCTTATGCAGAAGGTACACCTCAAACTGGGGATTACTGATCACTAGAAAGCACAGCCTCAGGGAGAAACCTCCTCCAGGGAGCAGCGACTTCAGTAGATGCTACTCTTATGGGAACACTATATGAAATTTGTGTTAGGCAGGATTGCCAGCAGCCATCACAGATACAGATGGCAACAATTCCAGAGGAATTTTTAACTGAAGGCAAGCCTTAAGATTCTCAGAGCATAGGTGGTATTTGCCCACATCTCTCCAGTCATTTGACTGCAGCTAATTTTTCTGGACTGATTTACAGATGCTTCCTCCAAACATACCTCATCCTACTAGGAAACACCCAGTTAATTCTCTGTTGGAGTATTTTACTCTTTTCCAAAGAGTTTCTTTAAGAAAAAGATGTTTGAATGTTAACATTAAGCCATCCACAACAGACCACTTGTCACTGCTTTCTAAAGAACAGCAGCCATTAAACCTAGGACACGAAACTTGTGATGACTATCAGACCTACCAGGTGTGCTACCGATTTACCAATTTTGCAGTATTTGTTACTGAGGGCCCCTTTTTGTCTCTTGCTCAGTCACATTTCTGGCCTACAGCATTAAAAAATACACTGGATCTGTTGTTTTTTTTTTTTTAAATCTTCTGTTCTATAACTCACTAATTAAGAAGCAACTGCATACAAATTGTAACTGCATGGAAACCACCCTGTTTCTGCATTCATCACCTATCTTGTGATGAACATGTTACCAAGCAGAATGATGTTTTCAGGCTTACTGTGGGTTGCTAAAGTGAGGAAGCACATGCTTGGATAAAGCACCCACAGTTGGCAGAGGGAAATGGAGCACTTAGTTTTTCAAGCAAAATAGGCTTTTGTTAACCTTACTAAAACAGATTTTTGACCGACCACCTTCTCCCTTGCGGATCTCACCTTAATGTTTACACTGACTGATCAGAACAGTACTTTTGAAGTGAACCTCCCCATCATCCCTCTCTGAGCTTCTGGCTTGCATCACAGAGTGCTGTGCAGAATGGGGCTCCTTTAGGATGAAGCTAAAACAGAATATGAAATCCAAAAGCTCACCTAAGGCACTCATTTTGCCGATGGCACGCTCAGCCTAAGGCTCTCAGAAGAGAACTCAGCTGAAATAAAGCAACTGGGATATGTATTCCATGGACACGGGGTCCTCGACACACACTTTTTTGCTCTATAGACTTGGAAAATGCTATTTGTTAATGCAAAAGACTGAGTTGAGACTGAAATGCCATAAATACCCTGAATGCAACACTAAAAAACAACTGAAAAGTTGTAAAATAACCACAAAACTATTAAGCCAGTACAGAAAGAATAACAGCAGCAGCCAGTACCTTGGGCCAAATTCTGTAACAAAAAAGCTGTGGTTTTAGTTGGGCAGCTCAGATACACCTAGGTTTTTTTCTTGTTGCTACAAATTGTGAAACTGAAAGTAATTACCATCAGTGTAGAATTACCAGGGGAATGTAATAACCACCACAATGTAACAGATCTAAAATATAATTTGGAGCTGTGGATATTAAAAGGTGAAATAACACAGGTACACCTATACTGCAGTTCAAACTTACACCTACTACCCACTCTTCTTTACCCTATGGGAAAAAAAATCCTATGTAGACTAGGCCATGGATATTTTAACTAAAGTTGAAAAAAAGAAACTAAAAACTAATGGGGAGTCTAACACTCACGACAAATGTGGGGTTTTTAAAATAAATACCAGTATACACATTGCTCAGCACTCTATTTGTCTTCTTTTAGGACATCTATGTTTCTGACTGCAAGTCCAATTTTAGTGGGACTGCAGACAATGAAATATGGACAAAAAAGCTATAGTTAAATGCTCAACATTTACAACATCCTGTGAATAAGGTACTGTAATTATAATCTCCCAGGTCACACCATTCCTATACAACATTCTTTTCACTTATGTAGTACCTAGCTTGTCACTCAGCGATGTCCTCTCTGCTTAGTCCGTCTGCTGAGCAGGGACCGTGAGATGGGAGCGAAGCAGGAGAATGGATTCACCATGACTTGGCCATTTCCACAACTAGAAGGTGCTTACACCTTCTAGTACCTCAAAAAAGGGATTCAGGAAGGCCAGAAGGATTCTGGATTCTCTGCACTCACCAGATCTAGTCCATCTTTCCACTCCAAGATAAATTACTAAACACTGTTCAATTGGCAACTGAGAGAACAGCAGCTTCTCAAAGAAAGCCAAACAAGGAGCACAGTTAAATTCCCAAAGTTTTCACTTTGTCCTCTGCAAAATGAAACCATGACATTCATAGCCTTGTAACGGTAGGAAAGGAAGCATATGAAAGGAGCTATTAAGACAAAGTGACATGCTTGATTAAAACACATGAGTTTTTATATGATACAATATGACGTGATATATGATAGCGGGGCAAAAATACTCAAACAATAATAAGCACTTTCTTCATGACAACAAATATCAGATTAATCTGGACATGAGATAATAGTTTTTCATGTCATCTCACAGTGTTTGATCTCTCTGCTTTTCAAAAATTCTCTGCTTTATACCACACATGTTGCTATAGGTTAAAAACCCCATACAGACAAAATGCCCACATTTCTACCTACATGACCCTCACCAGACATAACCTGCTTCCTATAGGAAATGTGTCATCTCAAAACACCTGCACATGGGGTAAGGAGTAGGGGAGCTTTTGAGGGATCAGAATCAGAGGTGGGAAAGGGGAGGAGAACTGCAAGGAAACAAGATACTTAAGATGCTTGAGAGTAACTTACACCTCATACAACCACTCACACCTATGTGAAACTGCACTGTTGAGTCTCTGTGGGAAAAGAAAGAATCAAAAAGCCAAGCGAAAACTGATAACCTGTGTGAAATGCACCTGAACATACAGCCATTAATTGTGATACATGGTCCCTAAAACAAATGGCATTGGGAACACAAGTGGACGCAGTACTTTAAGCCATCTTATCGCACAGATCTTTACCAAGGAGACCCGTCTCAAATGAGCATTTATTCCGAAGGGGAGATAACTTCTGAGCAGATCAGCGTTTGTCCAACATCACCTTGAACAGTTTGCCAGGCTGAATCTACATTACAAGAGACTATAAAGGCCTCTAATGAGGACTTGATTCACAAAGCAGCATTGATGTACAAATCTACATTACAAGTAGTTATTGTAGTTATTTCACAATGCCCAGCCTGTGAGATGCAATCTCAGGTGGTCTACACCTGTTCTGCAGGGCTTTGGGCTGTCAAGGTCAGATATCTCAAGCTGGTTGTAACTTGAACTCTGGCAGAGCTCAGATAAATGCAGTTGAAGAGAAGAGAAAGCTTTAGTGTCTCCCAAGTATCCTATTCCAACAAAGAGCAAAGGGAAACAGAAAGAAAGTTTGTGTTGGCTACACAGGCTTGTCTCTGTCTTTTTTCCTTCCCACTCCTGTCCCTGAACCCACAGGCATTGTTAGATGTCTAATTTTAGTTTCAGATAGCAAATGTCTTTTTCATAGCTCCTCCAAGCAACATGAAATAATAAAGGGGGGTTCTTAAAATTTTAAAGGGCAGGAAATAGTCTGTTGAATCTCTTGCTGTTACTGTTAATTATAGACACTGAACAGATTTAATTAGAACCAACCAAACAGAAAAACATATGTAATCTATGCCTTTGGCATAGCATGAACCAGGCAAGGAGCAATGAAGCAACTCCCTGCCAGACACTTTAATTAATTTTATTTTAAAAAGAATACACAGATCAGGATTCAGCAAGGGTATTTCTAGTAACTGCTGTAAGATCATTGTTATGAAGGTTAAGTTTTCAGATAGCAGAATGCCTTGTCCTGATACATGAAAACCTTGTTACGTGAGCAGAAGAGATTTCCTATTATGATGGAATGGGCAACACCTACGTTGCCATTTCCCAACTCTCACATGCATGAGTTCATAGGTTTGATTTTGGGAAAGCAAGAAATAAGAAAGGATGGTTTGGGAGCTAATAAAAATGACCTCTGTCAAAGCATTACTATAAAGACACCTGTAAAATTGCAATCTTCAACCCAAAGCTTAAGCCAATATGAGGCTGCTGCCTTCCACATGGATTGGTTTATCCTTGGCAGTCCCCCTGATATTTCTACTCACAAACGCTTCAAAAGTGTGTGGCCCATCTTTTGCCCACCTCTGTGTTTTTCAACCCATTCTTCACCCTGTTTCACCCCCTAATGGGAAGAGCAAAGACGTACTGTGTTAAGATCAGGCAACTTTTCACTGGTAAAACTTCAGTCTTCACTGACTGGAAGACTGGCTTAAAACGTACCTGGGTGCCCATGGCTTTGGTTTCAGGAATGGCTTTTCTTAGCTTTAGTAAAATCTTCTACCATTTAGCCACACTAGCCCTTTATAAGTATCCACAAGAGCTGCTGCACATACTTAGTACAGTTCATCCCTAGATTTTATACTTCTCTTTTCCAATAAGCCCCAGTCGCCACTTAGGTTAGAACGACAGAGGCACTGAACCCCCAGAGGTGAAATGGAAGGAAATTGGTGAAAGCTGCATGCTCAGAACTTCAAGTGCTGTATAGTGTTAAGTACTCTGAAAATTGGGTTCTAGGTATTCAAAATGGGACACCTAAAATTAGATTATCTGTACAATAAAATTAAAATATATTAAGAAAAAACATTTGTAAGACCTTTTGAAATTACTGTAATTATTATAATGGCTAAGCCCATGACAGAGCCAACCCTTCTTTGAAATTTGATTTGAATGCTGCAATTATAACACAGGATGACTCTGTGAAAATCCTGGGGAAAACCTGCAGGATGATGCAAACACTGAGAGGAACCAAACTGCTCTTGCAAAGCTGTCGCCGTCAATTATGGGCATTCTCAGTTTGTGAACTCCTGAATTTACATCCTTAATAAGCTTTTCCTTTCTTAAACACATGTGTGTGAAAAAATACAAGCACATTAAAATCTTCCTTCAAAATGATCTTTAAAATACACAAGTGCATAGCCCACCTCACTGATGTTTTGCCTGTGCCCACACAGTATGCATACGTGTGAGAGCACACGCACACAGGCACACACAAGCACCATTACCTACAGCAGTAAACCATTTTCCTGTCTATCCCCTCCTATGGCTTGGAAGCTAAGCTGCTTATTTTAAAAGAGTTGAATCTATTCTATTTACTCTGGAAGCTTATTAGAAGAAGCAATTTTACACCATAACTGTTAGGGGAGTAATTGCTTTTAAAAAGCAAACCCAGGAAGACCATAAGATGTTCAGCCTTCTGTCTAGTGCCTGGGTATTTCACAAAGTAGAGACCAAAGGTGTACTTCAGTAGTTTTATTCCTTTGGGAGAAGCTACTGTGGAGGAGACAGGCAGCCTTTGTGATAACGCTGTCTGAGCCCATTTAGGGCTTTGAACACAGGAGCCCGATTTGCAGCGGCACCCAGGGTGCCACCGGCAGCCAGCACAGCACAGGGTGTGGGCATGGCACTAAGTGCTCCCTCCAGTTTCCTCCACAGAGTAAAACTGGCATTTGCCCCCTTCATGTGGCCTCTTAGTCGTGCAACAGTGAGCTACAGGTACCATGCTTCAGCCCCTCTCAACACCACCATTAACTACAGCCAAAGGAGCCGTCAAGAGAAAGGGGTTGGGAGCACCAACAGTACAAGGTATCAGACGTTAGCCACCGCCATTTGCTAGCAGCTCGCTTTAAATTAAAACTAATTAATTTAAAGAAATGATGCAAGCTTTTCTTGACTACCAACTGTGAGTACCACCTACAAATTCCAAGCATTAGGTCAGTTGCACAGAGCTTGTGAAAATCAGCTTAAGCTTTTTTAATGATTAATTATAGCAAGTCTTCTCTACAAGTGTTTTACGGTGTGATTACGCAAATTGTAAGTTCAAGCATAGTTTGAACATAAAGAAGTTCCATTTATGAAATGTGACTTGCAAAAGTATTACATGAAATTAGTTGGAAAAAATAATCACCTAGAACATAGTAATTACATTTTAGAAATGAAACTCTTAGCCAATTCATAGCTCTTTAGAATTAGGGAGTTCATAGCTAATATATCTAATATACTGCTGTTCTTGATGTTCCCTCTTTTGTTTGGGTTTTTAAAAGGAACCGTCATAAGGCCTGTTAAAATACAAACCTTTAAAATTCTGTTGCTCTTTCAAATTAATGATGCCACACAGGGAACAAAGGAGCAAGTATTTCTAAACACTTAAGAGATGTACAATGTTTTTAAATCAGCTCTTAATAAGATCATGGATGAACATGAACTTCAACACCTCTCTGTAGATACATGAGGAGAAAAATACACATTTCAGTCTATACAAGCATTACCTGCAAGCTGAAATGAGAGATATTTGTTAAAACAGAATGGCTTCTTTTTTTGCACATGCTTTTACTGTATACCTATTCAGGTCAAAATATTCTGCAGGATTCCATCTCAACATCATTTCAAACCCTTTTGCCAGCAGTTGCTAGGAAAAACAGGCAGGGATGATTGGGTCCGCCCTGTTCCATTCCGAGCTGTTTAAAATATTTAAAATATTAGAGAATTTTGTAGGATTGGAGTGCATGATAGTAGGAGAAAGTAATTTTGGAGATAGATAGATAGATAGATAGATAGATAGATAGATAGATAGATAGATAGATATGCAAATATTCTGCCCAATAAAAAATACCACCTTAACATTAATGTTATGAGTATATAGATTAGACAGCACCAAAGAGGATTTCTTGGAGGCTTTCAATGAGAGAGTTTGTTAGTAAACACACTGAGTAGCAGCACAGGAATTTTGCTCTGTGCCTGCAAGGGCAGAAAGGTCAAGAACACAAAGCTCCATTTTTATGAGCAAGAAGGTTAAAGAAAGCATCACAAAAGGATTTTTCCCCCTCCTTCCTTTCAAAAAAATAAGGATCAGAGAAAAGCTTGGTTAACTTTTAAACAACACCAAAAATTTTTTTATTCATGTAAAGAATCATTTTTTGTATAATAAGTACCTCCACTATTTCGCCTCTATACTAAAAAACAGTAAATCCCAAGAACATCTTGAACATTATCAGTTTAAAGAATTCAAAACAAAGGATGAACACAGTATCAGAATAACTGCCAGCAAAATAAATCAAAGATCTTTCATTTTTAAAAGCACACAGACCTTCCTGCAGAATATGCTCCTTTCAAACATTCTGCTTTCACAACATGACATACTGTTTCCATGAGCATTAATTCAAAACTACTGATGTATCTCACGTCTCCACTTCTCAGAGCTCATTTAAACAAAACCTGGACAAAGCAACCTAAGAAAGTCTCCAGAAAAAAAAAAAATACATGACTGCTTACAACAGATAATCAGATAATATGGAAGAGCCTATTATACTGCATGGTTCAAAAGCTTAAAACACCTCCTTATTCTGATTTCACTTTTAATCATTAAAATACCCTGTATCTGTATCATAATAAGATTCTTATATCTCTGTAAGGCCACATTTCAAAGCAGTTTGTTCCCTAGACCAGGGCTTGGACATGAATAGGCTGCTTCCTTTCTGCTCAACTTCACAAAGTTCTGAGGTGCTCCTTTCTGATGCTTCTCTTGCATCCTCTGCTCTAATTAGCCCTTTAGTATTATTTGACAGACCTTAAAATATAATTTCTTGAAAAATATTTTAAAAAATCATAAAAACCCAAGAGTTAAAAAGACAAGAAAAATAATCCCTGAGCGAGACTGTCCTTATTTCCTTCATTTTAGATGGCTGGGTACCAGAGCACTTGCCATTAGAGGACAAGCAAATGGGCCAGGCCTTCTTCAAGGCTGGAAAAGAGAAAATTTTGCTGTGGGAGTGAAGCACAGCCTGCTGATACCTGCAAAGTAGTCGTGGAGAAGACAGAGCCAGGCTCTCCACTGCATTGCACACTGTGGGAACAAAAAACCACGAAAATAAAGCGAAACGGGAAAAGTTCAGATTAGATATAATCAAAAACCAAAAAAACACCTGGAGGACAACGAAGCCCTGGAACAGGCTGTCCAGAGACGTTATGGAACCACTGTCCTAGGAGGTTTTTAAAACCCAACTAGACAAAAAGCCTTGAGTAACTCAGTCTGAACTGAGAGCTGAACAGAGGCTCCTTTCGACCTAATGGCTCTGTTTGGAAATTTTTAAGCAAACATCTCTCTTTAAATTTTAATGCTGCCATTGCAAAGGAAGCAGCAGCTTGCCTAAAGCAATCATACTGATGCCCACAACCTCAACAGCAGCAAATACAGAAATGAGGAATTTCCTTTCTCTAGAAATACGGTGATTAATCATCGCACATTTATGGTTAAAAAAAAATAAAGGCTGTCCCTTAAAACCCAGGTCTTGGAGGCTTTATTTACATGTCAGTATTTATTAGGTTTTATCTTTTCTTAAGATGGAATCTTGCCATGGGCACAAGTTCTTGCACATGCATGCAGTACTATTATCTCTTCTATGGCATAGGTGCTATTGTTATGTGTTATTTTAAGGACAATATAAAAGTCATTACATATTTATGTATGGATATTTTGGAACAAAGCTGTTTATGGGATCAGTGTTTGGTCTGGTTAACGGAGAATAAAGAATTCTCCTGGCAAACTGATTTAAAATTTACACATGACAATTCATAATTTATAAACTGATAATTTATACAGTCTTAAAAGTACAGTTTATATACAATAGTGCAAAAATAATTACCTATAAAAAGTCTCCCCCTCTTTTTTTAAGAACAAATATAAGCAGTTAATCCCTGTATTTTTTTCAACCAGTATTTTAAGTGTCCAGATGATAGCAATGTACTATGCAGAATCTCCAAACACTGTGCTAAATTATAATATTGGAAAGTAACCAAACATACCAAAGAACTAAAAGTCACTAAAAATCTGTAAGATCCAGAACCCACTCCTGACACAGTAACTCCTTTTGTCCCATCTGATTCAGCTGCTTGCTGGGCAGTACCAAACATAAATGCATCCATCTTGATCCCAAAGGGAGAAGACCAACTTGAATACATTCAACTTCAACAGAAGATGGGATGGCACCGTATCATATTTGAAGGACAGCAACTGGAAATAAACTAGATATAATGAGAAACAAAGCTAGGAAGATTCTGGTATATTCAGAATTCCTGAATTAGGTAGATACTTTAACAAAAAGATTAGTATTGACTAATTTGATAAGACTTTCCTCACCTGAACAATTAGAATACTTTAACTGACTCACAGAAGTGCTGCTGTTTGACAGAGCCAACTCTCTGAAATACATAAACTCATATTATAAAATCCAGGTCACTCTCTCTTCTCAGTAATTATGGAATGCATGAGATGTCTCCAACAGAACAGCCAGTCTGTACCAGCATCACAAAAATATTATTTGTTAAAAGCAGAAATTATGCCAATATATTCTGACTTTCCCACACGAAGGTCCAATCTCTGGATATGATTCAGAAGTGGTTCATAAAAAATACCTTGATTTCTGCACCCCCAAGAAGAAGAGGCTTCATCACAAACATATTATTTTGCTGTTCTTTATGTAGCATAAAATGGCTACCTCTTCTCCCCTTTTTTCCCCCTAAAATATTATGTTTACTTATGATAATATGGTATATTTTAGTTGTATCAGATGAATATATGTTCTAGCCATTCCTTGGGATTTCAATAAAACTTGCATTGAAAACTTTTTAGTGCAAATCTAAAGACAAACCCTTAAAATACACTGATAGTGGTTTAAGACAACTGATGAGGACTGTAGCACAGCAGGTAGAAAACTATCTGGTCATATTTCTACTAAAACCTGTTCAGTCTTGAGACATGTTTGTAATTGCACTTGAAAGATTAGCTACCAGTTTTTATGATTTAATCAAAAGACTCATGCAATTTAGTCTGTTCCTTACAGTTACAATTCCCGAGTTGTGCAACAAAGTTTAGGGATTTTTGCTTGTTCATTTTAAAGTGGGGATTTTTTTTTTAGCCTTTAAAGTTCAAGTAAATAAAAAACAAAAACCAAACCCCAGGAATCCTAAAAGGCTTCGGGCTTTAGGGAAGAAATTAAAGAATTCAAACTCAAGAATTTCTGAGGGGGAAAAAAAGAGTTTTCTAAAGCCTGACCCAATTTCAAATGCTTCACTTTTATACTACTGCTTTGCTTCATTTCAGATTTATTATTCCCATAGTAATCGTTATGTAATTTCTACTTTAACCATTTCAGATTTTCTAGGGAGGCTTAGGATATACAGGCTCCATATACATTTTACACCAGTTTTGTAAGTGCTAGGGAGGAAAATAAAAAGAAGGAAAAAGCCAAACTCATGCTATCCCACTATCAACATTCATGCTCCTAGAAACATTAAGCCAGTTTTAAACAGCCATCAAATCCTACCCAAAATGAGCAGATTTAGTAGCCATTACCATTATAATACTTTCCCAGTAATTAACTAAGCAAGGCCAAAACACTCAGTATGACAAAAACCAGGCTTACTGCAGCCTGTGTTGTAATCACATGCAGTAAATTCACAAACTTTCAAGCAATTTACTTAATGTAGTATACAAAATAAAAGCAGAAATACAAAGAGAAAGGCACCATTCTTCAAAAACCATTAATCATTCCAGGTTTTACATTAAACCTTTCCTAAACTTAATCTTAGCTAGTTTTTCACTTCATCATTTCCTCCGACATAGACCAGGCAGCTCTTTATTGTGTCCAAAGGATTTCAAGAACTAGAAAATACTATCAAGGGGATAGAATATTTACAGCTGAGGTGGTTGATCTATTGCATTACATTTACCCAAAGGCATGAAAGGCACCACCTAGAAAGTAAAAGATAAGGATTCACATTCCTTATTAGTGCTCTTTTTTTTTAAACTATGAGCATCAATCTTCTTTCTTGGTAGGGAGAGCAAGAACAAAGAGGAGCAGCACAGGAATAAACAAGCAGGTCGACAGGAATAAACAAGCAAATCAACCACTTTTGTAAGAAGAAACCATCTAGTGGGTGAAAGGTGATGGCAAAAATTACATGGACTTTTTTTCCTGCTTCTGTGTAGAAGGGAGAATTTTACAAGATTTTTTAAAGTCCCTTCTATCTACATGTTTGTGATTCTGTGCTTAATAGAGTTTCAGTCAGTTATAATGACCAAAGTCTCCCACACTGAGTATGCAAGATGTCATGAGACCCAAGGAATAGAAAGTTTCTATTGTTCTGATGAGACAGCAATATTCTAAAAAATATTTCTGCCATTCCTCCTAAGAGGCAGACAAAATTAATTTATAGCAGGCCATAACTGTCTTAGAAGTTTATTTAACTTGCAGAATTTCATGTAAGACCTGCAGTGTTGTGAGATTTTCCCACTTTCACATTCTGCTGCTAATAGAAGAAAAAGAAGCTTCATCCTTCGTGTGACAATTTTTGACTTATCACAAGATACGCCATTAGTTTTGGGCCTATCTGTCAGCTCGGGCAGGCTGACACAAAGAACCAAGTACTCCCCGTGGCTACAAGTCCTAAGTTCTGTGTTTTCTGTTTGGAAACTGTGGCAGTCATACTCCTTTACCAAGACAGACTCAGAACTCCTGCTCAAACACTGAAACACACCGCAAGGCAGTCGTTGAACCAAGAGTTAGTTATGTTCCAGACTGAGATATCAGGCATTTATACAACCAAGGTGGTCCTTTCAGATTAGATATTACTGTACACACACACATATATATACACACTATATAGATGGTAGCATCAGATACATAGATTTTAATTTTTAAAAATATATGTATATTTGAGGCTTTTCTAAGTACCTCCTTTCTGGAAAAACGGCATGCTCAAATCCAAAGCATTGCAATCTCTGCTTCACTGCCCTGAAGGCAGCCCAAATACATCAGTCAGCTCAGGATGGAAGAATCTCAACTACGACTCACTGGTTGGGGAATTTCTGCCCACTCCACATCAATTGGGAAATGATTCAGTTATGCTGAAGAGTGGTCTTCTTGCAACATAGCTGCTGAAAAAATATCTCTATGTCAATTCATACTCTAACTAGTCTCCCTGGTTCACAGCTTCAGTCAGTGTGCAATCTATAGATACTTGGGTCCACAAGTATTTTTTCATGTAATAAATGGATATATTAGGTTCTTGTTTTTAATGAAATTTCTGTATTTGCAATATAGCAGCATCTAGTCAGAGGAGCCAGAACGGCAGAGAGATGTGAAAAAGGTGGCATCAGATGATTATGGGATGCTCACTTGTAGGATTTCTTAGCTATAACTAGTTGACTAAGCAACAGATTCTTCATTTTTCATACTCATTCAATACGATTCTTTTATTCATAGACCAGCCATAGTTCAGATAGACACTGCCATTTTCTTTACTGGGCTTTTCTTAAATACTGTCTTAGTAATTTAGAAAAGGAAGACTTCTGATGTTTTCTGTTCCCTTACCAGTTTAACAACAGTATCATAAGCACAGCTATCTGACAAATATTCCTACCTGAAGAGCTCCATAGATATGTGAAGTATGTGTTCATTCCTCTTTGGGGAGCAATGAAAATGGGCAATGGACTACTTTCTGTGTTCTGTAGAGTCCAAAGTCAACTCTAGTATTAAAGTAGGGCTAGTTTTGACTAATACATAAACACTATGGAAGTTACAACGCTGAGGTTCCTTGAAAACAGCTCCCAGTTTAGATGCTGCGAGAGGAGAAAGGACATGGTATTGACTTTATTATCCATCTTTGGAAACATCAGGCTTTTACTGGTCCTGTTTACAGTAAGTGAAGTTCCCTCTTTGCATGTAATATCTTCTCTTTGAGAGAGAAGATACACAAAATGTATTAGTTTCTTTAAAACTGTGTTTACAGTACTGAGTGGTAGCAACTGCTAATGAAAGCAAGTGCAGGGTACTTACAGAATCAGATGAGATTTAGTATTTATTGTATTATTTTTTGCTGGCCTGAGAGTTTAAGCCTGCTCTTTTCTGACTCATAAAGTAAGAAGACTTACTTAAAGTAAGTCATAATTTCTCTCCTCAGAAGTTACACTAAAAATATTTCTTTCTAAATATAATTTGCTATGAAACAATTGAGATGTTTGGCTTTCCACACAGGAATTTCTCTCAGTCACAAACAAGTCTTTGACCTTCAAGCAAAGAGGCACAATGATCCCAGCAATAATCTAAATTTATATTTTGACTAGATCACAATGGCCACATAAATCACACATCAAGGGTGGGAAGATGAAAAAAATGGATAGGCCACAGCCACCCAATTGGCTTGTTGGTGGCTCTTCTGTGGATATTGGCCCTGTCATCATGGCATCTTCACTGGCCTGGGAGGGGATGCGGATGTAAAATACTGGAACAAACCTGGAATTAATTTCTCAGGTGCTGGGGCATGCTGATTCCTGTCTGCAGTTAGAGCATGGTAATGCACTGGGACAAACACAGGACAACCCCTTGGTATTTACTTTGATACCCCACTATGATACTCTCAAAAAAGATTAGGCATTAGAGGTATGCATTTTCCAGATCATTTACTTAAACTTTACCTAAAAAACTGTATTCTGTGTAAACCTGTACTCACATGCATGTGTTGGCAGCCACTGCTACAGGGAGAGAAGTGCATGCATCCCCACCTACAAAGTTCAGCATTTGTCTGTGTCTGTATTTTCTGTACTGGTTTTTTATGCTGTGATCAGGGAAAGGAAACACGCTTCCCTGCTTCTGAATGAGTAAAGGAACTCGTGTGAGGAAGCATTTAAGGGCAGCCACCTCCGCAAGAGGAGGCGAGTCAGGAGAGGAGGGTGACCACAACAGAGGCAGGGGCAGTGCCCTCACCGACCAGGGACGCAGGCACAGACACTCAAACAGGAAAAGCAGAGCAGGTGTGGTGAGAGAAACCAGGGTCAGCCACAGTCCATGATCACCAGAGTCACCCCATGGTGACAAGGCAGGTCTGAGGCTTGGCCAGAAAGACAAGCCAGTGGGTCAGCTCCAGCGAGGGACGTGGCTGGGCACAGGACAAGCTGCAGCGTAGCTCAAGAGACAAAATACACAGGCTCAGCTTAAATGTTCCTCCTGAGAAAGGAGGAGCAATGCCTGCAACAAGGCTTCTTCACAGCCCTGACATGGCTACTTCCACGGCCACCTGATCCAAGGCTACTCTGCCAAAGCAGAGCTGGCTTCGGGCATGGGCCACTATACCAGTGGTGTGTGCAGAGGATCCTGGTACGGGGCACTGTGCTTCGGTACCAGGAAATACCAAAAACACCAGTGGAAAAGTGTGAATTATTCTACTAAACATATGTGGCAATTATCAGAAAATAAAATACTGCTGAAAAATCAGATGTCTGAAGTCAAGAAAAGGAACGATCCCATGCTCAGACATAATCTAAGATATATAACACATAACCAAAATATATATGGACTTGGAAAGTTCACTTGTGAGAGAGCTGCATCGGATTATTTTTTCATGTTAAGTTTTTCTGACCTATGAGACAAAATAATAGTCATGTTCTTCAGGAAAAGAGAAACTTCATCCTACAGAATAAAGATTTGGCAATTTGCTCACTACACTTGTTTCATAACTGTCCATAAGACTACTCACAAGCCCACATTCTTCATTTTTGTTCTGTTCATTTTTTAATTAAACAAAGTCTATTGTATTTGGGAATATCCTGGAAAATGCTTGTAATCAAGTCATTGATGGTTTTGTGAGGGAGAACAACGGGGTTTTTAATCCAATATTGTTTATGAAACTAACACCAGTTAGGTCCATCAACAGTAACAAATAAACAAGATCTTCCTTTAAAAGAAATTACACCAACTACTGTGGAAAATAGTGAACACAAACACACATGTGATTTTCACATCCACAAACCAGTCTTGGATATCACGTGATTGTGACTCCTGCACCGCCAGACTCATTTTGGGTCACACGACTGTGACTCTCCAGTACCCACAGCGGGGCTGTAGCAGCAGTATCCTCCTCCCATTTGTCCTCTGTAAGGACCTCTGACTCTCTTTAGAGAAACTAACCTGGTTTAGCCAACACGATGGCTCATTCCTCCTAGCCATCTGACCATCCTGCACGCCCAGAGACACTCTGTGAGTCAGGTGGCAGTCTTTGAGGCCAGGGCAACAATTCCACCTCCTCCCTGGAACCTCCCTGTGCCGTCTCTGACACCTCATCTCCCTGTGCCAGGTCACCGTGGGCGTTCCAAGCTATTAAAATATTTCAGGACTCCCATGTGTTAGACTCTCTCTCCTCTCTGAACCTGGAAAAAAACCAAACTTTCTTTCCGCCAAATAACTTGAAGAGGCTAATGCACAGCTAAAATAACCCTGACTCAGAGCATTTAAGGAGCAACAAAAAGGATTGATTTACACACAGGGATTTAGTCTTTTTTACATAAATTATTTCATGACGGCAACAAGAGCAAACAAACCACCTAAGTGTTCCAAACAGCATATGTTTAGGCTGGTTTAACAAAACGAGCAGCTAAGAAAACATTACTAATATCTGGGAAATACTTGCTTATCTTGCAGCCTTATTTAAAAACTGAATTATCTGTATAGGCATACATATGAGCAAAAGGTTTACAGCACATGTTACCTATTGTTAGGCAGCTGCTTTTCTATAAGAAACATTAAATAATCTCAGGTATATAAAATCTATACAAATAAACCCTGTCAAAGATCTATCTAAATTTGAGACATCCACGTGGGAAGAAAAAAAGGATGTATATACAACAAAGGGACAAAGATCCAAGATATACAAAGAGCTCTTAGTTTGTGTAGAAACTGTCCAGGCTCATATGTTTGGAGAACATTTCATCACGGGCTTCACTGCAGGTAAACAGTGATACAATCTAAATCAGCAAATGAAATATATCCAGCTGTCTAATAACAACGGCAGCCTAACAGTCTTTTTAAGATAATTTAATTACTTTTGAAAATGGCTACATTACGGTAACACGTGTTGGGTATTTTACAATCCATAAAACTCATTAAGTAACAACAAACTTTATGTAAGTAACATTAGGTTCAGTGAACTGAAGTCTCTTCTACAACTTGTGATCAGTCACAAGGCTCTATGACTCTTGAAATCATCATTTCACTTAAACTGAAACTGTTTCCCCCCACCTCAGATATTTACATATTCAAAATGAGCACATATCTGCTTACCATAACTACTTAACAAAAAATTACCAAGCCTCACTTCACTTTTTCCTTGTGCAACATACAGCAATTCTGGATGTTGTTTTACATGCCTGCAAAACAAGCAATACCATACTGCTCCTCACAGGAAACACCAGCGTGCCCACTCTGCCTTCTTTTGTCTGCTATTTCACCAGGACAAAAATAAATATAAATAAATACATACAAGGACTCCTATGTGGTTTTGCTTGCTATGCATGATGAAATGTGAGCTTTGTATCCAGAAAATAATAATAATAATAATACCACCTTAGAATTATTTGCAAAGTTTAAATAAGATCACTCATTGTCTCTAGTTTCAACAGTACTCCAAGAAGGACCTCATGCTTGTCTTTCATGTTGTGCTGCCACATCAATGCTCTGCTCTGAGCACTAACCTCCATGGCCTCAGTATTTCTCAACATGCAATTCAAAACAAGTGGTGGTAGATTAAAGACAAGACAGAAAGAATGTACTCAAACCCATGAATTACATTTTCAAGTAACAACAACACTAAGAAGTTATTTTTCTGTGTTTGGGTGGGTGGCTGCCTGCATAAGTGTTCTTCACAAGAAGGGTGGTGAAACAGAGGCACAGATTTCCTGAAGAAGTTGTGGGATGTCCAGCCCTGGATGCAACTAGACAAGGTCCTTATCAACCACATTTAACTTGAAGTTAATATTGTCTTCAGCATGTTGGTCATCCACCCCAGATGACCAGAGGTCACTTCAAATGTCCCTTCTAAATATATTATTCTGTGATTCCATAACATTGTTACTCTGGCTGAGTTCAAGCTCTGTCTCACAAATTCACAGGCATTAAAATGCAGAGGCCTTCATGCATGCGAGGAGGCAGAGCCCTGCACAGCCCCTGGCAAACAGCACTGCTGCCAGAGCTGTCAGCAATGCCACACAGCTTAATGAAGCTGCAGAGCTCCTGGTGCCCATGCTGAAGAAGTCAGTGCTGGAAACTTTCCCAACATCAACTCTAATGCAGCTCAGGCTCACGAAATAAACGGCAATCAGCAATGCCAGCACGACCACAGCTAATAGAATCTGTCTTGGCACAACACATTAGCCGTGTCAATAGGATTTGAGTAGAGATGGGCAACCCCCACAGTTACTCACTCCACAGTGGAGATAAAAAAATCCGAGAATAATATGAAGAGCTCAGACCCATGAATGTTAAAAGACAATTTTTCAAGTTCAGAGCAAGTTATAAAGCTCATAAATGTTGTGTATCTACATGAAAACACAATTAAATTGTCTGTATAGGAACAGCTGTCATAGGATCTTCAATGTCTTCTCATAAATAACACTGTGATTAACAGCAAAACCAACTTCATTGAAAGAAACACTAGTAAATATTGCCAAAGGTACAAATTCAGTAAGATGTTGCATCGTTCGGTCTCATGATACAAGAATCAGATTGTTTAATGTCTTATGACCTAGGAGTATTCTCTGCAGGCTGGAAAAGGACAATGCCTGTTTTTCTTGACCCTAGAAATTCTGAAAGACATTCTTACGTCAGCCACTGAAATGGAAGAAGCTGTGGAAATCAGAGACTTTGTGCAGTAATTACATCTCTAAAATGGACTACGGCAGCACGAGTTATTTCTCCACTTCAGCGTCAAGAGGACGTAGTGCCCACAAGAGTCCTGGAGGTCACAGGCCAAGAAAAAATGATAGACCCAAGGTATTAGGGGAGATGCAGCACCTGTAAGAGTCAGCTGTACATTCAGAATCCTGACTGTCTGCAGCTGTAGATGTTGGCAAAAGGTGCAATGGCAGCACCTGCGAGGCTTAGGGCAACCACAGTTTAGCAGGATTTGTGGCTGAGGACAACTGTTTGCTGTATCCATTCACATCTGATTCTTTTGCTTACACTTTCTTTCGCTCCAGAAAATCTCATAAGATCTCCCTCATAAGATGAAATCCTGCACTACAATGCTCAGGACTCCTGCCATTTGCAGCCCCTGGGGCCATGGCAGAACTGGGTCAAGACAGGGACAACCATGGAATTAGCCTGGAACACAAACAGGGCCAGCATGGTTTAAATACCCACCCATCATCTTTACAAGGAAGGATTCTGCAGATGTAGGCTTTGCTTCCTCTGTTTTGGGATTTGAATCCACTGACAGCTCTATGCTTAGTTCCAGTTACTGGAACTCTCTGGAACAGCAGAGATACTCCGCGTGTGGGTGGATGACAACAAGAATGCTTTGAGGAGTCTGTTCTCTGGAGGCAGATTGCAGCAATTTAAAAGAAATTAACAAAAAAAACCCCAAAACAAAAAAAAAGGGCAGACTGGTATCCCCATTCATGGAGGAACTAGAGATCTGGCACTACGAGGTGACATGCAAAGTAATTATAAAATAATTATTTTAAGGGAGAAAAGGATGTAAAAGAGCAGAAGTGAGTCAAGATAATTTCAACAGAATGAATAATAAAAAAGTAATATATAGTTCCTGTTGTACTGGGTGACTGAGAGGGATGGGCATGCTCCTAACTAGACCTTAGCAAGATCTTAACTAGATCTTTGTTCCTGCAGCCATTACACAGGGGAAAAGTACAGCAACCAACACCTTTCTGTCTTCTATTCAGAAAGCTTTTTGAAAACTTGCTTCCACAGGCACTTTATAATATCTGTAATAGGCCATGTCAAACAAAAACCTCAGTGTCACATAAATTCAAGCAGTGGTGAACAACAACACAACAAAAATACAAATGCAATTGTCTGTTAATCCATAATGTTCAAGTTTCCATGCCAGGAAATGCAAGACAGTGTGAATCTGTATCTGCTGCAGTGCCTGCTGTCTGCTAATATCATCCATCTATCTAGATATTCACACAGACATAAGATTGAAGAACCAAGATCTCCATACACATACAAGCCATCATTTCCAAAAAGAAAAGGACAAGCCACTGACAAGAAAGTGCATGGAATCTTATTAGTCTGACACTCTGTGTTTCCATAAAACATTTGAAATGCTAGAACAACACCAAAATGCTGGTTTACACTATAAATTCACAGTGAGGTTCAGGATGGATTTAATGATTATATCTTTGTTCATGATATGACTGGAAGAAAAAAATGATACCAGTCCTCTGAAACAGATTTTGTGATATGAAATTCTATTTTTAGGACCCCAAGCTTGCTCACTTCTAACAGAACTTTTTTGTTCAAGTCCTTTGTCCTATTACTTATTATTATAGTAATACCACACTGCAAAGCTAAATATTATTTCATCCACATTTAAATGACAATAGACCTCATTATTTTCACTGCCTTTCCAAACGCTGCAGTAAAGAAGTTTCCTTATTCTGTATTAGTTCTTGATGCTTCTATCCTTTATTGCTGGAATAATTTCCCTTTACTCACACCTAAATACCATTCCTACTTCAAATTCCACATGTTTGCTTTTTTTCCTTCTAGGAAACTGTTCATTTTTATCTCTTCCAAACATTCTATATCTGTTTTGAAATGCTTTTTCTGACTGAAATGTATACAAGAAATTTAGGGGTAAGCTTGTCTTCTGTGTAGGAACAAAGCTCAGTTTATCTATTTCCAGAAAGGGAACAATAGAAAGTAAAGTCTGATTTTGTACTAGGATGGCAACATCTATGTGTGTAACCCTGAAAGATAAGAAATTTATTTTTAAAGAGAATGGGCTACTACTCCGACAGAATTTTAAAGTATTTAAGAAGTTGACACAGGAAATAAGGAAAAGCCTAGCCTGAAAGTAAATTCCTAGTTATCTTGATGAAACATCTCTCAAGGGAACTAGTAATTTCTTGGCAGTGAAGTCATGGGCTTGTTATTTTGGGTAGTACTTAAAATCTGAAGAAAGATCTTGGGGTTTGTGACTAAGACTTAAACAATCTAGATTCTATGCAGGCTCTACCAGGTAGTCCAAATGTCACACCAGGCAATTTGCCTGATGTCTTCAAACTTAATTTTTCTTTCTCTAAAATGAGAACAACATTTATTTTCTCCCACCAAAATATTCATCTCGTCTGCTTTGGTGTCCATATAATTACATCACTGGGGCAACTCATAGAACCACAAGTTCACCATGCACTCCTTTACTCCTGGTCTGGGTTTTAAACTGTGAAGTCTGCTACTACATTTGCATATATAACTAGCATAACAAGACACAGAAATCATCTGAAGGATCTGAGAGTTGCAGGCAGGCAAAACTCCAGAAAGCAGGGAGTCTGAGAATTAAAGATCTTTACTTTGAAACAAACATCTTCCTTCTGTAAGACAATGAAGCACTTTAAATTGAAAAATAATTTTGCTATAATGCCTCTAAATAAGTGGTAAAACTCTCCTCATCACAATGGCAGGTTTTTCTTCCTTTCTCTCATGTAACAATCCTCACCTATGTTTTTCAGATTTTTACATCTCATCCAGTAATGAGTCCAAAACATGAAAAACAAATAGTATTCCAACACATTTTCCCAGTGCCAATGCTTTAAATGTTACAGGCATAACCATGCAGCTGATTCCCCATAAGTACACAGTGCTACTGTTCAAATGCCCTTTATACTGTGCAATGGAAGCACCAGACTGCATAAAGGAAGCCAGGTTCAGGTTCAGCACTAGCTGTCTCAACCAGATCTAAATGACAGCTGACAGAATTTTGAAGCTGGCAGATTTCTGAAGAAAAATTCACTGTAATAAAAAATGTTTATCAAATAAAATCACAGCAAAAGTCCTTGAGTACATTCAGTTGGTCAGTGACAGCTAAAACTATTATGACAAAGTAATGCTGCATGTTATTATTCTGGCCAACAAAGTTCGTTAAGAACATTATTTCTGTCATTGTACAGACAGATAAAAAGAGAAAGAAGAAAAGGATAAAGAACTATTTTTCTTGCCTTACTAGTTGTAGATTTAAAGCAAACTCCAATAGCAAGCAATACAAAATTATAAACAAGAACAGCTCTTCGGAAAATGACAAAGCAAAAAGATGGCCAAGGACCAGAGACCACAATTACTTCACTGTTTTCATGCAGTTTCAACTGCATTTATTTTCTTCATGCCCAGTGACATGAAAGCAAGACTTAAGAACTGTATGGAGACTTTCACTCTGAGAATATAAGTGAAATACTCAAATATTCAAGGACAAGCAACATGCTCAGAAAAACAATGTAATCTGAGATACTACAAAGTATATTCAAAAGAAAAGTATTGATTCACAATCACCAAATAGTGAAGGAGTTTAAAATATATAGTCTAGAAGGATACATGCATGTTTTTCTCATCTGTGTTCCCTGAAACGTTTGTAAGAGCTTCCCTTCAAAGCAAACAACGCATGGCACATCTTCCTAAACAAACAGACCAGATGGAGCAACTTGTTTACTATGCAGTGAGTGTTTGCTTCAGATCTACAACAGTAGAAAAAAGATACCCTGAATGTGTAGGTCACAGGTGAAGCAAAAAGCAACATATGGCAATCCCAAAACCACAATGCAGCCAGAGGAGAATCTTTCAAAAAACTTTGAAGAAATAATTCCCATCATTGCCAAGAAAGGAGTAGGTGGCAGGCAGTTTGCATTAGCCAAGACAACCCAATACAAAAAACACAAAGCCTGAATTATCATCTTGGCAACAGAGAAGAGAGGGGTGCTTTTAGCAGACAGCAATTAAGGATTTGGCAAGCATCTGGAGGAAAGGAAAGGGTGCAAGTCAAAGATAACGCCAGTATCATAGGTCCAGATAACAGAGGAAGATAAAGATACAATGAGAAATACACAGCAGAAAAACATTGAATTCAGACAGCAGTACATCGTCCACTAAGACCAACAGAAGAAACAAGTAGAAAAGCAGAGATCTGTAAAAGGACACATTTGGAGCAGGGAGTCATCCCAGCAACACTGAGAATCATCAAATATTGTGCAGAGGCAGTAACACACCTGCAAAAGCAGATGATTAACTTTCTGGTTAAGGGGAAACAGAAATAAAGGAAGTTAATGAATGAACGATAAAAGATTTTGAAAGAAAGCAGGAGAGGGAGACTCGGAAGTAAAGGTACAATACAGGTGAGAAACAACGGTGGGAGACTTGGACAAGGGTGTTTGAGGCTTAGGGACTAACAGGTGGAAGAGAAAAACTTATCAGTTTAACAGAGTACCCCAACTTTCTTAAATGAAGCAGGAGTTAATCTACTAAGTGTGAACAGCTTGCCTTGTCCTAGTTAATTATTTAACCTTCACTTCTAGCTGAGGGTGAAGTACTAAAAGCATTACAGGTGCTTCATAATTACCACTGGTTAATAGAAGAGAGGGATGTGATGAAATACACACGTAGAATTTAGTCTAATTTTATCTGTGTGTTCAATTTACCCTCTGTATTTCCTTTTGGTAAATAAAAGTATTTTGCTTCACCTTCTACAGCACACAGCAACACTAAATGCTAATCCAAGAGTTCAGCATGGAACATCTTTCTTTCCTTCCTGCTATTAAGAAGAAATCTTGGAGCTTGCTTTGTCTTCCCATGATTGACATTACAGACATGTAACTGGCAGACAAAATCAAACAGCTTAAGATGAAAATGTTCACACTGGTAGGTCACGGGGAGCACAGAAACTTACCAGTTGCTATAAAGTTCACTTTGGAACAAAAGCTCAAATGAATTGCACTGTGTCGAGTCAAACAAAAGAAAGTACAAAACTAACAAAACCCCCTTTTGCCTCAGTGAGCCCCAAGACCAACTCAGGATCCCCTCTGCCAAAGAAAGCACGCAGTGCTGCATACTCTCACGACTCGACTGCAAATCCTGCTTTGTTTAATGTCTCAACTTCTCAGGTCAAGTGATTTAGATAAAAAACTACGTATTAAGTGTTCATGTGAAGAAAAACATTTAGTCATAGAAGTGAAAAAAAAAAGAGATACAGTTATTTGAGTATGTATTAACTAAAACCTAGAAACAAATCAAAAAAACCCCATGTTATTTTCAACAGATTGTTTTCTGCTGATCTCACTGTATGCTAGAATAAGCCTTATGATATTTGAATGCTCAAAGACAGTGTTACAGGGAATTTCTGAACCAACCACCACGACCTGCCCTGTTATTAACCTACTGAAAATGCGTATCTTACTAAAATTCCAGTTAAGCTTTACTCTTAGTACTTTCCCTGAGTAACCTTTAGAAATCCTGTGAGGGACACCACATTTCTCATCCCTTCTCTTGCAATAAATGAAGCTTCTGCATGTTCACAACCAGAGGACAGCAGTTCTTCTTGTTTCCAGCAGAGAGACAGAAAAGCAGAAGGCATCAAGAGAGATTGAAGACTAAACAAAGATTAACCACACTGTCTACTTGTTCATTACAAATTCCACATGTTCATCTGCATTAGGTCAGCTAAAGCTGCATTTAAAAAAAGCCTCTCATAAGGCTTTATTTTCCCAAGTATAAAGTGCGAGGGGTCCTACACATGTGAAGTGTAAAATGACTAAAAAGAATTTAAATGTTAAAACATGATCTACTTCATGCAAGAATTGTTTAGATGAACTAGATCAACATTTCTAAGCACATTCAAAGCAGGAACGTTAGAATGACTCAATGTTAGTAAGTTATCACTTGAAAGAAGAGCACAGGTGTATTAAACGAAGTAGGTGGGAGCACTCCGAATCCACTTTATTTGTAAACAACTATTTTTCTCACTTTAAATATCTTCACATTTTGAAAACAAATTTACTGATACTGTCTCTCAATCCTTACCTCATGTTCTTAATGGCTAAATTTAAAACAACATGTGCTTTTAAATTGGGAAACCGGTGCCTGGTAACTGAACTGCTGAAGTGAAATCAAGTGTTTAGTTCCCTTGAGTTCCTGTCTTCTCTGACCACTGACCAAATTCAAAACTGATTAACAAGCAATTAGGCTATCTTAGCTGTGTTAAAATTAGCCATGGCCAATAATGCATGTTACTGTGGAAATAATGCTGCTTAGATTTTCAAGGAGCTCTATGTTAGAGAGCCTCTAAACCCAGTCACATAGAAATATAAAAAAATTAGACATCAGTTGGAAACACACAGACACAAAAAGTCTATTTGAACAACTTTCTCTCTCAAGATGATTTAATAATCCAGTAAGACCATACCATTTTACAAAAAAAAATTCCAAAGTTCTTCATAAAACATCATGAATATCCACTTCAGTCAAAGGAAGTTACTCATGACCTACTATATCAAAAGTAGAATATAGAAGAAAAAATGCAGCACAAAATGAATGCAATATTATATTCAGATACTTAATCAGCTCACCAAAGTGCTCCTTGCTCATCTGAAAAAAAAAACCCAAAACACACTAAAGTCTGATTTCCCTTGGCTTTCCAAAAATCAAATACCAAACTGAACCTATTCAGTACTCCTAAATTCATCACTGCAAGTGTAAGTGGTGTGTGGACCAAAGTGGTGCAGGGAAAGAAGAGCTGTAAACAACAGGAAATCTTCAGAGACTGAGCTGCTTTGTATGCTTTTCATCTGTCATTTAAACCTACATTTTATGTACTTTATTCTCATCACCTGTGTATCTCCTGCACTTCTACATTGTGGATGTTGAACTTCTGAGTGAATACTCAGAAGGTTTGAGTTGGAGTTTGTCCCCTACAGATCAAAAATCCAATGCTATCAGGTCAAACTTATCACTGAAACTGAATTTACTGAGCTCCAGGGTGTATTTTATCTCAGTTTCAGCATTGCCCTAGGCAAATCCTTCAAGAAAAAACAAAGAACTCCCTCCATGCAACTGCACTATTATCCACTTTTATTCATCCACAGAAAACTCCTTGTGTTATTGTGCTTTGACTATTAACCTGTTGGAAATTAGCAAAGAGGCAGAAAAACACAGCATATCAAACAGAAAATTCATAACTAGCAGAGTTCATAGAAAAACAACGTCATATGATCTCAGAAGCCTTCAAGAGATTTAGCAGATCAGAAATGTAGTCATGAATTTTACCGCCTAAAATTTATTTGGTATAAGAAGACAAAAAAAAAAAAAGAAAAAGAAAAGGTATGAGACACAGCATTCTTATTCCATACTGATACTCTAAACTTATCTTTCATTACATAGAACAACAAAGAGGGACAACACAACGGGCCACTAAATTGTAGGCATGCAAACAACATCTAAAGCTTAATTTTTTCTTGCAGTTTGAATGAGCAGTCAAATTAGTCTCTTGGTCCGAACAGACAGGCAAACACATCCACTGGCACTATTTTACTCAAAAAATAGCACCTTAAAGCCAATTGATATGAGAGCTATCATGACTACATATGATTGCTGCCATAGGTATGCCTCTGATTAGATGGCTATCTTCTCAAGCACAATTTAATAGACTTTATATAGGAAAGGATTCTGCAAAAACTAAAGAGCTGTAAAAATTATCTTATCCTTCCAAAACTCTGAGTCCTCTTTCAGACTCACATAATCTATAGTTGCAGACTTTTCCATCTCGTCCCATGAAAAAAATAGGCAATTCTGTAGTTACAAAAAGCCAAAAAAACCCCACTGAAAACAAATGCCAAAAACCCCCAAAAACCCCCAAAACATCAAATAAACACCAACATCACTTAACTTAATGCTCTATTATTTGTGGTTTTTGCAGGCAAAATGTTCCCTGGAAGAGTCTAAGCTACTGTAAGACCTAGTTTTCCACCATCCATTATCTGAAATTGTCAGAAGACCAAAGGCTGAAACTGCCTCTGGACTCTTCCCCAGTTGATTGAAAGGTTTATCGGTGGTATCACTGGAATGAAGATTTCATCATAAGTCCTGTGTGACTTCAGGGCGTGTAGATTAATAAAGGCACATCATATACTGCAAAATTACAAAGCCTTCACAAGGAACAGCCAAATTCTCTTAGAGAACTCTGGACAGATGGCAGGATTTGACTATCACTAAATCAGCTTAGTCAAATACATTATTAGTTCTCCAGCCCAATATTTGCTGTGTATTCCCAATGAAACTGCTGAATGAAAAGGGCAATGCGTCAAGCTTATAGCAAGTAAAAACCAGAAATTCATTTTTCTCCAAGACTGATCTCCTCCCAGTGTGCTAGAAACTTACACAAATTATAAAAAACCAAAGCTCCTCTTGAAAAAGCAGCTCATTACAAAACACTACAGATCAAAACCTAAACTCTACTTTTTTGTGTGTTTGCTATTTAATCAAGTGTCTGTTAAGCTGCTTCCTTGCGACTACGGAGTATTTCAGGAAAATCAGGAGGTCAGACTGACTGCCACAGAACCCCCACATCAATGAACAAGCATAATGGGCTTTCTGGTATCTAAAATAACAGGTCCCTCAAAAGGCTGGAGTGCAGCTTCTCTGCAAGATAATTCCATCAGCAAGGGATGAGTGCTTCACTTATCAGAACTGCCACATAATGCTCAAGCACAAATTACTGCTTTCAAGAAAAGATGCATGATTCTGCTTTGGTTTCTAGAAGGCAATTCTGAGCTCTTGTTAATTTTCTTGTTAATTTTTTTTTTCATAAAAGCACAAGGAATCAAAAGCTTTCATATTCATAGAACTACCAGATTTGTAACCAAGCATTCACATAGAAATTTATTTTTTCAGTACATAACGAAAACTTATTTTGATGGAAGTCACGCTCATCCGTATTTTACTAAAAGAGATGATTCTCAAACATTTTTGCCTGTCCTCTGTGCAGTGACATTTCTTCTCCCTTGTCACCATAAGGTTAATGCTCAGGAAGGAGAACAAAGTGATTATTACTGTGCATGACAAGGATTGTTTGCTGCAGCAATTACTCCTCAATCAGAATGTTACTTTTGTTTACACTCAACACGGATAAAAAAATGAACCCGAGATATTACCATATGCTAAATACACATTTACACTGCTTGAATTATGAGCAGGTAACACACTTTAATACAGGTTGTGGCATGGCTTTTAATGCAAAATTATGACACCTCCTTTGAAATCCTAACATTCTGTGCTATTAAATACCTGTTCTCATTTTCATCTGCATGAGAGAGGTAGTTAATTTTATTTGCATCAATACACTGAACTAACAGGTATATTCTCATTTGTATGACAGGACACTGTCATTCTGTATTCTTATAACCTGTATATTTATTTCCCTGAATTATTACCTAAAATACAGTCAATGCTTCAAGTTCCCAATGAAAAGGTTAAAAAAAATTAGCTCCATAGACAAGTACTGTGATTTTCACTGTATGCTAGGATTTTTAATAGAGATACTGAGGGCTCATGAATAGAATTCGCACAGAGAGCGCACAGTCTCCCTAAAACATTTCTACAATTGATTCCTTCTGTGATTTGACTCGGACTGAATTTATTCACCATTGTTTGGGACAGGCTATTTAATTCCCTCCTGACTCTTAACCAACGTGAGAGGTTGCGTGCGTCTCTGTGTTAGCGCACGTCCTGGTCAACTGCATTAATCACACACAACAGGCCTGTGCTCAGTTAGGCGGGTCTTTTCAAATAGATGGCAATTAAACCCTCCTACATATGAATCACTTTGCATTCACAGAATACTTCCTATATGAGCACTAAGTATTTACAAATGAGGCTGGCATATTTTATATAATTTCACCACCTCGGCTGAGATGACTGAGGAGCGCTATCATTGTGTACATAACAGAGTTAGAGGCAGGTGCAGATTAAACAAGGTCACCTTATTCCTTACTCCCATCTTCCTATTACGGCTACGGCACCTGGACTCTGAACTTGACACACCACTCATATTGCTGGCTTGAAATAAAGGGTGTACCAATTCCAGACAGTTTACAGGATGTTTTGCAAAAAAAAAAAAAAGATATGATGGTGATTAGTTAAGATTTTAAGAAGCTTCCTACATATCCTAGTATGTTCATTTAGGCCACTCTCTCTTCCACAGGAATCAAAAAAGTGAGACGAGCTGTCTCTGCTGAATTCCTGGTTCTGAAAAACACAAACATCATCAGCTTCAAGTCTAACGCTGCAACCCCAAAGGAATTTTGGAGGAGGAAAAAGTCACTGACTCCTTCACAGCCTCCTTCAGAATGACAAAGATAAAGAGAAGAGTCAATACGCTAACGGTCACAATGCTGCTTATTAGAGACATTTTAAAATGAAGCCTCTGTCTCACGGGAACCTCCAATCTGCTTTTCTACCATCAACAAATATATTTTTAGAAGATCAAAATTAGAAAACTCTCTTCCCACAAAAGATGAAATATAGCATATTGAACTGACTCTTACTAGATATTTTCATTTGAAACAAAATCACTTCTACTTTCTCAAAATGAAGTATTTTATGTTTTGTTAAAAATATTTTAACAGTGGTTTATTATCTGTATTTTTAGTATTAGGGCCTTTGATTACCTACCTTTTAAAAAACACAAAGCAAAATTCTGAACAATATTTAGTATGCAAAGCATATGCCACACTAGATTATAATTTGTAAATAAGGCACTAGATTTGTGAACTGTGATTTTACAAATGCTGAAACAAAAGCAGGATGCATTTGTTTAAACCAAACCACACAAAGCAATAAAATGTGCCTACTTCCAGTTTCTGTACTCCATCTGTTATGAATTACTCCTTACACTGTATCCTGCAGAAAGGACATTTCTGGTTTTATTATTATTATTAATACTTGAAAAAATCTGGATAGCCTTAGCATTTTACCATTTGTAGTTAAATTAGCTGGCCTTTCATTTTGTCTTTATAACCAGCCACCATCATGCACAGTTTATCTATGAATAAACCACTTGGTAACAGCACTTTGTCACCTTCACATATATTATTGATGAGAAAGCTGACAACCCGCCAATTAAGATGCTCCACTTGTCCCATCTCCAGGCTCAGCCTGAGGTACGGAGGGAACAGCGGAAGTGAAAACTCAGTTTTACATTTCAAAGAAAGTTCAAAGGCAGTGAGAAAAGGCTGCCCTGCAAAGGACACAGAAATCGTATTTATTGCTGGAAAAGTTTATTTGAGTAGACCGTATTATTTACTCTGTATGATAACAAAAATTAGACTATGAGTCCACATCTTGTTCAACTAGATGTTCTACTTAGTTTTGCATTCAGTCTTGGATTCAATCTATGAATCTGACAAATAAAACAATTACAACACTAATCACAGTTTAGTATCAAAAATACAGGTTCAAATCACGGTCAAGACATAAATCAAGCAGATTCAAGTGGATTTGTGTTTCCATTGTTACTCCAGCAAGACAAAAAACAATATTTCTTGGGCCCCAAAACATTGCCAAGGTGATAAATTAAAAGGCATATCAAAAGTACCTGAAATCAGGATGCCTTTAAATGAACAAACAACCCTGAGATCACTTGTATTCTCTGCTTCCATCCAAATTCTCAAGCTATCAAAAATCACCAAGCCATTCCATAAACACTAAATATTTATTCCCTGACCTATTAGTCCTTTCTAAAGTAAGTATAACAAAGTAATTTATCCAACAGAAATTACCTAAATTAAATATTCTTTAAAATATGTATGTTTTAAAGAGATAAGTATCAAATGAGATTACACTGGCTGCATAGCAAATCTTTAATCTTGGTTTTGAAAAACCACACAGCCTTTCTTTCCTGTATTTTTGAACATGAGACTAAACATCCCATGTTAAGACACACTTATCAGCTGCCAACGAAAGTCAGAAATACAATGCACAGTACAACTCTGCCATGATAACTCCACACTGTAAGTATACTACGTCTACTCCATAAGTTAATGAAAAAGAGCTAAATCAGCACTAACAGAGAACATAAAATACTCCTCTTACCTCCATTTCTGTGCAGTATGAACGGCCCGATTTATCTGTAAGAGAAAAAAAAAGTGTTCAGATTAAGTAAGAGATGGTGGAAGAATAAAACTAAAAACTCAAGTCACTTCCCTTTTTTGAGTAATTGCCAAGTGTTCTTTGTCTTACTTGAATCACACATTTCAATAATGTTTTTATTATATATGCATCATGGAATTAACAACAAGAAGGCCCTACCCTTTTTATTTGGATCCTTTACAATACTTGCTTTTAAAAAGATGTGTCTTTAATGCCTGGCTTCATTATTTAAATTGTATGATTGATGTTTGGCCATGGAGGGAACATGAAAACATGTTGGCTTAAATTAAGCAGTAGCAAATAGTTATTTCAAGAGAATAAGCAGCATTAATTCATAAACTAGGGAAAAGCCACTGTTTCATCTGATACTTCTGGGATTTCAAAGAGCTCAACAGAAAAATGAAGTTCAAGCAAATTAAATACTGTACTATTTTTTTAAGTCCCACTTGTCAATTTTTGCATTTCCTCCGAGTTCAGACATCACTTTGGAATTTGTATAATAAAGAAAAATTAAGTTTCTGAACTGCTTCATTAAACTGAAATCTCAATTTCTGGAAACACAAAACAGTTTTATACCAAAGTAGCTTGACAGCTTAGCAAAAAGAAGACTGAAATTTCACAGCGCATTAGGAAAGTATCATGTCATTAAAAGCAGCAGGTTTATATTTTTGTATTAATAATCCTTATCAAAGTAGGATGAAGGAATCCTGACAGGATGATTTCCTGCTGGAAGAAAATGTATTCAAGAAAGTCAAGAATTCCACAGAAATCTATCCATTTGAACAGGGACTTATCCAAAACGTTAATTTCAAAACATGCGGATATCAAATTTTAGCTTCATTGCATTCACATGGCTGGTTTAGAATTTGCAGCTTTGGACCCAATAGCACAGAGCCTACAAAACACATGACATAATTCTGAGACCTCATGTACTCAAAATCTAGAAGAGGATGCATTCACTTGACTGTGTGTGCTCTGAGAGTGCACGTTCAGGTGATGATTAGGAAGGATTTACTGCAATAGTTCGGAAAAGCCTGTGATTTGTGTCCGCAACTGGAAGGACTGTTTTATCAGACTGGCTGACAAGCACAAGGAAGCTCAACCAACTGGCTGGCACAATGTTTGCACAGAGGAGTTACTGCACTGACTTCATATGACAAATGTGAACGGCATGCAAAACACTCAGCTCTGGGGAAGAGTCATCTGCACAGAAAAAAACTAAGTTTTCATACTGAACTGGTCACCTTCCCTTTGAAACTAAAGGTTAAACACATCCTGAACGAATAGGGAACACCCTCCTAACAGAGTGAAAGTTGTTTCCTTTTGAACTGTTGCCAAAGCAAGCTGAACGCTTAGCACTTGGTGTCTGACTTCAAAACCAAGAGCAGAGAAGTGACTTTAAAAGGCTTTTGCATCGCATATCATCTTTTCAAAAGGAGTGGTACCTCTGGTTCATTCACTTTCAGATCCACATAATAGATTTTTGGTGTTTAAAATGGTAACATTCACATGATTGTTACAAACTATAAATGAAAGCAACTTACTGAGAATGTTTTTTAACTACTACAATTATTAGCAGACTTGTTAATATTAGGGGCTGACTTGTGAAATCAAATGATAGACGACCAAAACATTGTATCTTTATGATACAAGATGGTACAAGATTAATTCAGAGAAATGTAGTCAAGATAGGAGAAGAAAAAAAACACATCCTGTCTTTTAAAGACATTACTTTTCTAAAAAAATTAGTACTTCATTAAAAGTACTATAGCAATGCCATGCATACAGAAGACCACCAGTGTTTGCAATCACTGATATTTTAAAATATCTGGACCTGCATCTCCTATGGTTTTAGAGAACAGGAGCCAAGCTGTCCTCTAGATCCTCTGATTAGCACCAAGTACTCATTGCTTCACCTCATAGCAATGCTGAGATCCTATGAACATTCTTTTAGCAGAAGTCCCAAACAACTCCTGAAGCACAGAAAACAAATAAATCAGCCCAGACCAAAACAAGAAAGACAAAACTTGAATTTCTCAAAGTAACAGCAAGAAGCTTATCTTCAGCTCCTTTGATAAACTTCCATGAAAGCTGTTCCTCAAGGAAAACTCAAACGCTGGAAACTTTCCTTAGTTTACATATGGTACTATCACAATTTACTACTGCTTTCAGAGCAAATCATAACTCATTTTTTGTTATTAAACTCAACTATTTATTCCTATTTACACCAGCATTTAAAAACCGAATAGTATTGCCATGAGTGCCTGTGCTGAGGCAGGAAGAGGGAATAACAAGTGTCTCATGCACCCAGACAGTATCCTAGCTGGTGCAAGCTACTGACTTACAACATTTTAATATACACTGCATTATGGTAATTATTAACCATACCATTCCATATGCCTCTGTACCCTGAGTCACTTAGCATATTTCCCAAAGCTGTTTGCAGTCACTTGTGGACTCCCTCCATCAGGAATTTACTACATTTCTGAAGAGATCATTAACAATACTGTTAATGCACTTACATGCATCTATCAAGACTGAAATGAAATTTGCTTTTATATGGCCCCTGCAAGCCAATTTATTTATACCAGCTTTATTTATACTGGCTGGGAGTAGAAATTTCTTCTCTCTTCATCTGAGATGACTGAAAAAGCAGTAACTCATAAATGTAGCCTCAGGGTCACACTTCCTTCATTTGCACTGGGAGAAAGAAAAAGTTCCCTGTAAGTCATGGAACAGTCTCTGCCTGCAAGCAGGATGAAGTGCTTCTCTGGTAAACAGGTGAAGCCTTACAAAACTATTTCAGCTGCTGCTTCTTAGCATAAATGCAGGCTTCTCCAGACTTCAGAACCATTCAACTAGATACTCATCTGTGCAGCATTTTTACCACTCTTACTGCCAAAAACTATTCAACAGTAATCTTCCATGACAGCTTTCAAATAGAAGCTACTGTGTTCATTACTAGTAAACAGCATAACTTAAACTGTCAACTTCAGTTTATAAATAAATCAGCCCAGCCCAAGACAAAACTTGAATTTCTCAAAGTAACAGCAGTTACTACAAACTACAGTTTGGAAAATGAGATCATTTTTCACTCTCAGCTAGTTGAAATGCAAAAAATGAACCATTTTTGCAAGAAGGAAAGTGACTTACTTTGGAGGTTTCCTGTATTTCCAAAAACAATCTCCAGAGAGACACATTTGCCAGAAAAAAAAAATTAAAAAGAACCCCCAAACCTTCAGATTCATTTTTTGTTCTTCAAAATTTCTATTGGAAAATTATTCTTCTGTCAAACCCTCAGCAAGAGGAGTCATGACAAACCTCCCTCAAGCACTAGGGAAGACTGTCTCATCCCTTAAGGAGGGAGCTCCCTGTACTACCAATGGTAAGAAGCACACATTTAAGACTGAGTTTTAAAAGCAAAATAGATAACTCAGTATGTTAGAATGGACCGACACAGGGTAGCTGCAGGGCAGCACGTGGGATGTGCCAACCCATCTGCACTCCTCTATCTGCAGAAAAATCAAGCTACAGAGCTGACTTTAGTGATGTGACACCACAATCACACGGCCACTATTTCAGCTATAATCAGCTGTTCTAAGAGCCCTGCGGCTCAGAGCACCTCCCTGGCCTTCCTCAAGTGTCTCAGACTCCTCCGCTCAGATCCACAGGCATTTCCTTCAAGACAGCTTCTTCCAGAACTGAAATGATAAGCACTGATTTTCTGGCAACAATGTGGCTGATGCACACATTGGCAACAAACCTGAAACTCGTTTTGTGTTAAAGATTAATATTATAATTAAATGTCACAGCCTACTTCTGCAGGTTTGGAGTGAAATCAAGCTGCTGCTGCTACAATAACAGAACTCAAGTTGCCCTCAGAAATTACAGACTCTGCCTGTATGTACTGGAGGACAGTGAAAGAGGAGGATGAAGAAGGAACATAAGGGCTAACCTAAGGAAAGGGAGCAAAGAAGAACATGAGAATCACTAACTCGAGTTCCTTGAGTTGAATGGTCTTTAGTCACGCCCCTCAAATTAAAAATAAACTGAATTTGTAGTTGTTTTCTAGCTTTTACATCTTCAAGAGGCATTGTAGCTAGTATAGTGAGCTCTTCTTTGCCCTTAAGAGAATGAGGATTCCTCAAGTAAATAAAAGAAGTTCAGACTCACATTTAAACACCAAATTGCAGAAACTGGAGTTTTCAAAGGTAGCTCTGGAATTACCAAAAACTGGAGGTTTCTAATCTGAAACTGGTCAGATCAGTTACCAAAAATGACAAGTTCATCAATACAAGAGTCAAGATGAGCACCAATAAAAGGAAAGGGAATAAAAGAAGAAAGTAAAGGTGATCATACAAGAGAAGGAAAATAGCTAACTATGCAAAGAATGGGATTTGTAATTAAATGAAGGGAGAGGAAAATTTTGATGTAAGAGGAGTGAGCCACGCTGAGGACAGACAGTGAAAAGTTGTATGATAAAAAGAAACAGGAAAAAAAAGTGAAAAAGACAGAGACAAATATCAGCAAAGGATATCTTAGGAGTAAGACACATCAGGACACATGGAAGAAGACCCAAGCTCTTAATAAAAATACTTAGGCTTTGAGGATCATCACATCCTTCCTTTAAACTGTAATTAGATGGTAACAACAAATGGGATGACGTTTTAGAGCTTGTGGCTTTTTGGATATGACTCATGATTTCTGTATCAGACTACAGCTATGACTTAGTAATTATATGCCTCATTTTTCTGCTTAGGAAAGCAAGGAGAATGAAAATTGTAAAAATTTTAAGAAACAAGGAAAATTCTTAGAGAGGTTTCTAAACCAACAGCAATCAGGACTTTCTTTCCCTGTGCCAATCTTTTTTCATGCCTTCCTTTTTTCTCCATTCAACACTTCATTGAAGTTATTCCTCATTCTGAACAGTCATAAGCAATCTTTTTGTCTATTGCACAAAGCAAAGGTAATGACTAAGAGGTCTTCTGTGTTAATACCCTGTTAAATTTGGTAATAAAAATATTTTAAATTGCAAATTAACAAATCCATGCTACCTTAGTGCTACCTCCTAAGATATAATTAAATGGTCACTCTTTGTCTTGTCTCATTTCTATTCTGCACAAGGCTGTGATCAACATATGATTTTTCTGTGTTCCACTGCTCACTGTCTGTAGCAAATCTGGAAGTTTTCCTAGGAATCACATAAATTTTTGTTACTCTAAGATAAATACTGTGTAGTTCTGCATCTCCAAGTGGTGCTGAACTCCATTCAGAGCTGCCAGTCTCTTCTGTAGATGCCTAAATACAGACACTGCACTCACTCTCCTCTGGCCTGTAGAGGTATCAACTCTTCCCCAAAAAAGTGTGAATTTGCAGAGTTTATGTGTCTTGATTTTTATTTTTTAAAATTTCTGTTTCTCTGATCATATTCTAATTTTTCCTGGAGCTACCCAATTGCCTGCTCATTCAACAAGTGTATGTGCTCCTGGCAGAGCTGTGACTCCATTCAAGTCATCAGCAGTTTCTCCCATAACTTTTCCTGGATCCAGAGTTTCAAGCAAGTCACAGCTTTTCTCAACTGATAACTCAGCACTACTGGATCTGTTAAGAACTGTCACCAGCTGTTAGTAAACTCACTCAAGTAAATGAAAAAGGAGTTCTCTTAATTCTTCTCTACCTCACCTATGTCTTTGCAGTCTTGTATTTACACTACACAAAGTGACTCATCTCCTTTTGTTCCTCTTAAAGTGCACAGTAATAAAATACAGTAATGCAATCATAGTTGCACGTGTCATGCAAGCTGTTTTAAGGTTTTATCAGGAATAGAACAATATTTCTCCTTATTGGATCTGATGCTGTAACGTGATAAACAGAAACAAAGAGTAAACACTCCTATGTTTCCTTTTAACAGCCATTACGAAAAAGCTTCTCCACTTTCATAAAGACATGTTCATTGCCAACATGGATCCAGGACGTTACATACCTTTAATCCTCTTGTCACCTGCAGCATTCCTACTGCACACCTGGCAAACTCACTCACGCTTGGGTAAGACTCATGCACAGCTCTGCTGCTATGTGGGTCATTTGCACTGCCTGTCGCTCTGATCATGTCCTGCTCTCAACTGTCCTGTTCAAGGCACTCTCTCTCTTTCTCTCTCCCACTCTGTCACGTCATACACTACTACTGTCTTCATTTTCAAAGCTCCTCTTGTGCTCCCCCAGCCTACCCATCATCTCTCACTGGGCACTGTGGAGTAAGCTATCACCTCCAGCCAGCCCTGAAGCTGGACTCCATTATCCATTACCTATTTCCCCACCCCCAAAAAGCATCTTTGTTCTTTCTCCTGTCATGCCCCATAGGGATGTGATATTAACTCTCTGCAACATTATGGCACATGTCTCATTTTTCACTCTTCTCTTCAATTGCTGTTAACAATGACAACTAAAAGCCCATTTTCCTTTCTACAGCAACATTTTTACTAAATTAGCCAAGAAAACCCCTGTTAAGGTACAAACATGTTATCTTTTACTTTAAGTCATTATTAATATCAGGAGCCCACAATTCCTCTAAGTTCTTATTTCAAAGTTCAAAGTTCAATGTTTTCCTTAGGAACAAATGCAGTTTTCAGACAACACCAAATCAGACTTCATTCATTCGCTGCATACTTCCCATCTTCAACATGTCTCCATACAAATATAGGTAACTAATGTCACTTACCCCTGTTGGCAATTTCCTTCCATTTCTTTTGTGCAGGCATTTGAAATATGCACTTTTTCTTTTAACCAAATACATCATTTTGTTATGCTGAGATCTTTTCTTTGCTTATTTTGTCCTCCCCCACCAAAGCTGCCTACATTGGGATGCCCAGCATCTGCTGATATTCACAGAGAGCCCACGTAACCCCCAGTGCACGGGAAGCATCCGCATAAGCCATGACTGGAAGCCTTCCAGTTCATGCTTACGTACTGGGAGCCACACTGATGACAGAAAGCCTGACATAAATAAGGCCTAAGCTTTCTCTCTTCCACAGATCAGTAGAGCAAGAAGAGATAAAAGTATCAACTCACCAAGGCTCCTTTCTGCTGTCTAGTACTATTTTCTTCCTACCTTGATTTCCAATATTAAAATACCTATATAGGTATCTATCTTAAAGCTCTTACACAGAAAAGTGAGGCTCAATACATCAAGCCTTACTATTTTTAAATACAGATGTTCATGAATACTGTTGAAATAAATTTTAATTCCAAACGTAATTAAGTCTTCATCCCAAAGGTACTATTTACTTCAGCGGGATTCATAACAACACCTCTTTCAAAATTTAAATAGCAAGAAAGGCTACTCCCGTCCATCATCTTTAAAAAGGGTCAACAAAATTAGAAGAAAAATGGTAGTACATTCAGTTTCCTCTAAAATCATGCATATTTTTCCTCAGTGCTCCAGCAGAGACTGACAGATAAGAATGTCTTCATGAACACACGTTGAATTTGCATCTATTCATCCTGTTTGTCCACTCTTGCCTTCCAAAACCTGGGCACACAAGGATGTAAGAGGGATATGAAAGTCATTAAAACTGCCAAGACAACATAAACTATTCTTCTCCAAAGTGTCTCACCCTGAGCCCTCCAAGTCCCATGAAAGCCACCATGCAGTCAACTTTTCTGTGATCTTTTTGATTCAAAGCTAGAATACTCCATGCATTATGCCCTCCTGCTGAACGCCTGGCAGATTTCCAAGAGAAAAATCTGCATAGTACTTGCTTCTGTTAAGACCAGCAGTAATTTCCCTGTATGCTTTCTCTCCTAGGGCTAGAGGACGAGGCAAAAGAGGGGCCACTGACACCACCCACAGTTCAGGGTCTCGGGAGGGAGAGGGAAGGCCGAGGAGCGCCACATTCCTGCCAGCCCTCAACAGCTAACGGCTGGAAGTGAGCCCGACTCAGTGTTCAAAATACCCGTCTTTGCCACTTTCCGAGATCCTCATGGCTGTTCCTCTTCAGGAGCTCAGTGCAATGCAAAAAAACAGTGGCTGCCTTTGCTAAGCCAGGGATCTGGCAAAACACGCAGGGAAAACCCACATTTTACCAAGCCTGCTCATCCCCAAAACTGTTCTGTGGGAAGGAGGTGGCACAGCCCCTGCACTGAAAAGCAAGGGCTCCTTATCAAGCTTGCAGCAATGACACAAGCCCAATGAAACAGCCTCCTGCACCCTACAGAATCCTAGTGCCACTGGATCCTGCGCATGATGTACAGGGTTTTCTGCTCCTGTATCTATCATTTCATTATTGCTTCAAGTTTATAAAAACACTTGCAAATGCGGTTCTGCAAGAAGAGGGCTTGGAGGAGTCAAACCACATTTACCCCAAACATTTTAGCTCATTCAGAAGTTATTTTTTATTGCATCTGGCACTCTACTGGATGCCATCATTAGCTCTTTTCATATAAATTGCAAGTAACAAAGACCGCTAAAGCACCCATTAGTTGAAATATATTCCATACTCTATCTCCGATTTCATCATGGGTATTTTGAAGCAACCCACACTTCTGTGGTATTTAGATGTCAATGATCCATACTAAATCAACCACAGTGAGCTTTACTTTTTTTTTTTTTTTTTGCATACTCATGCAAAATCTTCTCACTTACTTTGGTTCTGGAAAAGTGAAAAGGTTTGCACGGCTCTTTAAAAATATCACTTCATGTGCATCTCTAGAGCAAACTCTGTGACACGGCTGCATTTGCTCCTGACTTCGCCTGAGCCCCACTGACAGGCGTGACTGATCACATCATTCGCCACAATCCTGGACAAAGCCCGAATGTTCACTACCCAAAGACACCATTCTTCAGGGTTTCCTTTATTTGCCCATACAGGATTCTGTTGTTTACTAAAACAGAAACTAACAGTCAATATTTGTTCCTGTGAATTATCTAAGCCTATGCACCAACCTACACCTATACATTTTTTATGTATTGCTAGAACAAAACAGCTTTACAACTCGCAGTGTTGACCCGCAGAACCCCTACTGCTCTAACAAAGCTCCTGACACAGGCATTTAAATCTAAATTGTCTGAAATACAAAGGCAGGAAAACAATTAGCAGGAATCCTTCCTGATCATCCTCTTGTCAGCGATTCAGGTGATATCAATGGTGACATGAAAATTAACAACTGGGTGGCATTTTCATCCTTCATCTTTTTACTTCTCTTTAACCAAAACCTTATATTTTTTTTAAGATAACAAAATATTAAGAGATTACACAGATAAAACTGGAAAGATCTGAAAATCAGTCTCTGGTTTTGTTTAAGGACTGGGATTCAACTCCAAGGGCATTTTTCTGCCCCACTATCAGCAAAACTCATCTCTTTTCTAGCTCAAGGACATTTTTCTTCAATTTCTATGTATTGTTACTTGGAATTTCAAGTATTGAGCATGAACTGTAAAACTGTTTCACAAGAAACTGCTTTGGAAAAGTACCATCAGTTTCTACATATTCAGTACTTCTTTTTAAGAGAACTTTAATTTGTATCTTGAAAGGAAAATTACTGTGATCATACAGCTTCAGGGCCTGCTACACTGAACTGCTCCCCAGGCCACAGCACCAAGGCACTGGTTCTTCCTAAGCTTTCACTGGTGCTAAGAGAATACCGGAGCCTACAAACAAATACCCATTCCAGAGGCTCAAGCTGTAACTGGCTGAGGAAGCTCATTAATCATCACCCAAAGAGAATGCAGTGAGCAATAAAGAAAAGAACGGGAACAGTTCAAAAGATACCAACGAGATGCAAGCCTTCTGTCAGCTCCTCAATACTCAGCAGAGTGAATTCTCAACATTTGCCATATCACATCTATGACAATTTCCAGTGAAAACCTGGATCACAAGGTTTTCACACACAATCAAAGAACACACAAAATCCCTCGTGAAAGCTCGGAGGCTGAGTGGCCTCTATTTCTGAAGTCTATTCAAAGTTAGGTAGATGAGGAAGGCCAGGGGCAGGGAGAGGACCCCAGGAGGAATTCTGCCTCTTTTCAAATCCAGGCATCTACCAGCCTGAAGCTGATGGAAAAGCGTGTTCAGCGAGTTTGTTTTAGGAATGGATAGCTGGCAGAAAAATCCCCGCCTCCCCTCTTCTATTATACGCACTGGAGGGGGTACTCTCCCTGGGATAGCTCCCGCCTCCTGCTTTCCTGGGAGGTCTTAGCGGACTGGCTATCTTTGTTTATATATACACACTCTCTTAAGATTCCCAAGCTATGAGCACACACAAAATAATACATACACTAATAAGGTGAAAAAAGAAAGAAAAATAGACAGGGCCGGAATATTAAAAAAAAAAAATCTCATTCATCCAAAAATTTAAATGTGCTATCAACATACACAGGTTAGCACATGTTGACTAAAACATTTTCACAGTAAAGCTTTAGCATAAATGAAACATGCTGGATATCAGTGAGGAGCCTGAACTTTATATCCAAGTATATCCAACACCCTCCTACAGCCAATAAAGATATACTGTAAGAGGATATAGGGTAAGTCCACCAAGAGGAAGAAAAAAGCAGCAAAAGAAAGAAATACATGGTAAACGAATGTATTTCCTACAGTAGGAAAGAAAAGAAAAAGTCTTGATGTCATCTCAAAAGCCTGTAAGTAAAAGCAGCACACGATATGCAATACAGAACTCTTCAATGTGCTTGTGACATGCAGATGCCTTGGTCAGGAGAGCATTTTCCTGGAATTTCTGGGTGTTGGTCTGGCATTTAATTAACATTACAAAGCCCTGTTTTTTAAAATGATTTTAAAAGCACACCAGATCACATTTAAATGGAAGCCATTATTAGACTTATTACACTTGCAGAACTAAATTAGATCCCTTCTTCCACTAAATATATATTGATATTTGCATGTACCACTAGCTCCAAACTGGATTACTGCAAATCTGCCAAAAGACTTTGCAGACAGGCACTGTATCAAAAGGCTTCATTAAATTGTAACACCAGGCATAATATTCGTGCTCTAAATGCTGAGGGCTCCATTAATCCCATTTTGTGAATTTACCACTGCCCTCTGATTCACACAACTTTAAAATGCCGAAACCTCTGTCTTCCCGCAAAATTCTGTGATGTGGAACGTGGACTAGGCTGATACTAGGGAATACGATCATGTATGTGATAACCGATCGCATCCCTCTGCTGCCCATCTTTGATTCTTTTCAGAAATCGAGCTTTACTTGCAACAAAAAAATACTGCTTTCCACATTCAAAATCAGAAGCTTTGAAAGGCTGAGAAACAGACATGCGCCCTCGTTTTCCTCTCCAATGCAAAATACGCTTTCCTGGGTATTTTAACGAAACAGATGGTAGGTGCTAAGCCCCTGTACACGGCTTTCTCACTTACTTAGTGTCAGCACACATCTAAATGGATCTATTTCTAATAGGTGCCTTTTGATGCCAAACTGTTCCGGGCGCCCCAGCGGGATGCAAGGCACGGCCAGAGGAACCCCAAGAGCAGGCAGCCAGCAAGAATAGGCGCTCCCGGTGTGCGGATGACACGGGATTGATTACGCACCAGGAGAGACGACGCAATTATAAAACACAGAACCCGCATTCGCCTGCCCGTGCCCGCACGCAAGCGATCGCATCCCAGCGACTGGTTCTACCCTTCCACGCACGGCACCGAGATGCTGCAGGGACACACACACAACACACACACACACACATACACGCAGATCCCCCACGGCCCCTGGCACGACCGAGGAGCCGAGCGCTCGCCCACCGCGACCCTCGGGCGGGAAGGACCGTCACCTCCCGGACAAAGGCTGACGGAGACGGGCGGCCGCCCGCACCAGACCCCCGACTGCTGCCGCCGGGGGCTGCGCGGGGGCGGCGCCGGCGGCGGGCCCCCGGGCCTACCCGCGGCGGGCGGGGGCGGCCGGTCGGGCTCGTCCTGCTCCAGGGTGACGGCGCCGTCCCGCCAGACGCGGAGGTGCGCGGCCGCCGCCCCCAGCCTAGCGGCGGGGGTCTCTCCGAGGCAGGCGCGGGCGCGCAGCGAGGCGCAGCACTGGTAACACACGGCCCACGCCTGCTCCTCGTTGATGGGCTGGTTGTAGAGCCGGAGGATCTCCTCCAGCGACAGCGCCTCCGGCTGCCCGCCGGACCCGCCGCCGCCGTCCTCCTCCTCCTCGGCGGCCGGGCGGGAGGCGCCGGGCTGGGGCTCCATGCCCTGCGTCCGCCGCGGTGCTCCTCGCTCAGTGACCGGCCCCGCGGCCGCGGCAGCGGCTGCTGATGCTGATGCTGCTGCTTGCGCTGATGCTGCTGCTGCTTGTGCTGCTGCTGCCGCCCGGTCCCGCCGTGCTCATCCTCTCCGCCCCGCTAGTGCCACCAGGCCGCCGGACGGACAGCCCGGCCCGCGCGGCAGGCAGCAGGAGTCAGGAAACAGGCAGGAGTCAGGAGGAAGGCAGGCACAGGATCGGCGCCCGGTCGGCCCGCTGCCGCCGCCGCCGCCGCAGGGGGAGCGACAGCTCATAGCAACGCAATGGCGTCCTCGTCCTCGCCCGCCCCCGCCGCACGGCGCCGCCTCCGCCGCAGCGCCCCCTGCCGGCACGGCCGCCACGGCGGGCGCGGGGAAGGACGCGGCGGGGTTCACTCCCGGGCTGCCACGGCAACTGGAGCCTGGATCGCCTTCCGCGGCGCTCGGCTTCCACCTCTGCCGGAGACACGGACAGCGTTTGGTGCACTTATCCCACAGCCCTCGGGCCGCTGTTTCTGCGCCGGATGTTGATAACTACCACCCCCAGAAACAACTCCCGGCGGGACGCAGCATTACATTCCCTGCACCCCAAAGCGTTAAACACTGACACCAACCCGCGCCATCACGGATACAGCGAAACATATTAGCGGGTCCCCGCTTTCACGGCAGGAAGGCGAGTGGCTTGGAATTTCAGGGTGTCCCCTCACAAAGCAAACACTTCCTCCGGGAAAGCTCCATCCTCGGCAGCAGCAAGCTGGAAGCATCCAGGGTACACAGAGAGGCTAGCAGAGTTGAACCAGCCCAGTCTGGAAAGGGAAGAACAAGGGAATTGTCTTCCAAGCAGCTGGGAACTGACGTCCCTGCCCCTGAACACACCTGGGCACCAGAAAGGCACAGCCCTTCATGCCAGCTTCGCCCCAGGCAGACGAGTACTTTCTCGCAGAAAAACATCAGACTACACAACCTGGAGCTCACACCGAACACACGGCATTTCTCTCTTTCGTGTTCTACCTCTCCTACGTGAAAGGAAACTAAAAATCTCCCGTTCGCACCTGCTCCACGGGGACCCGGGAGGGTGTGAGGGGCAGCGCTGGGAGTGCCCCCTGCCGTACAGGAGCGGTGCTGCACCTGGGCAGGGCCCGCGGCGCCGGCTCCTCTCCTCCCATTCCACTTCGAGCTCCTCTCTCCCCTTTCACTTCCAGCTGTACTGAACGCCGCTGCTTTTCTCCTCTTTCCTCCTGTGTAACATACGGCGGTGCATATAAGATACAACTGGTACTTAACGCTGTTAAATTTGGCGATATTCACCATGCAGTATGATTTAGCCTTTCACGCTACATTTAGATACAATGAAATTGGGGGAGAAATTGTACTTCTGTAGCTTTCATCAGCATCCTGTACACTGTGTAATAGCCAAACGAACACATTTTGATCTTTCAGGTATAAAAAGAAAGATAACACAAAATCAGACTTGTAAAGTTAGCAGCAGGGCCAGTAAGTACATAATGTACTATTAGAGTCCTAAATTTAAAAAACCACAGTGCTGCTGTAGGAAGTATTTAACACTTCTTCAAAAAAAAAGGCAAAAATGGTGTCACACTGCCACACTGCTTATTAAATGTACATGCAAAATGCCAACCTTCACTCCTGCTGTATGTGTTGAAAGCTTCTCTAGGATTAGGTGATGTTTTTGCTCCAGCACCAGCAGAAGGAGTTGCCTCTTTCTTACAAGTAGGACCAAAGGAGGTGGTCATGGGCTATCACTGACACAGAATGGCTTCTACAAAAGAAACCAAACCACTTCAGATTTTCCAGCTCAAGAAGAGATGCCTGGAGTCCACATGGGGAAAAACCTGAGAGGTATGGTAGGGAGAAGTTCAGTAAGCTCAACTGCTTGCCATTTTGCAAAGCATGAAGACTCAAAGATACTCAGCAAAATCATCACCCACTGGTTTAAGACAGACAAAACCACCAAAAGGTAATTAAGTACAGATCTGAGCATCAGAATTGACAAAATCGTGAAGAGTTGTCAAGCAAAATGGCCTGGCTACAACTTCTACCTCAGAAACTTCTTAAGCTAACATGAGGAAAAAGGCATCAGGTTTAACTACTTTATCTAACCCATCATAGCTATTAACATCCTCAGGTATCCAACTCTTAATATATATTTTTAAAAATAAATCCATAAATTATTAAATTCATAGATCTTCAGATACCCAAGTCTTAATGTACATTTAAAAAATAAATCCACATATTAATAGATTCACAGATTAACAAGATTATCTGACTGAACTGTCCTCAGAAGCTGAATGCAGAAGTTACTGCTAGATCCAAGAGAGGCAGAAATAAATTTTGTTGTAAAGGACAAATTTTGTAAATTTTGTGCAAAGGATACATGCTTAAACATCAATATTTCTGGATCTCAGTCACTCACAAAGTACACCCTGTATACTACAGGGAAAGGAGAGGTAGAACAGAGTCTCTTACCCTGCAGAGATAAAGCAGACCTACTTCTAAACAAACTCTGAATTCCAATTCAGAACTGCAAAAAACAAGCCAGTATTTTTTGCACACATTTTAGTAACTTGACTCACATTCCTATATATATTAAAAGTAAATTTTATTACAAAGAATAAATCCTCTTTATAAATACAATCATTACTGTGTACACAATCCCCTTCAATACACACACTGTGGTGCCCAAAATCAGTAGCATTTATATAAAATACTGTATTCGTTTTTAATGGAATCATTTTACACCCACATACATAATTTTGCAGCTCTAAAAAGGTATGAATAATTTGGGGTTTTTTTCAAAGGACAGAGCGGTATTTACAAGCAAACATGATCCAAACAGCGCATGCAGATTCAGGGTATGTAAACACTCGTACACGAACTGCAAGTCGCACTTGGTCTCCCCTACAACAGATTATTTCTTCACAAAAAGGAGACCTATATGACAAAAAGAAACACAGGGGTTAACAGATAGTCCTAAAATATTGTTAAAACTTTGAATTACATAGTGCAGTTTTTTTCAAATGTGACTAGCACTTAAGTAACAATGAATAGCATGAGTCTGTCATTACAAATAATAATACTGTTCCACAATGCAAGAGCCGTTGCCTTGGAGGAAAATGACACAACAGCTGATCATTTTTAACAAGTGCAGAGATATTAAATTAACTCCTGGTTCTTCAATCTAATCCACAATAAGTCTATCACCACTGAACCACCAATGTAACCTAAACGTTCTGTACCCCATGACCCATTACATATATCACACAACTCTTCTTCCAGTTCTAACCTAAGGAAATTATTTTTCTTTAAAATTCATTATTTAAAAAATGAGTTGCAATTAATAATTAAGGATTACAATTCAGTTTTAACGAATACCTGTATCTTTACATTTAGACTCACCGAAGACACGTGGCAAATGCTCTCCTGGCATTTCTGTGCACAAAATGGATGGGAAACCCTTTGAAGGTGTGACCATCGGGTACCGCTCTCCTGACGGCATCCTGAAACTCTTCATTTCCTGCAGAGACACCTGTTGTGCGCTCGAGCTCATAGGCTGCTAACGCTGGTGACAACAGATAGGAGAGCTGATCATCCCAAACAGTAGAAAGGCCAAGATCCTGGGAGGCAAGTCACAGAACAATGACAACTGTGCAGAAGGTATACCAGGATATGCCTAAACTTGCCGACAGTAGAGATTCAAATAAATCCAAGAATCTTTATATTGCTAGTTAATGGCAATGAACCCATAAAGCAGAGTGAGATTTGTATATTGGCTCACACCAATTGGGAGAAGCAAACACCACCACCAGAAGCAAGCACCACCACAAGTATCAAACATTTATCGAGGAATGAAGTTAAACTATTAGACTTAAACATAAGACCAGCAGAGCTGAAACCAAATGTTTCAACTACAATATCTCTGCATGAAATGCAAGAAGATATGCATAAATACATAGCAAAAATATGGAAAGGATCAACTAAGATTCACCCTGCATTTTTTCAGATGTCTCATGGAAAACCCTTTCTGAAAAAATTATGCACAACAGCTCCCCAAAACACAAAGGCACCTTTTTTCTACCATCCATCTTCCCACCACATACATGTACCTTCCTCCTACCATCCCAAATGCAAAGAAGTAGAAAAATCTACCATGTATGTATTCAACACTGCATGAGACTCATAGTCTGAGAACTACTTTGCCACTCTAAAGGTTGAGCATCGTGTGGGGAAATAAAAACAGAAACAATGAAAAAACCTCATAAAAAACAGACATAAGCTATCAGGGACTTAAGATATCATTGCTTTCATATCCAGCACAGGCAGTATAATTTCTGGCACATTATGCCTTGTAAAAATCCTGGTAAGGGACAAAACTAACTTCTAAAAGTATCTCTGATTTTGTAATGCAGTCAGAGTCAGATGACAAAAGCTGAAAGCCTGCTTTTATCTATGGACCAGAAACACTTGTGCTGGATTGGCAAAGCCCACTAACAACCAGATTTGATCTTCCCGGCGCTTTAACAGACCACTCATGGGTGGTCTGCAGGTGCCACTAAGCTGAAGATCACAGACCTAGAACAAGGGGCAGAGGCAGGGTGGGGGGAAGAGCCCACATATGAGGCTACAGATCACCACTGCAAATAACAATAAGTATGACGTCTAAACCAGCTCCTTACAGTCTTCTCAAACATTTCTTTCACTTATTTCACTTTTCACATATCACATTTCTGCAAAAGCTGATGGAAAACACATTGCAAAGATACAAGTGTGTGAACTAACAAACGGCTATCCAAAACAAGCACACAATTAACATCTGAACCCTCTATTACCATGACAGATCACTGCCAATCTTTCTCACCTTTCTGTGTTCAGAGACCAGTATCCTCAGCTGCACTTCGATCTCGTTGCTTGTTACAGCAGCATCTATTGTAGAAGCACATAGAGGAGGAAAAGGGGGAACTGAAGACGTTGCTCCAGGAGGACATACAGATTTTATTGCTTCTTCACTCATGGGTTTCCATTTAGATTCATTATGCAGGTCAAACACACACAACTCCACGGCGTCAGAGGGCTGACAATTTCCAAAGAACTTCTGATGGTTGAAGATACATCCTATTGTGCGATATGGATACAGTGGCTTGGGTTGTTCAGCTAGGGGAGGGTCATCAGGGTTGATAGGTCTGTGGATGTACCTAGTCAAAAGATTCCATTTCTTATTAATACAACTTATTTCAAGGCAAGGTAAGAATATTTAGATGGGACAGATACAGCCATTTCTCCTTTAAAAATACAAGCCAAGTTTGTCCTCAGTTTTTCCCCCTAAAATGGCACTCATTTGTTTACAGAAACATAACTGTACATGCTTTGGAGGCATAATATACAATCAGATAATACATCATTTGTAGTCTTTAGATCCAGAAAAATAAGCTGATTATTCAAGCAGTTAAATTTTGCAACTATAAGAACATGCTCGTACACAGTTTCCCTGCTATTCATCACATTTGGAGAAATACACCTGCAAATGCCAATCACAGGATACAAAAATAGTGGCAAAACAGAATTGCTTGTTTTGAACACTGGAAAGAACATGTTCCAGAAGCTTTAGTACACCAAACAACTACATGTGCCCTTCTTAAATGACTCAAGCAAGAGAAAAATCTCAGAGAACTTAAAGAGATTTCTGAAGGGAAAAAAAAAGTAATGCAACACTGATTTCACTGAGGAAATCAAGCAAAAAATATGGGTTGCTGAACAATCACGTCAGATTTCATCTCCTTTACAAATGATGGCAGTGATAGCATTGATGGCAATCAGCTGCCATAAGACACAAAACAGTTACCATACAATATTAAAGACACTGATGTATTACAAGCTGATGAAATACTTCCCCTCACACTGAATCAGTTGTTTTTCAAAGATTAGCAGACAGAAAAAAGATTCAAAGACAAACATCACCTGGATTACACTACAGGGTATAAAGATTAAAAAAACCCACAACAGCAAAAATATCCTACACAAACCTCAATACACATAGTTTTTTTCTTATCTTCTTTTTTACTCACCTATGTCCTGTCAAGCTCTCCCAAAAAGTAATTGTTCCATCAGATCCACAAGTCATTACCCAAGTGTGGGGGACTCCTTTTGCTTTTGTTCCAACACACACAAAAGCTTCCAATCCAAACCCAAGAAGAAGACTGCACAAAAGGTTAGCATGGTCTTCACAGTCACCCTAGACAGTAAACATTAATAAGCTGTTTTGAGTATTAGACATGGATAAAACCTTAAAGAAAGAAAATAGTGGTATTTCTCAAACCACCACTTAACAAGTTATGTTACTCTCCTATTTATCTAAAGCACTTATCAAAAGTCAAGATTTCACCATTCAAACTAGACAAGTTTCAGTTTTCTGTAATAGAATAAATCAGTTAAAAATGCATGTTCTAATGACAGACTGTTGCTATTGTTGAAGTATAGTGTACGATTAATATCAGGAAACATTTCTTACAGTTATAAAGATACCTTCAGGTAATCCAAAACCAGAATCTATCGATCCGCGACAAGAGCAATGTTCTAATTAAATGTAAAAAAAATATATAAGGCGAATACCTGAGGCAAGACTAGAAATTACACAACATTTTCACACAGTTAGAAAATTTTTAAGTTAATAAAATCTAATTCTACTGGTATTTCACTTCCTCAAATGTGCTGTCAAAGTTCAGAAACTAGACAAAGATAAAACAAGGTTCCCCACAGACCTAACTGTAAACCAGCTGGGAATCATGTGCAGCTGCTTTCTTCTTCAGTCAGAAAAACATTTATCTCATAAACACATTACTACCACTGATAATTGATAGAAAACAATTTCCAAATGCAACGTCTAATATCCTTTGTCTCTGGAGTTCCTTACAAATGTTAGCTGTAAAGTAAGAACAAAAATTGCTCAGACAGTGAAGGCTTCATAACACAAAGCACAGCATTCAGAAGCAGAACAGTAAGGCTCTTTAGCCAAATAACTATTCAGAATGTCGAAAATGTAAAATTCAGAGTTCTCGGATGTATCAAGACAACATAAGCTTCCCCTACCACAGCATAAAAGGGAAACAGGCAGAAAAGTAGGTTCAAACAAGTTTGCAGTGAACTTGTGTTATTTTAATAATGCCATACCACTTTCCACAAGAAAAATAATAATGACTCAGCTGATGTCTCAAGGGCTAAATTCAGTTATTTTCCACACAGCTTCCCACTTCTGCCTTGAAGGAACACCTTTCTCTGTGCCTCCAAACACAGTGGTCCTCGAAGTCCCTATTGCCATGTCCATCAGAAAGCCAGTGGGTAGCCAGAGCTGCCTTTATACGGCATCATCTGATAATCAGAGACAACAGCCAGTGCCTGTTCTGTGTGGCCTTGAAGGCTGGTGTAAAATCTGCGATACAGCTCCTGCTGCCATGAACACATCTTTTAAATGCAAACATATCAGGGACGTTATTTTTGAAGGCAGAATTATCTCCGTGGCAATGAAAAGCACTGACCAGTCCAAAGAGGTATTAGAAGTGATCCCTGTTACTTTTAGTCATACAACAGAAGAGCTATAAACCAGAACGAGTTACAGTTTGCTTCCTTTATTATAGTCATATGATACAAATGTCAGACCACCAAGACCTAGGCTGAAACCTTTAGTAAAAAATCCTGTCTTGCAAAAATGGAACATAAAGACTGTCAGTACATTTTAGGCCATCTATTAAAAAAAAAAAAACCCAACCACCAAACAAAAAAACCTCAAAAAACCAAAGAAACCAAAACATCAAAACAACAAAAGAGACAAGAGACAAAAGAGACTTTTCCTACTCTTCCTAGATTGGTCCAGAATTTTAACTAGTATCCTGCACAGTAGCAGGGTTTCATTGGATGATAATACGTGTTCTTAGAAATGCAATGGAAGAAAAGCAAATTCATTGTCAAAGAGATGCACTGAGAAATGAACCCCAACTACAGCAGTAAAGGAAGTCTGCTCTAAAGCCTTCCTGTCTACTATTTTGCATTTGTTTCTTTTTAAAAACACCTCAAACACGACTGTAACAGAATCTTCCAAATCTGATTTTAACCCACGTATTCGCAGCCTGTTTTACATTCCTGACTTCGTTTAGAACAGGGCACCCGCTCGGCAGCGCCACCCAAGGGGCACCGTCACGCACCTTGCTCCTGCACAAGAAGGCGAGCAGGGTGCACCACTGCTCCTGTTTGCCGCCGCCCCCGCCGATGACCGGCGCTCTCTCGTGGCCCAGGACGCTGACGAAGCGCGCTGCCTGCCGCGGCGTGTCCAGCAGCCGCCCCGCCCGCAGAGGCCTCACGTAGCAACACACCGGGCGGTTCACCCCGTTTTCATCCTGCACAGGGAAAATGTGGTTATTTGCCAGCCGCACAAGTGTCGCAAAATGTTCATCGTAACTTCGACTTTTTTTTTCTCTAGGATGTATCCTCCCCGGAATAAGTATCACTCAAAAAGAGTAAGACACGAAAATACCCCCGAAATTAGGACACACAACCATTAAGACAACTCATTTAAAGACGCTACAGCTAGATTTTATTCTGTCTCTCTCACTCACAGGGCAATCTGGACTAAACGTTCAAACACAGACTGAAACAGCACAGGCTGAAATTAATTCCCTTAAATGGGTGAGGAACTGTTCATGCTCTACCCACTATCAATTTCCACATCATCATCAAGCATAAAAACAAGCCAGAACAAATCTCACACACCAAATTCCACAACAACCCCCCAAAAACCTTCCCCCAAAAGCATTAAACACTCAGCAACTGATTCTAGAGTCTAAAAGGTTCTATTTGCTTCTGACTTTGAATACTCTACCTCTTTTCATAGCAGCAAGCAATAAAAATTACTCAAAATGAAGTAACCAGATCTATATAAATTAAGCAATAATATGAAGAATTTCTAAGTTCTCAGAAAAATGAAAAAATAAGATTACTTTTAAAAAGGGCTGTTTTATTACATGCTGCAGGCACACACTATGATTATCATCTATTAAAACTATTTCAAGAAGCATAGAGCTCTTCTGTTCTTCACTGGGCTAAACTGGTACCTTGATGCTCATATATTTTAAAAAGGGACCAAAGCCTTTTAAATCTCTGCAGCTTCAGGAAATTATGGTCTCATATTTTTACAGTAGTTACATATTGTCCCCGTTACGGTTTTGTCATGCTTTTCCAGCAAGCTGGTGGAAAAAAAAGCAGCACTTATTTGAAGCTGACTGGAATCCTGTTGAAAACTATTTTGCAAAAATAGTTTGAAAGCAATTTAAAAAAACCCCACAGGCAGGATTTCTTTTTTAATATAGGCTCATATATATAATGCCTGTTTCTGCATTACTCATCTGAAACTGGATGGTAACTAAATTATCAAACTAATCTAATAAACTCATTTCTGTTCCCAGAAAGTCTTACTAAGATCTGCTATGGCCAGTGGGAGACTCATGAAAAGCTCTCTACAGGTACTGATCTAGCAGGGGCCTACTTCCTGTCCTACTTCATTATAAACTTGTTTCTCTTTATACTCTGCCCTGAAACCCTTAAGCCTTTGTACTGGGTCTGTTTGGAAGGGAGTTTGTTTTCTTCACAGCAGCCCTCATGGTGCTGTGTTTTAGATTTGTGACCAAAACAGGGCTGGGAACACACCAGTGTTTTAGCTGCTGCTGAGCACGGCTTGTGCAGTATCAAGGCCTTGTCTGCTTCTCATTCTGCCACCACACAGCTCTAAGTTCAGGGTGGAGAAAAAGCTGGAAGGGGACATAGCCAGGACAGCTGACCTGATCTGACCAAAGGGATATTCCATGCCTTATAGTGTCATGCTCAGCAATAAAACCAGCAGGGGTGGGGGAACAGAGTTTTTCTAAACTTGCCCCTGCTTGGAGACTATCTGGGCATCTGTCTGCTCTGGGAGGTGGTGAGTGACTGTCTTTGCATTGCTGTTTTCCTATTCTTCCTTTCTTTCTTTCCTTCATTTATTAAACTATCTTTATCTCAGCCCACGAACTTTTCCTTGCTTTTGCCCTTTTTATTCTTGCCCCCATCCCACTGGGGTGGAGCGAGAGAGTGACTGGGTGGGGACTCAGCTGCTGGCTGGGATTTGGAAGTTCACATCACTCCTGCACGCTCAGGGCACAGCCAGAAGGGAAGCTGTTGCCTCACCGAAGAGCAGCAGGCACAGATCGCTTCCGGACACTACTTTGAGATAAGAAGTTACTGTGGTAGGAAAACTGCTACTCTGCAGGGTAAATTCATAGCATGAAAAATGCAAGGATCATACCACTCCTTTTACTGAGGAGCAATTGATACGGTAATTTATCAAGACTCCCGTAATTATGACTGTAGCTGTTGTGTGACATTAACCAGAGGGATTGCATTGCAGACCACACAGCTCAAATATTGTGTGGATCTGTTCTAATAGACCTAGGAAGTCCATTTTTTGTAACTGTTTTATCTGGTACAAAATTATTTGAAATAGTTGGTACAGATCACCTAAGTCTCTGCCATTTGTGAGTATTCAAGGAAAAGACTAAACAGTTTTTTCACTTTGTACATTAGAGGCAGTTGGAGCAACCCTCCTGTGTGCATCATGCTATTAAGCGTCAATAGACAAACAGAAGTTCAGTCCTTACAAATTTAATTTTTTTGCGTGATACACCACATTTAGCCCTGACCTGAACATAACCACATCATAAATCTGTACAGATTCCACATACACACAAAGTTCAAAATGAAATAAAAAGATAACTCAAAGAAAGGATTGGCCTATTTGTAAAATTTACAAACCTGTGCAAAGATCTTTACCAGCCTTGTGTTGTGGGTAGGCCTGATCTGCAGATATTCTCTCCACCACTGTTTGGCATACACAAGAAATAAACGTTCTTTTTCTGCTGTTTTCTGACGTTCCAAAGTGAACTGTAGGTAAGAAAAACAAAACCAATTCTACACATACTAATTCCAAACAGGAGAAAAAAACCCATAATCAGTAAGTACATTAACACCACATCCTGGCACATGTAAAATAAAGCTTAATATTTTAAGTGCGTCATGCAAATCCTTGGTATTTTTAAATGGAAATGCAACTACGAAAAACTTCAAGTTGTATTTCTTGTTTGTAGGTTCATATATAAAGCTTGACTGAAGTACTGTTATTTTAAGTAATGCATTTCTGTACAGAAGGATTGCTTGGGTTTTAATGTGCAACAGAACATATGCATGCACCTTCAGGCCAACATTTTCTGGCTTTCCAAGCAGAATAGCTGACTTGAAATTACTGTTCCGCATGGGAAAGGGCAAGAAAACATATATTCTACCTGAAGAAAATTAGATATATTGCATCTTTCTTTTTTCTTCAGAGGTTTTGATACAAGTAATTAGAAAAAACTAGGACAGTAATATTTTGAGTAATGTTCAGCATAGACAAAGTAGTTTAAAAAAGGTAATTATACTTAAATTTAATAGAAAAAAACCCCAAACATTCAAAAACCCCACAGCCCCTTGCATCTACAATTCTATACTGAGCTTCCCCCTCACCAACAAAAGAATAAGCTAGCCCTCCCAGAAATTACTCACTTGAGTACTAGTTATTTCTGAAGAAAGTGTCTTATTAAGCTGTGGATACATTTCCAGTCTGATGTTTAAAACACCAACAGAAACCTTTGACTCCGTACCTTTGAAACAAAATTAATTTTCATCAGTTCTCTCTTTGCTTAAATTATTTCAGCAGGCAGGGGCAAACAATTAAAACATGTATGTTAGCCTTATACATAATCACAATAAGTAACTAAACTTCTTTAAACATAGGCAAAGTAAGAATTTTTATTTAAATTTCAAACTCAAATGAGGCTGTAAGAAAGCATATGACAAAAAAAAGCACATGTGTCTAGATCCAAGACAATTATCCAAGGCCCTATTTGGAGCCAATACTAGCACATATGAGATGAATGGTATTATAGAAATATCCAGAACAGACATCTAAAATCAAGTCAGAGAATCACACACTGTAAATGTGCCTATTCCTACTGATTACACAAGTAGCTTAAATTTAAAGAGCTGGAAATAAGTGAAGTTCATTGTGGATACTAAAAAGCTCCTGGGCAGAAGATTTTTTCCATCTCCTTCATTTCTGTGGGAAACTTTTACTTTGCTATGCAAACTATGTAAACAGTAAGATAGGTTTTTTGTAAATAATCTCGTATCTGGTATTTTTCACTTATGTTGTGGTGGTGTAACAAAAATAAAGATTCATTCTCTCTCTGGACTCGGTGGTGGCTGCATCTCTGAATCCCCATAAGCCTGCTACAGTTCATCCTCCCCAAGACATGGTTTATTATGAAGGACCCTGTCTGTCACACACAGAGATTAATCAATATAAAAAAACTCCCCAAAACAACAACCAAACAAACAAACATCCTCCCCAACTTAATGTTGTTTCCTAAGGCTGAAAATTTTGAATTACATACACAACAATAAGTATTACAGAACAGATTACAGATGGGACCATAAGCAGTACAAGCAATGGAAGTCTCACATAATACTTTATCTATTTATCTGAGATGGCAGCATCCTTTGATGTTCTTGATGCATTCTGTACAATGACAAGATTTCGAAGAAGAGAAAAAGCACTGGATTTATTGGATTGATACTTTATTACTTGGAAAAAAGCTAATGAGAATTAAATTTAACTTGCTCCATCACCCATCCAAGAATTAAACTCAACTGATTTGCTATCCATTTCCAAGCCATTACAGAAAATTAAATCCAGAATGCCTGGATTGGATGGAATCTTAGAGATCATCTAGTTCCAATCCCCCTGCCATGAGCAGGGACACCTTCCACTAAATCAGGTTGCTCCGAGTTCCATCCAACCTGGCCTTTAAAACTTCTGGGGATGTGGCATCCACAGCTTCTCTGGGCAACCCGTTCCAGTGCATCACCACCATCACAGGAAAGAATTTCTTCCTAATACCTAATCTAAATCTACTCTCATTCAGTTTGAATCCACCCCCTGCCTTGTCCTGCCGTTACATGCTCTTGTAAAAAGTCTTGTAGGAAGTCATAAGAGATCTAGTCTTCATTCACTAAACCATAATATCCTAAAAACTTAGGTTGAAACTCCTGAGAAGAGAACTGGGGACAAGTGATACACAAAAATACACATGTACTAACTCCTAAGCACCTAAACAAAGCCATTCAGAAAACATGCTTCCAGCTAAATGGAAGCAGAGCAGAGATCCTTTTCTCCAGCAGTTGTTAGTTTGCTGTAAAAGGCACACAAGCTGGACTTTACTCCTCAGTGCACTGATCAGATATACTCCGGCAGACGAACTACTAGATTTTTGTTTGGTTGGTTTGTTTCTGATAACTTAACCAGATTTTGCAGATAATCAATAGTGGGAATTCCCAGACATGAGGACCATTATTACATGGCATCTGGAATACTCATTTTTAGCAGCTTGGTAACAGAAGAATCTGACTATTAAGTCTTCCAGGCATTTTCTAAGGATACTTTACAGTTACTTCTGAATTGAATAAAAAGTGAACTAGATCAAAAATTCAGCTTTAAGCTTGTAAGCAAGCTCAGTACCCAGCCATCGTTACATGCTTATTGCTTATCCTTACCTACACCCAGGAGTTCCACAGCAACATTTGTTATGCCATTCTCTGCAGCCAAGACAGACCTCCACTCCAAGAAATAGGATGCTACCAGTGTGGTCTCACCACATGTGTCTGTTTTGATCAGAACCATATGCACTGGGTCACATATAGATAACATCGTGGTTGCATCCACCATCTTACTTCCGTCACCTGCCATTATTAAACCAAAACAAGACAGCAAGAATATTATCATCCCAAGTTCTCCTCAGAATTGAAAGAAAGGATGCAACAAAATGCAACGTATGCAATGTGTGTGAAGAAAAATCTTGAGTCTAGAAGTGTAAGCAATGGTCTCATCTTAAAGCCAAACTCAGTTTAGGACAGAGCTACAGAAAGATTAGTTAATGTACAGAGAAGATAAAATCATTTTTGTAGTTGTGTACTGCAATGCAACCAGTTCAGATACACAAAAAATTAAGATGGAATTAACATTTAAGAATGGATAAAGCTGGTCAATTTCAAGTTATTTTAGAGTGAAAAAGAAGCAAAAGAGACATGAGCAGAGAAAGATCTACAAGTGGCATAACCCAATACAGTAATCAGTTTCCTTAGGAAAACATGACAAAAACCAGGAAAGAAATCCACCAAATAATATCAAACATATTTCACAATAACTCTTACATCAGAAAAAATCCCAACAGCATCAGCTTCAAACCCACAATATTCCTTACCTAGGCTATCCTTGTGCACTTCAAGTAGAAAACCATCCTGAAAATCTGGCTCACAGGCACAGGGTACAGGCTTGGAACGGAAGCGCTGGTTCCGAAAATGTAAACACAGAGTGAAGGTAGAACAGATCTGGCCAGGCAGAGGCTCTGGTTCCTGAAGATGCTCCAGAAATGCTTTTCCACCCAAAACCTGAAGGTAAAGATACCTCCGTGTTGGGTCAATGTTAGCTGTAAAGCGCAGCAATAAAAATGAAGAGACTACAAACAGATCTCAGAAAGCTTAATTTGTTAAATATCAGGTAACTAATAAGAGACTAGCAAAAAAAGAAACTTCTTTGAAACACATGCTTAGGAGAAACTGATTTTAAAATACATGAAAGTTATCTTAGTGTAAAATAAATGAAATAATAATAATAACTCATATTTAATGCAACACTGATTGCTGCTGCTCACATGAGTTTACTCCCCATGGATAAGCAGAGGAAACATCCACTTTTATGCCAGTTCATACTGGATTACTAATTCAGAGTGCAAAAATCATAGACCTCAAATTTGTTTCAAAACTATGATCCAAACATTTAACTAAACAAGAAACATACTTTTTTTCAAAACTGCTGGTTCTCTGTCAACAAAATGTGTTGATGGTTTTGGAGCCGAAGTCCTCTCCTTTTCATTCACATCCTGGAATTACAATTAAGACTTTTTAAGGAGTCAAGAGATGCGACAGTGCTCTTACCACAGTCTTCTAAAAATTAAAGAATCCTCCATTTCATCTAAATGCCATTCCTTAGGTATGCTCCCTTCTAAAACTGAACAAATATTTTCAGTGCAGTATTATCAGCAAATCAATTTCAGCATATGCATTAATCTTGTCTGCTACTATAATGTCACAAATCAGTAATGTCTTTACAAACCTCCAGAAGCAGCACATTTTCATTTTGTCAAAACACCACGTTAGTAAGAGGAATAAGGAAAAACACTTTCTCTCTTCAAAAGCTACTTACAGTTACAAATTTAAGTTCCTTCATAACATCATCAACGATTCCTCGCTGTCTTAGGGCTTTTATCAGATCTTCTGTGGATAACTGCTGATGCTCAGGCACCAGCTCTTCTCGTATCGTCTCAGCAAGAACTTCTCGTATCCTCCCATGGACATCCATCTGAAAGAAAATTCATTATATGCTACAAATACCAGCTCTCTGTACGGCAGCAGGTACGACTTAACAGTTAGGTCTGTAAGGCTAAGGGTGTTTTCCTAGGAACACTGACATGACTGCACCAAAATATGGATCCTTTCCAAACTAATCAAATGAGCCACTATCTTACAAAAGCAGCTCTCCCAGTAAAAAAACTGCAAGCATACCAAACCTAGGCATTTTCACCACTCTTTGACAGCAACCCATCTTGAACTTCCCTCCTTACAAAAAGGTCTGCAAATCCATCAATTACAAAATGGTCACTGTTCTAATTTCTCGTTTCCCTCAAAATTCAAGCTTAATATAATACTTCCTTCTTTTTTAAGGGGAAATATATGCTTTTATGTAGGTAAGGCACAAAAGCAGTAGATCTCCCTTGCAAGCTTTTCCTATGCTCAAAAGGGAAGTCTGGGAATGTCTGCCCATCATCTGAGCTGTGAAAGCAGACGGATTTATAGAGCTGACTCTCACACTGGAAGGCTGTTAAGGACACAGCCACGGGGACCTGAAACAGAATCACAGAATGGCCTGAGTTGGAAAACACCTTAAAGATCGTCTCATTCCAAGCCCCTGGCCATGGGCAGGGACACCATCCACTAGACGCGGTAACTCAGAGCCCCACCCAGCCTGGCCTTGAACACTTCCAGAGGTGGGGCATCCACAACCTCTCTGGGCAACCTGTTCCAGTGCCACACCACCCATCACAGTGAAAAATTCTTCCTAGTATCTAACCTAAACCTGGTCTCTTTTCAGTTTGGATCCATCTCCCCTTGTCCTGTCACTACATGCTCTGGTAAAAAGTCTCTCTCCATCTCTCTTGCAGGCTCCCTTCAGTTACTTGAAGGCTGCTGTGAAGTTTCCACTGAGCTTTCTCTCCTCCAGGCTGCACAATCCCAGTTCTCTCAGCCTTTCCTCGTAGCAGAGGTGCTCCCTTCCTCTGATCATCTCGCTGGCCTCCTACGGACTCGCTCCAAGCACCCCGTTCTCCTGTGTGACAGGTGGGAACGCTCACCACTGCACTAACAAGCGACATCGGAGTTACAGCCTCCGTACTTATTTCCCCGTCAGTTCAAGACCCTCGCTCAAAAAGTAACAAGGAAACGACAAAACGGCGCCTGGAAACCACCTGCAGCGACCGAAGTTGGGAAAACAAAGCGGGGCGCCGGAGCGGGCGCGCGCCGCCACCGCCTCAGCGGGCGCTGCCGCCGCCGCCACCCGCGGCGGGGTGACACCAGCACGGGAGCCGGCACAGCGCCCCGAGGGCCAGGGGAAGTCTCTCCGGCGCCGGGCTGCGGCGCCAGTCCCACCTTGAGCAGCTGCTGGTGGATGATCTGCTTCAGCTCCGAGGCTTTCTCCGGCGGCAGCGACATGGCGGAGCCGGCGGGGGACGAGCCCCAACCGCCTCGCAGCGAGCGCGGGCAGCGCCGCCACCGCCCCCTGGCGGCATCACGTGGGTACGGCGTCCGCGCCCTGCTTCCTCCCTTCCTTCCCTCCCTCCCTCTCTCCCTCCCTCCCTTCTTTCCTTCCTTCCTTCCTTCCTTTCTTCACTGCCTGCTTCCCTCCTCCCTTCCCGGCCGGCATGTTCATTCCATGCGACCGCGGCGGGGGCTCCGCCGCCCCCGACTTTAAAGGCTTCACTCTGCTCCTGGTGAGTCACGCTCCCGCTTCCCCCTTCTCCCCGCCATCGGTGGGTTTGAGGGGTCGCTGCCCCGAGTCCCTGTGCTGAGGGTTCCGCTCCGCTCCTGTGGGACGGGACATGGGGGGCTCTGGTGTCCCTCCCTGCCCTGCCCGAGGGTCGTCCCTGGGTACTTGGCCGCGGGATAAGCGGAGAAGGCGCGGGGCAGGCGGTGTGTGTGGAATCTGTGGGGTATTCTTCCGAGGAAAAGAGGGTTTGGAGGGCTCGCTCTGCAGCAGAGCTTAGCGCGGTTTTCTCTGGTTCTGTCAGCTTCTCCCTCGTCAGAACCCGGGGTTTGTCCCTGTTAAGATGATCCGTGGCGAGCTGCAATAGCTATATGTTATTTTAGAGCAACAGCTATATGCTATTTCAGAGCTGTAGCTATATGCTGTTGCTCTAAAAATTAATGCGCCCTGTGTGCATTTACAAGACTTGTAGCACCCGTGGGTTGCCACTGCAATAAAAGCTTGGGATTTTTTTCATTTAGATGCGATAAATAAATGTTTCCAATTAAAAAAAAAACAAAAAACAACAAAAAACCAAAAAAAACCCCAACCAACCGAAAACCCAGCCATTTCTGCTACACTTAAATCTCGGATTAGGATTGTTTTAGGAAGTGTTTTTATCGCCTTCACACATGGTGTGACATCAGTGTCAGGTCATGTGCCCGAGGTGACGATGTCAGTGTGGGACGAGAGCTGCAGCGCAGGCTGCGGAGAGGCAAACCCCAGGATTTCTGCCCCTTTGCCGGGTTAGCTGCAGGGAACCCCATCCCTTCCCAGGCAGGGCTGCACAGCCCGGGATGACTCTGCAGGCTGCGCAGGAAGTCATTCCCGGTCAGCTGACAAGCAGCAGGAAACACATCACTGCCGTGCTGCTCGCGTGGGACGGGCGGGGAGCTGGGTACCAGCCAGGGCATGGGGACACTCCCCCACTGCCGCGTCCTCTTTCACCTTCTGTCAGCCTCAAATCCGGTGTCTTTCCGCAATGGGCAGCAGCAGCAATTCGCAAATTTGATTTTAAGTGAGAGGAAAGCAACCGAACGTTTTATTGTTGCCTTCCTGTAATAGTTTCTTTGGAGGGCCACAGACTCTTGACTTTCTCTTTCCGTGCCATCATATTAGGTCAGTATCTGCCCCGACTGATGATAACCCATAGCAATTCCTATGAAATTAATTCAAGGGTACCCTTATCATTTTCATCCTTAAGAAAATGAAGAACAACCTACTCTTGTCTGTGGGTCAGTCTGAGATTTAGAGGCTTCATATGTAATTGCAGCATTGCCTTTGGGCGTCGTGTGAGGTTTGCCAGTCTCACATCGTTTGCCTGAGTGGCTTTTATCTACTCTCAATCCAGAAACGAGGGGGAGGAGGTAAGTTTCTCCTCAGAAACAGAAGAAAGCTGTTCTTTCTGTTTGCAAAGAGAGAGGATTTTTCACAGAAGTGGCCAGGATGTTTTCTGTGGGACAGGGACCAAATTCTGTATTTACCAGTTCTTCTGGTAAGAAATTGTTGGAGTTGTATGGGACACCCTCCCTTGAGGCCGAGGGTGAAAGAGCAGAGGATGGTTGCGAGTTGCTAAAGTTCTTTATTCCATAGTCTCATATTCTTCTGAAGGCAGAGTCCAAAGGGGATACATGGTAATAGCGGCGGCAGCAGCAGCAAGCAAAACAGCAAGCAAAAACAGTCTCTCTTCTTGTATAGTTTCTGTATCTTCTATATCCTAGAGAAGTAAGGAATTCCTAGAGAATCCTACAGAAGTAAGGATTATATCTGTTAATTAACCAATAAAACTAACACACGATTTTAGTTTTACTTTCTTAACCTATCCTGGCTTAGTTCTAACATTCGTAAATTTTACACAAGTATTGATAGTTATTACACAGATTTGCATACATAGTTTCTATCAGCTCTTATTGTTTATGTGAACACTCTATCTAAAAAATGTGAACAGTGTAATTCCATCTATGTTTTGTCTGAAGTAAGAAATTCTCTGAAAGGGTAAAACTGCTACAGTAAGAACTGTGTTTTAGGTCTCTTTGCTGCAGCTTTTCAAATGTTTAAAGCACTTAGCATATTTTTCTACTAAAAGTTAAAAATCTATATTTCTGTTTCACTTTGGTGTGACTTCACGTATCTCAGCTTTTCTAGAGGTTTTAATTCAAACTCTGTGCCTTGGCTTTCCTCTGGGCCTGAGTCCAGAGGATCTCTCACTCCAACAAGAAATAGTCACCTTTGCCAGAGCAGCCACTTCTAGAAATCATGTTTGACCAGATTTTAAGGAATTTAAGCTTTCAGTATTTGAAGAGCACCTTTTGCCATCCATAAAGCACCCTGTAATTCGGCACATTCTGTTACTTCAGCCAGCAGTGTCCGTGGGAAATGTCGGTCAGCTGGCAGTAGATCTGGTGATTTCCACGCTTGACATGACTAAAGTTGGTTACTTCTACACCGATTGCCTGGTGCCAATGGTTGGAAACAACCCGTATGCAACAGCAGAGGAAAACTCAACGGAGCTGAGTATAAACGCTGAAGGTGGGTATTGAATGCTGAAGGTATTTGCAAGGGGCATAAGATGCAAGAACATCACATTTACTTTTTTTGTTGTTGTTAAATTTTGATGATGCGCTTAAATGAAGGTCAGTAATAACAACTGCAGAAATGTACAGATAGGAACGTGTTTACACTTCACAGAAGAAACTGTTCCTGTTGTTATTTTGGGAACCCAATTTGACATTTGGAACCAGTAAGAAATGTTGAATTTCAGCCATGTTGCAGTGCAACCAAAACTCTCTGCGGTGTTAATCCAAAGCAGTATCAAGTGTGCACATACTTAAAATAAATTACTGGAATACAAGTTGAGTTTCTGATTTAGAAGGATACTTTACCACTCTTCTTCCTTCCTACATACCTTTGCCTTTTTCCCTGTTTAATGTTTCTCCTACTCCCCCTACAAATTCTTAGTTCCTTTCCCTACACTGATCATTGCATTTAATTTTTTTTTACCCTCTTAAATCACAGAAATCTCAGAATAATCTGTCAGTCTTTGCAAAGGTTATCTGAATCATTACAGGAGGCAAATCTTCATATATCTTTCATAATTCAATCCTTTGAATTTAGTACAACTGAAATTAGGTCTGATGAAAATACAATGCACAGAAATATGTGTTGTTAACACAGTGGGTGTTGTCAGGCTTTCCTGCATGAACTGATTAGCTGAAAGGTTTGCTATCCTGAAGTTTGTAAATGGGATAATTCTTGATATATTTAAACCCAGATCTCTTTCTCAGTTTCTTCTTAACAAGACTTAATGATTTCTTCTTGTAGTGTACTCCTTACCTTCAAAGAAACTTGTAGTTCTGCAGATCAGATCACCTTTTATAAAGGTATGTATGTTCACTGATTGTTCTTACTTCACTATTTGGTTTGAATAGTTCTGCTGGTAAATAGTTTAAGTGGCCTAGCAAAATTCTTTTTCCACTTCATGCTGTAACCTCTTCTGCAGTTGGTACAGTTTTACTGATTTCTGCATTCATTGAGGGTTGAGGTTTTGCTTTTGTTTTTCCAAGCCCCACAACAGCTGCCTGTGTTGGTAGATTTCAGTGTAAATGTCTCCTTAGTTATTAAGAGTCATGAAAATACAAAATAGTCTGGATAATGTATTTTTCCCTTACATTTATTGTTTTTCTGTGTTCTTTGTAATAGCTTTATTTTTTTGTGTGTCATACCAATTATTTCTGTAGTATGCTATATCCATTTAAACTGCATTCATTATGTAAAAATTAAGAATTTAGTATTACTGGACAGTGGCTGTAATTTAAAATAAGCAGAATGCCATGCCAGAAGAAAAAAATTTGTGGTGCAGTGTTTTAGCAGTTCAAACTGTGGAAAAATACTGTGTGGTCCTGCCATCCCATCTTGCTTAAAGCTTTTTCCTTTGGTATTAATGGCACACAAAACAGGTGGTACTGGCTTTTTAAAAATGGTCTTAATGATAATTCTTATCATTCTATGTGTAGTTTTGCTTAAGTAAAAAATCAGGGCAGGTCTCCGCTTTCTAAAAATATACCTGGGGCTGAAGACTAAGTGGATATGAAGAATAATTTACATCACTGCTAAACATGATATATAACACCTAGTATTGTTAAGGACACGTTAAGTTTTTCATTTTTTTGTCTGTGTCTTTGCGTAAAGAACAAGTACAGGCCATTCTGTGAAACCCTGCTTTCTTGGGTGAAGAGCAGCAAATGTGCCAGGGTTGTCCTTCTGTCCAGCAGCCACGCGTACCAGCGCGACGATGAGCAGCTTCTGGGGTATGCTTGTGTCCTTAAAAGACCTAATTGATGTTTCTGGAGGTTTTTAACTGATGTATTTCCCTCTGCTTCCATGTACTAAATACTTTTGGCAGGGTGCTTCTGCTTGCATGTGTACATAGGTCATAAAATGCTTAGTGTACTATTAAAACATGATGTTACACAGGATTAATCTCTGAATTTTCTCGGTTACTACTGTCAAAAGTACTGATTGAAGGAAAAGCTGTAAGCAAATTGCACTTGGCCTGCACTGCCAGGCAACAGAGCCTCAGTTTTAACTTCTTGTGGCTGCAAGCAGTGTCAGGGATTGACTGCTGGCAGAGGTCACAGATTAGATTTTTAACAGTTGATTACAATATTGGTTCATTTCTGACATCTTCATCATCATTCTTCTTGTGGAAGGTTTTCTTGAATACAGTAAGTTGTCATTCTTTTTTGGTTTTTTAATAGGAAGTTATCAGTTATTATTTGTTGGGAGGCAACTGCAAGGTTCCAACTGCAATGTATTTTTACTAGATACTACCCATTTAAAAACCATGCATTTCTTGCTGATTGAGGGCATCATAAGTGGTGATTTAACGAAAAACAAATCAGTATTTCTGCAAATAAAACCAGTATTTTTGCAGTTGTTATGCTCAGGCTCTATAAATGTATAGGGCCTCAAAGGAGGTTTAGATCTATGCACATCCCAGATATAGTGATAGATCCATACAATTGCAGTATGGCCAGCTAACATGGACTGAAATGAGAGGGACTGATGGTTATTTGATGAGGTCTGAGCCATAAGTTGTGGTGATTTAATCCCCCTCACCTCCCTCAGCACCACAGAACAACTCCCTTATAGCAGATTTTCCAAAGAGTGAGGTTAGCGCATTCAGAAAATACTTTTAACTTGACTGAAGTCTGAATGTGACCTTACTAAAAATACTGTATCATGGTGAAATCCAAGTTTACCCTAACAGATTTTGAATTAACCACCTCCTATCTGAAGGATGAAAAAGCATGTTTTATTTGTAAATTATTTTAACAATCATAAGCAGTTCCCCCATTTATGTGCTTACATATTTAGCACTTGCCTGTTTATTTGAGCCCCTAAAAGGCGGGTACCTACGTTCTGCTTGTGGCAGAAAGTTGAGTAGTTTGTACAGTTTTGAGGCCACAGACTTACTTTCTAACTTTGATCTGAGGAGGGAGAGTACGTCAGAGCAATCCTTCACTGTAGGTGTGAGGTCCTCAGCGCTTGCACCTTCTGTCTGCCAGGAGTGATAACTGGGGTAGTGTCTTTCCTTGGCAGACTGAATGCATCCTTGACTTGTTTCTAGGACACCGCTGCGCTACCTGCTCACAACTGATCTAGAGAAAGCAGTTGGAGGCCGCATGCAGGAGTTAAACTGGAAAGAAATGGAAAAAGTAGCAGCTTACCCTGGAATAAGTGATACAGACAAAGTTCTGCATATACCTGGAGGAGGCATCACAAAACTGTTGTTCACTGAGAGGTGAGTTGCCTAAAGATAAGCACGGAACGGTATCAGAAGTCTTTAGTAGTTGGGTAAAATTATCTTATAAACTGCTATGTTATAGGAAAAGAAAAGTCCTTCCTTATATAGAAAAGGACTTTATAGGAATAGAACTTCTTTCAGGCTCATAATTAAGAGGAAGAAAAGTAGGGAATTCTGTATCATAAAGTTAGAATAAGATAAAAATATAAGGGAATTGGCTAAAGGACAACAATAAAGCCTTTACAGTTATGATCATGATCAATCTGGTATATGATACTATGCAAACCACAATTCGTAAATAGTAGAATTCCTGTACCTGTGCTACTTCAACTAAAGCTGTTTCCTCAGGCAAATGGTTCCAACATCAGTAATATAAAAAAACCTAAAAACCCACAAACAATTCTGAGCACTAAGAATGAGTTAAGATTTCAGGGCTAGCAAAAAAATTAGATGTGGGGGTTTTGTTAAAAGGTGTGTGCATCAGAAGTTGTGCTGAAAGCATGCCTGAGTTTTTAAATTTTGGATACAAATACTCATTTATAGCACAACTGTGTAGTTCTGCAAAAGATGTGTTGTAAGTGTTAGGTGGAAAATTGACTTTTATTTTTTAACTATTACTTTTTACACCTGACCACACTGTTGCATTTAACAGCAGCAAAGTTACTAATGCCATGCTTACCTTTATACGGACTTCAGTATGGAAACAATATACAATTGCAAAAGAAAAGACCTGCCAGGACTTGGGGGAAAAAAATTAAAATAACAATCTTAGTACCTAAATGAAAAATTGAGAATATTCTGAGTAAAGTAGAGATAGGCAACCTGCCAAACTGCTGGCTTGAAATACACAGAAAGATGTGTAGGAGTGATTGTATCAAAGGATGTGCAAAATGCCTCACTGGCACAAAATTGCTAACCAAGTATGTAAAAGAGGCCTGAATACTCTTGCAAGATGTACAATTCCTTCCTTGCAAAGTAAAAATAAAACTCAAAACTAAGCAAAAGAGCATGAAGAGTGAAAATGTGATCAAGGAAGTCTGGAGAGAAAAAAAAAAATATATATCCATGCATTTTTTCTTTTTGGTTTTGGCTTTCTACCAGATCCATGCATATTGTTGCTGCACTTAATACATAAATCTAATTGTTGTGGATCTCAAAATGAAATACAGATGCATGCTCATTTTTGTTGCAGCTGTTCAAAGGGAATCCAAATGGCAGTTCTTCTGAAATTTTGCTCAGAAGGAGACAACATCCCTGATGCATTTGTTCTTGTTAACTATCTTAATGAATGGCTCCAGCTAACTAAAAGTGAAGTAAGTACTGTTTGATCTAAAGTTCTTGCCTTCATATTTTATATCCATTATTTTCATTTTTTTTCCAGTCCAGATGGGTTCATTTTGGCTCTTGGTCATCAAGAATATGCTAAATTAAATACATATTCTGATTAAAATCTCACTGGGAGTTTCCTCACCTGAAAAAACAAATCTGAACACCAGTTCTTTTGTTTGACAGGTATGGGCAAAAATTGTGTAAAAGTTTGATTGATTTCTCTCTTCCAGTGCCCTTTCTAAAGCAACCCACCGTGACACTAACACTTGTACTGCTGCCCATTATTTTAACACCCGTTCCAGAGACAGAGTTACATACCTACTACTTAAAACTTAATTATTCTGCGTTTGTTGCAGAGCAACAGTTCCACAGATCCTTCTTCACAGTGGAAGATACCGAGTTCTTGGCGCTTACTTTTTGGCAATGGTCTCCCACCTGCCCTCTTCTGATCAGCTCTGAACTCGCTGTGAGTCGCACGTGCGGTCGCAGATGTCCCCTGAGGTGGTGATTACACAGTAATTGCCAAGGAGTAGCAGCTTGCTTTGGTGGCTACATAAATGCTTTATTTAAGAAAAATTCCTTTTGTGTATGTGGGTAGCTAAAGAAATCAAGATAACTTTCGCAAACTCACCAAAGAAATATGTTTTGTACAGTTGTTTATTGAGTAACTTTGGTTGGAAGTTTTTTCTAATAAAATATTTTTTAAGAAACCTTTTTTCCTGGTTATGTTACTGCCGTGGACAAGCTTCTGGTGTTCCTTCTTAATGCAGCTGAGAACTGAGAGTGATGTGTAGGCATGGATATTCTTGGAAGATTAAACCCTCCACTTCCACGTCAACTGTGGATCTCAACTTTTTTTTCAAAACTTCCTGGTGAGGTAAGTGAAGGTCAGAAGTGATCTGGTTTTGCCTTCATTTCCCAACGCTGTTGTGGTAGCTTCAACTGTGGAGATTGCAAGCAGTGTAACAACCTGTTCTGTCTTTTCTGTGTACATAGAATCATAGAATGGTTTGGGTTGGAAGGGATCCTGAAGATCCTCTAGTTCCAATCCCACTGCTGTAGGCAGCGACACCCTCCACTGGACCAGGTTGCTCAGAGCCCCACCCAAACTGGTCTTAACACTTCCAGGATGAGGCATCCACAACTTTTCTGGGCAACCTGAGCCTGTGCGTCACCACCCTCACAGTAAAAAAATTTCTTCCTAATACCCAATCTAAGCCTTCTCTCAGTTTGAAGCCATTTCCCTTTATCCTGTCACTACGTGCCTTTTTAAAAAGTCTCTCTCCAGCTCTCTTGTAGGCTCCTTCTGGGATGTGGGAGGCCATGACTAGGTTACCCCTGAGCCTTTTCCAGGCTTCTGTTCCATTTCCAGAAGCTGCTAAGATGCTGAAACTAAAGCTTTCTAGGTCAATGAGCCTTCTTAGACTGAACATGAATACAATGCTCTGAAATACAAAATAATCAGGGAACCTTGCCTGATACCAGTCAGTCTGGTATGTGTGCATTTTACGGGTTTAGTCTGAGACAGCAGTTAGTGATGGACAGTTAACATGTTCAGTGTTTGTGACGGTACCTTTTGCATTACAGTATTTAGCAATGTGTTCAATTTTGATGTTTTGGAAGTGCTTTGTCACGTCAGCTGATTTAAAAGCAACTTTATATCATGGATGCAAGATGGTCAGTTCTAGAGTTGAAAAGTGAGAATTAACCAAAGTATATTTTTAGGAGTTCCCACAAGTATCCAGACTAATAAACTGGTGAGTCAAAATGCAGATGCAGACAGGAATGCAGACAAAAGGCCATGTGTAGCACAAGACAAGTCTGATAAGCCTAAAGCTAGTTGGAAAAAATAACCATACTCAAACTGAGCCAAGTGACTGTGAGGTGTATATAAAGCAGGAGGGAAAATTAAGTCTTGAGGGACTGAAGGACCAGACAGAAGCAACAAACAGGGTGTTATTTGCTTTGCAGTATTTTCCTTAAGTGAGCCATAGATGTTCAGTACCTCCTTAAGAGGCACAGCAGAGTGAAACCTTGAGAAGGGGAAAGGAGAACACTGGGAGTACTTTCTGAAAGAGAAAATCCTCAAGGCTTTCCTGTTCCCTGTGGGGAAGGTAGAGGGCAGTCGGATCCCTGTGAGAGGAACAAGGACGCAGCTTCTCCAGGGCCGGCAGTTCCGCGGGCGGCCGCCAGGGGCCGCCGCAGGGCGGGCAGCGCTGCCCTGCGTCCCGAGCCGCTCCAGCCTCCCTCCAGTGCCCGGGACGGGCGAGCACAGCTCCTGCACACACCAAAACCTTCCGGCAGGACAAAGCCGCGCCTTTAGCCTGATATTCAGGTGATTAGCAAAATTAAAAACACGTCTGCAACACTGCTCTTGAACATGGAGAAAAAAGCAGTCAGTAAATCACAGCTTTTTCATTTGGAAAAAAATGCTTCACAAGTCTGATCATCCTAACCCCATTTCTTTAAAGGCTGCCATTACACACTCACTTATCCTCTCTCTCCCCTTCCTTCACCTTTTTAAATACACTTTCCCAGCAGTAGTCAAGAACTGGGGCCTGTGTAGAAATAACCAAACAAGTGCACAGGTCAGAAAGCCAACGCTTCTGTCACAAGGCAGCGTTCAATGAAACCCAACAAAGCCCTGGGTTTGGAACTCCTATATATCTTGTCATCAAGGTGGCTGACATCAACTTTATTCCAGCATCTCAGTAGCTGAAAACCATTTAAAAACTAAGTGCAATTAGCATTTTTACTAGGATATTCAGCTGTCTATGCCCCACAAGATAAACTAGCTGTATATGTGATAGCAGGAGGTAGACTAATGAAGCACATGCACATTTCCAGCAGTCATGCACTGCATGCTCACTCTCAACTCCAAGAGGGGGAAAATAATGAAAACCTAAACCATAGCTAAAGGTAAAAAGCGTGAACACCTGAAAGCCTTATCCAGAGATGTCCCAAGTGGTATAAACAGGCCCTGTTCCTGTAATCAATAATAGCAGGGTTTGTTGCAGTGGTTTTGGCAGAGCTTGATCTCTTAGTATGAACACTCCTGGTTTCACAGCTGCACCAACTTGAAAATGGAAACTGAATCAAGTCACAATATTGTTTTCTCCTCCAACATAGGCTCAGAACAATAGTAACCATGTAAAGAAAAATTTGGACAAACCAGACTGGCAATTTATACTATTTCAGGACAGTGTGTCTAGCTCAAGTAACAGCATTAAGTACAGCCCTGCTTCAGCTTCCCCTTCAAGTTCAACAGAACTCTGAATATGACTGCTTTCATGAATGGGCCTCAACACCAAGTTCTGCTAAGATTTCAGGCTGCTGCTGTTTTTAGCAAAAAGTGCCTGAGTTGGCCAAGATTTCCCCCCTCTTCCACACTTCACCTTCAGTAACTATATGACTTGTACAAAAAACTGTTAAAAAAATATGCCAAGTGCAAATTCCATGTAAAACACCACCACATGCCAGTTTAGACAGTCATAGTAAATATATAGGGTTTTTGTGAGTTAAGGTTTATCTGAAACCATCAGAGAAAAAGTGCAGAATTAAGATCAGCTCTGTTACCAAAGGCACAGGGCTGGAAAACCTCCTGACCCCATTGGAAGAACTCCTTTAAGCAGCATTCCGGCTTACCCATTTCCAATCCATCCTCACTATGTCAAGAACACTGACAGAAGGTGGGAGACAGGAAGGAAAATACCGTACATACAACACACGGCGATGGCACAATCCAAAACCTGTTTAATTACAGACACCATTGACTTTTGTGCGCTTCAGTTTTGTTCCTCAGCTCCTGTTAACTACACAGGATCATGGGTCAAGAGAGGTCAGACTGTCCATCTTTCTTCCCTTTAAAGCATCACCAACAGAACACTTTCCCAACACAAAGTTACTCTGAACATTTTGTGCATATTTTTTAGCAAACATAAAAAGGATTACCAAACCGACTGGTCAGATTAATAAAATAATATTCTTAGTGGTGTATTACAAAAGAAATGTGCAAGAGTTCCTCCTAAATCAAACTACAATACTTAGCATTAATGAAAATACTTGCATAAAGCACACTCTAACAATTTTGCCATTTTCCAGTTAAGACAGGTATCAGGAAACCTTAAGGCAAAACACTCTTAACAGGTTCTCCCTAACATAACGCGCACACAACAGCACATCATCAAGTTAAAAAAATATTTAATGCTGCCAAAAAGTATAAAAATACAATAAGAATGGCAGTACAAAACAAAATATTTCCTAATTTATTTCTTTTACATCTTTCTACATTAATACAGGCATTATAAAAACACAAGATGGCAAATTATTTCGTTTTGCAAAGTAGCACACGCTGCTGGTGGTCTTCATCCCCTCGGTGCAGTTTACGCTGTAAACAGATAACTGAGGTCTTCTTGGTACTTAACAGACCTCACTTTTTGTTCCCGAAGAGGGGGAGTCATGTCTCGCTTTGCATGTCAATAATTTGCAGTTTATAGCTGCAGAATATTCACAAGTCTTGAAGGCTTAGGTGTCGGTCAGTCTCGGCCTGCGACATACAACCAAAAGAAAGTCACCGATTCAGTACAGAGTACGGGGATAAAAAACAACAAAAAAGAACTGACAGAGGGTTTGCTGCTCACTGTCAACACCAAACAGCTTCTCATGCGTTCCCTGGAGCATCTACTGCCTCTGAGCAAGTACTCTTGGAAAGCCGTTGCTTTTCCAGAAGGTATTTCCATGTTACAGTATAAGGCACATCCCTGCTGGAGAGTTTCAAGTACAGGTCTCAGTCCAGCAAACCACTTCCTCACACATTTAACCACAAGCACTGCAGAAGTCTCCTTGGGCCTCAGTGGGACTATGGCAGGCTGCATCTCAAAACACATCACCTCTCACAGCTTTGTAGGCCAATCCTGCTACAGCGGCACAAAAGTAACTGTCTCTAGGCAAAGATTTCCTGTAGTGAGAAAGACACCCCAGCACTGCCCATTTTGTTCTTAGGCAAGGCAAGGCTCCACTCCGAAAGTCTACAGAAAGAGACCTGGGTGTTCACAGCACCACACCCCCAAGCTACTACAGGTAAAATGCGTCTGAGTTCTGCAAGTACTACACTGATCGATAAAGCAGCTTTCCTCCACCAGTTATGACACATTGAAAGAGGGCTTCCAAGCATTTATCCTTCCAATTTAAATAAAGACTCAGACAGAGATGCAATTTTGAACACGTTTATTTTTTGTACATAGAAAATGAAAGACTGACTTAAAACTTTGGGGGCAAACAAAAAGGCCCAGGAAGACTACTGTGTGTCACGTCACCTTTGCAAATACCGTCCTCTGGCTTAAGCCACTTGGCCCTGCAGAAGACTTCCTCTTTTGTCATTGTTAATTTAGTTTCTCGTGTAGTCCTCAAGTGTCTCAGGTTTTACTATAATGCCAAACAGCAAACTAAATAATTTGGTTTACATTCATTAAACATAAAGCTAACCAGGCTTTTTCATTGCCTGCATGACCCAGTCACACATACATGCATACACATTTATGCCTCTTCCCTTTTCAGGGGGACATAAACTGATGTCAGTAAACCATATTACTCGAGGTTTAACAGAATAAGCTATGTTTCACTGGCAACATCTCACTTCCATAACAAATCCAGAGGTTTTTTTCCAAATTACTATTTCACACTGAATTAAATTATTTCACTTAATACATTTCAAGGAAAATACAGACGTACCGTCACTAAGTGGACTGTCCCTGCACCAAGAACACAAATAGGAAACCTAAAGGATTAATTCCAAATTTGCAAACCCCTTGCAGTGGAGGTCCAAATGTTTGCTAGGTATTTTTTTATGAAAACGTGCATCATTTGTACACAAGTGTTCATCTGAGAGTCAAACATTGTTTAATCAGAGATGCCCACTATGCATCAGATATTTCGGCTGATGCATTTCCAGACAAGAGGGGAAGAACCAGCATAGCAACACTTTGAATCCAGCCCAACAACATTTTATAAGTAGCACGGGACCAGCCAGCAGCTTGCCAGAAACTGGGGAGGGGGAGAGAAGAGGGGTCAGAAGGCATGTCCTTCAATTTCACCCTTTAAGCATTTCCTATGATAGAGGTGACTGGGTTCAACAGTTCTTCATTTTGGCCCATATTTGTTCCTATTTAACATCCAAGCTGTGCAAAACTGCTGCAAATTTAAATCCTACAGAATAAAAAAATATCACAAGGGCTTAGTGTGCAGCACAGAAAACAATCCTCCAGATTTTGGGTTTTAAGGATTAGTGATGGACCAGAAAGAAGATTTTTATCCAAATTATTTCCTGGAATGTACAAAGACACCAATCATTTGATTTTCCTTACTATTCTCATACTGTCATGAATAACTCACTGTTCAAAATAGTTTTGTCCAAGACTTGTACTGGTTCGTCCTCCTTAAATTATTAACAGTTGAAGACTCCCAAGGTACTTGCAATCACAGAACCAAACCAAACTTTCACAGAACAACTGCTGAATGTGCAAGTCCTGCTTTATTGCATCAAGAAGGTAACAGAGTATGAGGTGATCTGAATTGGCTGCCCCCTGCCCTGCCCCACCCTGAACTCAGGAATGCTTACTCAGGATCAAGAAAACTGAAAAGCCAGAATTTAGAAGATGCAATCAGGAAAAAAAAAAAAAAAATAATCAAGTGACAACTTGACAAGCTGCAGTTAGAGCTCAGTGCCTGTAAGATACTAGCAGCCCAGGAAATCCTTCTCATGCCAAAAGAAGGGCAATAAATGACAGTGTGGTATCAGTCAAAGTTTTGCCTACACTTTTTCCTTAGCTGCTTTTAAGTATTTAGAATAAAATCTGGAATATTTCTGATACAAAAGCATTTAAATTACATTCCATGTATTTTTCCATAAGCAAAATATCTTTATAAGGCACATACATTTACACGTACTGTCAGTTATAGCTGATACTGAAAAACCTGCCCTCAATTTAAAGGAAAAAAAAAAAAAAATCTTTTGACAGTCCTCTTGCTGGCTAGAAGTTACTGTGGTTGTAAAAATTGTGAAATGTCTTAAAATACGTGAGCTGCCTGCCTGCACTGTGTCCCAGCAGCCAGCACGTCATTTTGCTGTTTGAGCTGGATGGTTGGTCAGCAATGCCATGGAACAAACTGTCTTGTCCTACTGACGCACAACTTCCCGAACCCAGTACTCTATGAAACTACACTTGTTTTCCTCATCTGGACCCTTCAGCATTTGTTTACTATACAAACAGCGTAGTCCAGAATAGTATCAGCTATTGCGAAATGAGAATTTTAAAGAGTAAACTGTACTTAGCTTTGTGTAGTAAATGTCAGAGTAATTGGGCCCCATGCCTCGTATGTGACTACCAAGCTTGGACGTACTGGAAAACTCTGAAGTCAATTCCTCTGAATAAGGAACAAAGTAATCATCCAGCTCTTTGAGTATTTTTCAGCAGTAAATCCAAGAAGTGCTTTAGAAAACTGGGGGGGGAGGGGTGTGGAAGAAAACCCTCAAGACCCCACACCCAACAGAAAACAACCAAGCTTAGAAAACAAAGAGAAAACATAACTTCTCTGAAGTCACCCAACAAGGCAATGCTTGAATAAATAAAATTCATGTTTCAAAGTACAATCCAATACTACAAATTATTAGATCCTAACTTGAACAACAAGCTACATTCAGCCACATACCATCTCTGTATTCAAAGGTAATTTAAAGGGCAGAAAGTGGTTTGTGTTGAGTTACTATTTAGAAAGAGTTATTGCCCAAGTAATGGAAAGGGAGTGCTCGATAATTTTGAAGGGGCTGTAGCACAGATATTCCCAAACTATTAGTCAAGTGTTTTACTAGCATGTCTCTAATGCAGTACTGGAGAACCTGAAAAGCAGTTCTAGACCTTGTGAAGCTACCAAAGTGGCTCATACAGCCAGAAACACTGGGTATGGCAGAACACTGCCAACATTTCTTTTCTATTAGAGCCACCCTTGAAAGTCCAACTACAGTTTCCTTTGATGTGCTTTCTACACCTATTACTGATGAGTTAATTTTATTCTTCCTAGCAATTAAAATCTATAGACACACAAAACATTATGTTTCACATTTAATGGAATGTCAGAACTTGAACAATGTTGGCCTTCAAACAGTAGCTGAAGTCTGAATACATTAATCAATAGTATAATTTGAGTGAGGGCTAAGTTCTCAAAAGCCTTTAAAAAAAAACAAAACAAATTTCTATGTCTTACTTAAATAATGAAAACTACAAAAAAATAAATAAGGAATGCAAATTAACAGAGTAGAAATTGGCAAGTGCTTCATCAGACCCCTAGCTGCTCAATTCAAACTGGAGAGTCAAATATGGGGAATGGTTGCACTGTTCTTTTCATGCACAAATTATAATTACATTTAGTTTCAAAATGAAATTCTTTTGGTCAGAAATTTGTACAAACTGAGCTTTTAAAAGTACAGTGAACTACAAAAAGATTAAATATGCAATTATAAAATATATTTATCCTAGATCGTAAGAATATAAAATGTTTATGTTCATGTCACTAGTACATTACACATTACACATATTTAAGGATAACTTCTTTGCATTAATAATGTAAATGATACAACACTGTTTATTGCTTATGTCAGGCATGTAAATTTAAATCCAGACAGCCTTCAGTAGCTAAACCTCCATGGTTCAGCATCTGCTTAAGATCTGGTAGAACACCATTTTAAAAAGTGTATAAACAGTTGCAGCAAGTTTGTACCTGCTCATATAAACAAAAACCATTAACTCTCTTGGGGGGCAGCGGTTCATTTTTCTAAGTACCTGCAGTGGAAAGTCCTGAGATGTCGACACGAGATCAAGTTTACATCACTTCTCTATTGTATGTAACAGTCTGTACCCATTCCAGGAATAAGGAGTTTATGCTTAAAGTCATACCCCTACTCATTACCTTCCAGCAAAATTAGCTGTTGGAGCAGTCACACTTACTGTTTACTTACAAGGAATGTTGTTGAAAATACATTTTCCAGCAAGAATAAGCACCAACTAAAATCAGTGTACCAAACCCAATCTTAGTGAGAATAGGTTTCCAGTATAACCACCTTTTTCTTTTTCTTTCAGTCTCATTTAGCTTCTGCTTCATCTGCTGCAGCTTCTGTGCTGTGTTTGCTCTTCTATCCTCCCGCAGTCGTTTTCGGACAGAACTTAAAAAGAAAAAAGGGTACATCTTACACTGAAGAAAAGGAAAAAAGGCTACTATCATATTAAAACAAACCTCTTTCCAACACTTCCAACAGTTAACCCACCAGTAGGCTATGACAGCAGTATATAAAATCTAAACCAAGCAATCTTTTTTTATGTTTTAACCACCTTGATGTAGAGAGTTTCAGATAGTGAAGCCCCATGAATAAGTAAATGACAGATGTAAAGATGTACATGGTACTTCATCTATGAGTTCGACAGCGAACAGAATTAGTTAAATTATCTGAGCTGAGGCTTTCACTCGTCTGTGCCCCATTTGGTGGCTGAGATGTTTTGCATGGAGGTTGCTTTTATACGCAATGCCAGGTACAATGTGCAAGTGTCACATTATTTCCACAGGTACCTCCACTGCAGAGTTCACACCAGCCTCAATGATACACTGACCCCAACCCCTACTCACAGCTGCATGCAGCTTTAATAGTACCTGTCTCAGGATGTAAACCAGATCTTGATAAAGGACACACAATAAACCCAAGTTCTGTGTGTTACATTAGCTGGACCACCTTGTCATTCTTGTCTCCAAAAGTGCCCTCACGATCTCTAAGACAGCATAACTCTGACACAAAAACCAACTTTGATTGACTTCTAACACAGAGCCACCACTCACACCCATACCCTCACTCCTGCTTGTGAGGGGCTCCTTCAAACATCTACAGAATTGCTGCCATTCTCTCTCAAAACACTCATGAAGACACAGAAAGAATCTCATAGGGGCATTTGGTAAGCCAGCTGTTATTTCGGAATTCCAGCCTATCTACACTGAACTGCTCTGTCTAATCTCGGGCTGCAGCCCTTTGGGACAGACACTGCCTCCTTTGGTGCACCACATGGCTCAGCTTGGCACAGCCCTGGCCCAGTTTGTGGATCTCTGGCTATGGATCAATATTTGGTGACCCACATGTGGGAAGGCCCAAGTGACAGTGCCTCCCAGTTGAGGCATCAGCATCCAAAGAGAAAGGCAAATTCACCTGACACAGCTAAACCACAGGAACCTACTCACAGCAGGCAGATTTAACATGAACAGAGGCTAACACATGGCTCCAGTGATACAGTTTCAACCACTATACAGAAAGAGATATGTGATAAAACCTTTGTGTTTCTGAGGAACCACAGATTTTTTGAAACATAAGTTAGCATTGTATTTAAAAATCAGTATGAAATTATGCTGGACAATTTTAGGACCTCATTCACACTGCACAATGGAGTTCACTGACAATCTGTAAGAAAATGCTTTCAAAGAGTGAGGTCTAGCTAGTTCAATTAGAGACATGTTCTTTTCTTCTCTTGACCTCTGAACAGTAAAACTATATTACAAGGAATCATTGAGGTTGTATATTTAAAATCATTAAATAAGACAGTCAAATACCACATGTCCTCCCTTGCTACTGCACAAAGACCTCGAATGAAGGTTTTTTACAAAAAGAAAAGCAGACAATAATTCAACCTTCTGAGAGAGTGCATCTGCCTTTTAAAAGTTTATCTTGCCTACTTTTCAATGTTCCCATCTGTGATATCTTGAACTTTAGTGGACAGGTCAGTGTTTATTTTCTCCATTTGATCTTTGTTCTCCAGGCCTATGCTGTTCCCATTGTACTTCTCTGTAGTTATTTTGGTTGGGTGTGGAGGAGACTGCTCGGAACTTGGCGCTTGGTCCTCCTTAGAGAGCTCCTTCCACCGTTTCTGAAAACAAGGAAAACATATTTCAAACATTCCCCTAACATTAAAGGGCCTCCTTGCCAAGATGTCTTCCAAAAGAACAGACACAGAAGTAGATTAAAGGAACTACCAGATCAAGAAAAAAAAATTGCTATATGAAGAAATAAAGTTAGGTCAAGACGTGTCTTGTCCAACAACCATCAATGATCCTTTTTTCTATTTCTCTGGGATGGTGCCACTGTGAAGGCATGAAGCCACTATCTTCAGGGTTTGTACTGTCCACGGCAGCTCCACAATTAGGAAGCATCCTGTCTTAAAAATCCCGCACTGTCCAGCACTTCCCATCTCCCTCTACTTGCTACAGGCCTGTGCTGTGCTCTTACCTTTTATGGCTTCAAAATACAACAGGACCTTGTATGCAAGAACTGCCTAAAAAGAGAGAACTGGGAAAATTTAACAAAGAGTTATCTATGCCAGAGTCACGGCCTACTATTTCACCTAGTGGCCCATTGGTCCAGAGATCTACCACATCATAAAACAGTTAGTCACCTTGCTTTGAGAAGTAATCTGAAATGAGATGGAAGAAAAAAAGAAATTCCAAGTAAACCTGTTTTGCCAGATCTCTGTCCTAATGATAAATAGTCTGAAGGACTTGCTGCAACAACACATCACGCAGAAAAGAACGCTAGAAAGTGCACAAGAAGGAAAAGAACCAGCCCTAAAAAACAGTCACTTCTTTTCTCACACTTATCAGCCAGTGCCTACAAAGACATAGAACACCTTGTAGGAAAAAATCAGTTACTTTTAAAAGTCTATGATGAGGTAGATGAACTGAAAATTGACTCTTCGCAAAACAAGTGATAGATTCCTGTCTGTGGAATGATTTCAAGACTGCTGGTCTAAACTAAATACCAAACTCAGAGAGTGATATTTAAAAAACAGCTACTTATAAATGGACTGCTGGCAAGATGAGTTTTAACAATGAACCGACTCCTCCACTGCAAATGAAAGTTGTGTTTGCACAGTTTACTGACTTCCAAAATCCAGGGAGATGTCAGAGATAAACACCTGCCTAATGTCAAATTAGAGAGGCATTCAATAACTTCAGGCCCTCTCCATCACTAGCAGAAAGAAGTGAATACCTTTCACACTCTGAAGGGTACAACTGTTCCTTGTGGAATAAAAATAACCTAGCTGACCTTGAAATGAGAAATCTGCTTTTTAAGTACTGCCAATTGATTTTTTGCACATAAGGCTGAGGCCTAAAGAGAGAAGCACCAGGACAAATGCCTGCACTGCAGGAAACATTGGTTTAAGAAAGATCATCTGAACAATCATAACAAGAAAAGGAGAACAAACGAGAAGCGTGCCTTCCTAGGCATTCTCTTACTATGAATAAATAACACAATTGAACGTGACAAGCAGTATTCTGAGCCAACAGTGCTTCCTCATATCCCAAAGTAAGAAATCCTGTGATCTAGATGGGGAAGCGTGGGAACCAGAGCTGCTCAGTTTGGAGCATGGCTTTTAAAAAAAGGAAAGCAGAAAAATGTTACTGGACACAATACCTCATACCACCAGATACAGCTTCCAGAAAATGAAGAGACTAAACTGCTGTGTTAGGATGAATCATTAAGTCTTCTAGACATATGGCACAGGTGTCAGACCAGCAGCACATTAATCTAGGTGTTGATTAGCAGTTGTGCAAAATTATTTCTTTATTTACACAGCAAGTCAGGCAACGTTTGTTAAAGGGAAGAATCAGACCACTACTAGTACCACAAAGAAAGGAAATGCGTTTTGGCTTATCTGCTCTATTCGTGATTTTAAGAAATCAACAAAATACAAAAGCCCTAGCATATAAAAGCAGAATGAAAGGTTTCAAAGCCTCTCCTCCCAGTTCTCCCTCCCACCTAGCCCCAGCCACTTAACATAGCTGTAAGCTGTTATATCTGCAAGCCACACTGATAAAACAGTGAGATTTGATAACCTCTTTGCACCCAAAATCATTATATTTGGCTAGATTGTACTAACTGTAACACGAATGTTAAAGGCTATGAAGAAACACAGCAACTTTACCAAAAAAATGTTATCTGTTGCATCAGGCAACTTATCTGCTAGGAAAATACACGGCAAAGATCATGACATTCTAAAAAAGATCCTTGCTATCTTCAAAGTGATACTGGACGTTACTTTCCCCTTTTAATACTGAAAATATTGATTGAACCATTTTTTTAAAAAAACATTTGGACAGACATATTATTATTTTATTTTATCTAAGAGGGGACATATACACAGGGTTATAAGTTTAGTTTGATAGAAGGCACTGAACAGACATCCTTTGATACCTCCTAGGCATCTACTGAAAAAGGCTAATTATTTAAAAACACAAAATCACATGTTTTAAAATAATCTGGATTTTTTTCTCACTACTGTTGCAATCTGCTGTTTAAATACAAGGAGCTAAACATTTACCTGTATAGTTGAATCCCCCATTATAAATTTTGCTCCTTCTATTACAGCCATATATGAAAATCTTAGTTGATCAGGAGTCTGAATAAGTCCCATTCGATATTTTCTCATATCCAGTAATACCTTCTTAATATCTACAGAAAGTGGGTCTTTTTTCTCCATCTGTAAAGCAAGTTACATTGAAAGTGTCAATGGTATATAAAAAATAATTACAAGTAAAAATTAGTCATAAAATTCAATCTAAAAATTAATTTCTCCATATTATGCTTCTATTAGTAATATGGAAGATTACAATCTCAAATTATTTCTAATTTGCTTTTGAAGGAAAAATGCAAACCATCTAATGAAAACTTAATATGAACAAATCAAAGATCATGTATTAAACAAAAAAATTAGTACCCTAAGTCTTAAAATTAAGAAATTTAGATATGCTCGATTTTATTCAGGCTTGTATTCAGACTTTGAAATAGAACTGTAAGAATCAGAGCTGTAAAGTAATATTTCCAACTGCTTCTGAATAGAACAGCAATTCAAACTGACTGACTATGGCAGAAGGTTCCTTATTTAAAGGAACCTAACCCAAGCAATGCATACACTTGTCCCCAAATTACATTCACAGGGTGTTTTTGAAGTATACTTGCATCAAAATATACCCCTATGTTTTTCAAAATGCATAAAACCAAAGATAAACTGAAGTATAAAAAAACAACAAAAAGTAAGTTGAGAGGATCTAACCAAACCAGAAAATGTGTCTCTTGTAATTTAATTGAAATCCTATTTCAGTTAAACCTGTGCTGTTCTTTTCACTATTACCAAGCACAAAGAGAAAACTTCTAAGTCCAACAAAAATTTAAACTGATTTTAAATATTATTTAACATCCAAGGTTCACTCATGTCATGAGCAATTACAGATGATGCAGTTCATTAAGTAAGCAAAAAATATCTATACATCCATGTGGCACTGGAACTGGCTATCAAGCCTCACTGCCCAGAGGGCTGCACAGCAAGGGAAATTCACCCACAATTACACACTGCAGGAGAATCAGGGGCATGCCTGAGTTCTCATCCTAGTTCAGATAACAATCTTTCTGCATCCTTAAGAAAAGGGCTCTAGAGAAAAAGACTTATAGATTCAACCATCTCAATATATATTCACAGGCTTTTTTCATATTAAAAACCAACTGACCCTCAAACTTTTCTAAGCACATCTTATGTAAAAGAATGTTTACACTTTACTTTCCAGGAAGCCTTGAAAATATGTAATGTGCTTCAAGATGGATTTGTAAATGCCATTTCAAGAGCTGTGTTTTTGCCATCAAAATATGTGAAGGAAAAAAAAGCATGATGTCTTAATTTCAGTTTCCACTGGAATGTCATTAACTTCAATGCTTTTAAGCCTTCTGACCAAAAAGCCCATATTGGGCAGGTTGGCAGGGTGTCAGGAGAAAGAAAGGGATGACAGAGAACATGCAAACACTTACCAGAACAAGACAAGTATCTACTAATGAAAATGTACCGGAACGTCCTATTCCCGCACTGCAGTGAACTACTGCAGGTCCGTGTTCGGGACTCAGTGAACCAGATTCTCTGACTTTAAACAGGAAGTTCAGGAATGAAGCTGGGGATTCAGGAACTCCAAAGTCTGGCCATGTAGTATAATGAAAATGAGAGATCATCCTGGACTCACCACTCTAGAAGTGAAAACAAATAAACAATAGAACTAGAAAGCATTCCTCTTTGGCTCAGTTAGCGCACATTTCCCCAATCTCAATCAACAGCTACTTTCTATTTTAAACCTCCCATTTACACAAACAACCCAATAAGTTGCTTGAAGCTGGATGACAACCAACAGCGCACGCTGAAGCAGTTTTATCTGAGTTGGTAGTTTTCTCCTTTGTAATTATTACCACACACATTCTTCTCTTCTTCTCAAACTTCCAATATTATGTTTGCTTTGCTTTGCTACTTACTCCCAAATATCCTTCTTTTTCTACCAATAACACAGTTCAGTGGCTGACAGCAATTACTAGACAGCTAGAATTAAGATGACTGGAAAAACCCATGTCAGCATTGTATACACTTTGAACTCTTGCTCAGAGCAAGTTTTAATGCCAAGAAGTATTACATCTCCCTTATTCTAACCACATTACTGAGAGGAGCAGGAAGTGTTCTTTCCTGGAAAAAGCCTATAAAAACCCATACAGCAGGACGTCTAGCAAGACTTCTGCTGGACACAGTCTGCCTTTTTTAAGTAAAAAAGGAGGATTTCAAAATCATACAGCTGCTTTAGAACCACTCTAACAGAGTTCCTTTCCTAACACAACCAACTAACCGCAAGTACTGAAATGACAGCATGAAAGTATGTCTATAAAATCTGGATCATATTTTTATGGAACTCACTTCAGACCTGCTGTTAAATGCTACTCCTTGCCATGGTGATTCTGAGGCAAAATGATGACTGATTTTAGCTCAGGAATTTTAGAAATGTTCAGTTATTTTTACCCTCCCCTCCATTACATCCAATTTTCCACATAGACTGAAATCTACATAAACTTTGGTAAAGTTTGAACACAAAAGGATTTAAAATATCAATGTGTTCCAGAAAAGCTATTTTTCTTCTTCAGCAACAGTAAAATACAGCCATGAAATTAAAATAAATTCTACTGTTCTTCATCTGCTCAGTCTGTTTCAACTTCTTATGAGAGACAACTTACGAAATTCCTTTGTGAAGCTAAAATAATCCATTTCATGGTTTCCACAGTAACAAAAACACTCTCCCAATTTGTCTTTTGCCTTCAATGCCCGATACTGCAAGACTGCCAATACTTTCACAGAAAACATTGACATTAACGTGACTCCAGTCACTCTCAGATGCATAGTTATGTTCTAGAAATATTTTGTCTTTTGGCTAGGTGCTCAACAAGGACAACAAATTGTGATCCATGATATTGGGAAAACGAGTTCGTGTAAAGATTTTATAGGGAAAAAAAGAGTATCAAGCCCTAAATTGTATAAATATACTGGGACTTCCCTTTGTCTGGAGCAAAGCAATAAAGAGTTTGCATTTTCTCTCCTACTGCTCTTCTGTATCTAGTTTTTCAAGTAGCAAGTTAACTCACAAATCAACTGAAAATGACCTGTTTGTTTAAAAATCATGGAGACATTTTTGTAAGACATCTGAAAATAACACTTAAGCAATTTCCTCTATTTCTAAGAAAAATAATTCATCACTTTAGAAACAAAATTAAAACGAAAACTGGAGAGATGAGCTAAAGGCACATGCTATGTAAAGGTTAAAGCTGCTTCTTGTGAATCTAGATGGTCTTTAAGGTGGTAATTGATACTCCCTACTTCAACAAAGAGCATTCCAGATGAAAGCATCCCTTACACCTCAAGAAGGCAAAAATGCCTTTCTTTGTCATTTGATTTTTGTCACCTCAAAAAAGGTGACCTGTGGGGTTTGTTTGTAGGGGGTTTTGTTTGGTGGCGGGGGTAGGTTGTGTGTTATTTTCCTCCCAGTCCCATCCTGTAACATGCACTGGCATCCTCCTCCTAAAGAGGATAGCCAAAAAAATTGTATGGCCAAATGTCACCCCACTTGTATAGTAATCTGAAATAGTTATTTCTAAAAGAGAGATGCAACAGTGCTGTTGTACATGTCACTTTGCTCTAACCCACAGAATTACAATTTTCTTTCCTTTCTTGTATGAAGACTATATCCAGCCCATGATTTTCCATCCCTTCAGCTCATTATAAAAACACCTAGTCTCTTCATCTCTCTACAAGTGTCCCATTGCGATGCACTGGAACCAGCTGGTCATCTTTGAATTTGCAATCTCTAATCCTACAGCCAAATCCCTTTTGAGTATTTCAAACCTCCCACATTGCTCTTTTAAACAGAATGGCTCTTTCAAGTGGTGCTTGGCAGTCAAGCTGTACAGCTGAAACACTGCCTTTGTGTGGATCTGTACCACCCTTTCTTAAACAACTCCAGTCACTGAGCCATGCAGCACTTACATGAAGTGATGTGGGACTGTTACGAGAAGAGGTTTGGCTTTTTGGTTCACAACTGTTGATGGACAAAAATTCAAATTTAAATAACAACTAATTTAATTTGAAGCATTACCAGGAAACTAGCTGATCTTTTAAAATGAAACCCCCTGGACTTCAAGACTCAGGCAGCAAAATAAGATTTTATATGTTACACACAAGGAACATATTTCTGCATGGTAACTGAAAACCAGCTTGTTCTATGGTAACCACAATGCAGTCTTCCAAGATTTATTCCCTAAGTCTAGCTACCAAAAAAAAAAATTCCTTGAATGATCACGGGACAACATTTAAATGACAATTTAGAAAAAAAAATACTCAAACCATTCTAGTGGAAGTTTTAGGAACTACTGGGATAAGCTTTCCATAAATAACCAAGATAGCTAAAACTGATGAACTTGTGAAGCTACCACCACATTGCACAGCTCTGCACTGACTGCTGGAAACAACTGCATAATCAAAGGATGATCAAAGCACGAGCTCCAAGTTACAAGCAGAGATCCACATGAGGACTTGATCAGAAAAGCAATATGCCACTAAATTAACTTCCAGTGAAACAAGCCTTGCCACAACCTTTTTACAGTGACTAGCCAATCACTCAAAACAAAATGGTACAAAGAGCAACTTCAGGTTGTTCAGTCACCTGAGAGTATGAACGTGAATAAAACACTACCAAAATGCTCAAAGGTTAAGTTGGTGCCTTCAGTGTCAAGTAAAACAGACTAGAAACTGAGAAGTGAAGACAAAAGAATGCTGGTCTGTCAGGTTTCACAGACTCCTTATAAAAGCCTTCATTTCCTAACTGAAGTGCTACTGAAATGATCAAATATATGAAGATATAACACACCTACAACCACACAGTGGTCCTATATTTAATGAACATCCCTTAAGTTCATTAACAACTAATTTGATCATATAAAAATGAGAATGCATGCTGTAGGGGCAATACCCTACACACTGAAATTCAAAATCATAAATCAACTTCTAACAGATCCTCCTCTATTTGTTCATTCATGATGGCCAAAATGATTTTCAAAATTTAAATAAAAATGGCCCTGAGGATAAGGGCCAAATAATAATCACAAACATTCTGGTTCATCCACAGGATCAGCTAGTGAGGGTCACTAAACAGTCTTGCATTACCTTAATCTGACAGTCACAGCCACACAGAAGCTTGGTACTAAGTTGAGAAACCATTTTACTAATGGGTTTTTCCAAATACTTGCTATTTGTGCAGGATTCAAGATTCCACTTGGGATTTATTAATGGTCCTTACTCTGAAGTATCACACCATCAGTGTCACATCAAATTTAGTTCATTTCACCTAGTCCTTTCTCCCCCAACAAGTATTTTCTTTGCAAACCTCTCCTTCTACTGCTGTATACTTACTTCCAGGAACTCAGTCTGAGATAACATTCAGAAAGGTTCCTTTCGTAATTTCAAATTCCACTGCTCCATTTCCTCATCCAAGCAATCCCTGGTTTCCCTGAAGACCTGATGGTCATTTGCCCTCGCATAGCTTGTCAGAATTCCCCAGTATCTATGTAGTAGTATTGCTTTTAAGCATTCATTATGTGTCACACTGTATCTTTCTCAGGATATCTGGCTTGCCACACCAGAAATTACTGAAAACAAAGTTTTCTTTCTCTAAAGATCAATACATAAAGTTGTGACATTAAAAAAAAAAAGCTAAAAGCAACAACAAATAATAATATAAAAATACATATTCAACACAAGGTGGAGTCTTCCACAAGTTAGACGTCAAGATCTAACAATTTTCCTGCAACATTGTCACAACACTTAGCAACCTCATCTAACAGAAGGTTGTTTTATAGATTTAACAAAAGGCTCTCATACACCTGACTATCACTTCTCAAATAAGCTGGGAGACTTTGCTTCAAATCACAGCCATGCAATAGCTTCACACATAAATGATTACAAAATTTAACATGAGCACAGTATCTTCCTTCTATCCTTATCTTCCAAGGGAGGCACTGGCTGGTGGAAGCCTTCACAGTAAGTCTTTATTAAGGGAGAGTTGTGAATCTGAGTTATTACAGTAGAAAGCAGCACTGAACTTCCAAAAGAGCTGACAATTGACACCAACCAACCCATGGAGGATACACAATGAACCACGGTGGAAAAGCAGCTTCGAATACCTGTATTCTAAAATGCAGACTGGATCAGGCAAAAAAATAAGGAAATTCTAAAATTATCAAAACAAAGAACATTAGGAAACTTTTCAAAACTTTTGGATGGATACCAATAAACACCATTTTCTCTCTATAGCTTTACTGGACTGTGCTAGCCCCAAGAAAAAAACCAGATTTTTTCCTAGAACAGATATT
>VXBT01008385.1:116219-130058 GCA_013400235.1 Oriolus oriolus | reverse complement strand
AAAAAAAAAATCAAACCAACAAATGCCTTGATCTAATCCTAAAAACTAACAACCCCCAACCCATCCTGTATTTCTAAGTAATCTTTAACAAAAGCAACAACAAAACCAATCAAATATTCAAAGGTTGTTTCATTGGTAACAACATAAACAAACACTTTACTCTTCATACACCTATATCTTGTTTATGTCTTACAGAGATTTGCTGCAGTAAGACAAATTTAGTTGAGCTCAGAATGGTTGCATTATAAAGACAACCTTGGTTCTCTCTGTTTTGAATGAAATACTAAAATTTAAGTATTCTTGGCATTCAGAGTATATTTTGTTCATGAGTCATCCTATATTCCAGGCATTGAGCGGCTAAATGTCTTACACTCTGCCTCCACCAAAGGCCCCTCCAGAATAACTTACATAAACACAGCTAAGCTCACATTTCAAGTTACTGTGAATACTCAGTTCCCACAAGTTTTATGGTATAATTATCAAATTCTTACAAAAGGCTGCATTTAACATTGACAGTGTTAGACTAGAAACTATGCGGCTTTTTTCGCTTGAGTAAACAAATATGTTCTCCTCCTTCTTCTAGCTGTTTTATATGAAAATTATTCTTTGGAGCCTTACCAGAGAGTTAAAATACTAGAGAGTTAAAATAAAAATTAATTACAGAAAGATTGGTGATTATTTGGGAAACTGATTTATATGACATACAAGAAACTCTGTACAGTGCTGATGGACCTGCACTGCTGGTCCAAAACAAATCCAGGAATTTAAGTGGCTCCATAGCTCCAACTCAAAAGTCTGCTATAGTATACATTGTTCTGTCCTTAAGGCATTTCTGCATTTTCCACTTAATGTTATGTTCAAACATACACATGTTACAAAAATTGCATCCTTTGAAAATAGGAAGTTTAAAAGTAAGGGCCAACATGAGCCAAACAATTCCACAAAGAAGCCTTTTTGGTAGTTAGGAAAACTTGCCTCAGCTTTCAAAAGGAAGAGTTGTTCTTTTTCAAGCCCTAGCTTGCCAGCACTACTCCTCTTTCTTTTGCCTTTGCTGTCAATAAACAAACTACTAAACACAAATTCTTCAGGGCAGCAGGACAGTATTTCATAAAGCTTCCTTCTAACAAGGAAGACCAAGGAACAACATGCCAGGTTTTATCATTTTGATCTCATGAGGGAGGTTCTGAATTAACAAATAATATCGCAAAATACCATCAACAGTTACTATAAATTAAAATATTTGGGAACAAATATATCAACAGTTGTATAAAACAACATGCAGAACATCATCTTCAAGCTTTTTTTTCCCAAATTCTCTGACAAAGACAACCTTGAAAACTTGCCATACTAGCACTTTCAATTAATATAAGGCAAGATTTATAGGGAGAGAGAATATCTTACAAGACATAGCTGGAACAAACAGACAAGCTCTTCAATCCTGTCTTCCGCTCTGAAACAGAAGCAGCAAATTCCAACCCAAGCTCAGGCCAGGAACAATTTTTTTGAGCTTAACTTGGTTAAATTGTGAAAGTGCTTAATTTTTTAAGAGAAAAAGATGGTTGGTCCTGTGGAGCAAAAGGGGAGGTAAGCAAGAGGAGATAAAGTTACCTATCTACAGGTGGTAATCATCCCTCCCCCCAAAAACAAGACATCTGCACTAAATTACACAGAAAACTCAAGTTCCACTAAAAAAATCAGTGATTACTCAGTCAGGTTTCTGATATTCAAAGGAAATCAAAATTTTCCACTCCTGTGCTCCTCCCTGTAGGTTAATTCTTAACAGCTCCTCTTAGAATCACCACTACCATCATTTAAAATTCAGCATGTTAAGCTACTGCCAAATGGAAAATACAAGTATACAAATGCCAAAGATGTTATCTCTCTTAATGTATAGATTGAGGTCTAACTCACTTGCTTATTTCCACACAAACATCTTCAACATTCTCAGAAGCAAAGTGCATTAAAATTTCCAGTGTAAAAGCACAATCAAACCTGAAGTGACATCATGCTAAGTGGTTCCCATGATACACTTAAGGCCACGAATAGGAGCTGTACAGACTAAGAAAAGCTTACGTTGATATTTTCTAATTGCAGTAGATGTACTGTGTAATAGGATTTGACGTCTTCAGACACTAGCCTCACACGGAAACCTGTTTCACTGAATGTCATAACTTCCTCTTCTTTTGTTGGCCAGTATTGTGCACACTTCACCTAATGGATTTTTTTGAAGAGAAAGAAAAAGAAGGACAAAAAAGAAAAAAAATAAAATCTCCATTAAATATCCTAGTATCTTTGGACTTTTGCATGTGCAGATTCTGAGACCCCAGTGTTCAATGGAGTAGACTCACGTACCTCCTCCCACTTTGAAGAATCCTAAAGTCCATAATGTTAACAGCCAAGTTACTACAACTGTTTCAATGGCTATTATGCATTCCAGCTTTATGTGTTTATGCTTTCTTTCATCACATGGCTAATATGTTTTGAGACACATCTTAAGCCTTCTCCCTCTCCCCCCTCTAGTTCTCTACAGGGAACTGAGATCTCTGCTCAGCTATTTCAGCATTTCCCCCCTTTGTTTCTGACTTGCACACCTGCACATTTACAGAACTCATCTGTCACACCCAGTTCTCCCCAGGCTTGCTGAATACTGGAAGGTTCTAGTGAAACAAAACAATGAACTAACAAACCTATGCAAAACTATTCTTTGTCTTGTATTCCTCTTGCTCTGCACTCAAACTTTCTGTAGGAAAATTTTTGGACAAGAAAACATGTGACTTTTTAACAGACCGGTCAAATTTTTTTCAGTAACTGATGTGCACGGAATAAAAACCATAAACCTCAAATTACATGCATCTATAACTAAAATCTGCAATGCTTTTAGGCATAGTAGCAGAAAAACTACACCATAACAGAAAATTTGTGTATTCTGCATGTACGTCACCAATTTTAAAGAATCAAAAACAACTAGATCAGTTTGACAGTTCTTGGGCAGCAGCCTGCCTTCATTGTTACAGCTAACATCCCTGTGTAACAAATACACTACTCTGTAGCATTAACAAGAATTAATCTAAAGACACCTGTTTCCCCACTTTCCATTTTGTCCTAAGAACACCTTACACTGCCTCTACTCCTCACCATTTCCATCTGCACATCCTCCTTTCCCAGAATGATACTTTCACCTTTCTCCATGTACATTTGTTAGATACTGTTTTCACCAAACTGAACTGTATGTCTTAGCTCCCTCACTTCACTGTTGTGTTAAACACACTTTATGCTGCACAGCAGTGAGAATGTTTGTTAGTTCTTCTAACATAACAATCAAACATTGCTCAACTGTATTAAAATTGTGTGGCTTATTTTACAACTTTAATGCCACTTACCGAATCTTTTTCAACAATCCTGTTCAGCATGACAACTGCTTTGGTTTGTTGTTGCCATACCATTAGCCAAAAATGACAACATGTATTAGGTAGTGGACCCTGTGTAGCAAATATAAACATGGGCATGAGAACGTATCGGCAAAGCAGCGTTTGAACACAGTTAATAGTTCACTGTGGGAAATAGGAAAAGGTCTTCCTCTTAAGTTTAAACAAATTGTTAACAAAATGACAGAAATGGCAGGCAAGAAAGTAGCCACACTGCACAGACCATTCCAGGACTTAAAACGGTGGGAGTCTTTTTAAGAAAAAAAAAAAAAAAAACAAAAACAAACCAAACAAAACCCAACAACAAAACAGTAAGAACTCAGGGAAGGGATATTTCGGTTTAAGCATCAATACTATTGTGCTCTTAGAAGAAAAGCTACTGCAGGCATGCTCAGAAGGTACAAGATGTATTAAGGGGCAGAAGTATTGTTGTAACCTATTTACAAAAGAACTGAAGAAAAGAACAAGAAGCATTTGAGAAGCTTCATGTGCAGTAAATTACTCATACTTCAATATCCCCTTTAGCTTTTCTTAAAACTTAAAATAATCTGTTCGCAACTACATCACACTAGCAGTTAATATAAGATACTTTTAATCGATAGAGACAAAAAACCATCCAAATACAAATTACAACTGTACAAATCTTCCTCCCTAGATTCTCAATCTCTATAATAACCCAGGTAATCATACTACTTACCTGCGTTAAAATATAATATCTCTGGGCTTCTTCTATGACCACTAGGCTGGCATTGATATAGTCATTCTCAGTGTTCTGGAGTTTTACACGACTGTGATCATCTAAAATTCAAAGAAAATTAAGAATTAATGATGCATCCATCTCAATGAATACTCTCTTAACAGGCAAGTTTAGGTCTGACAAGCAACTAGAACTAAATTCTGCAGTACTACACAAACAGCAAACTACAAATATAAGTGAAACTAATTTCTCACATAACTTTGATAACTGTCCCATTCTCCCCTCGGCATTCCATCAGAGTAATTTCAGGCAGCTATTAAAGAAGCTGCTCAGAAAACTGGAATACCTATTTTTCTTTAAAAAACCCCAACCAAATAAAATAAACCTTCCACGTGTGCCAAAAGGTCCTCACAGTCATCTCTCTACAGTTGCATTTCCCTAATCAACAGCACCACAACTCACACCAGGCAACACTGTCCTATCACACCAGATGACTCCACTACACGATCTCCTAAAATTCCAAGATTTTTGGTGAACTGCACTTTCAAATGTTGAGGTAGAATCATAAAGGTAAGCTCGTACAGCTAAAAAAACCCCAACAAAATCTACTTGCAGTAATTCAAGCCAGGCTTTGAGCAATTCAATCTTCCCTGTAAGTGATTGTCTAATATTATAGAACACAAAAATACTAAAAAGGCACATGCAAAACCAAAAATATTTAACAAGTTGTCCAATTAAATGAAGTCTAATCTAATTACACAGTTTCATCTCAAAATTACACAAGCAAGACAGACGATTCTCCTATTTATGGCAGAGGCGAGCAAAGGACTCTGTTTAAAATTCTACCATTCATATGAGAAAGATTATCATACTGTCAAACTAAAACACTGCATAATAAAAAGTCATTGTGGTTGTTCCTAGAACCTTTTAGTATCTGATTTATGAACCTCTAGGAGCCATTTAGGTAACCAGACTTGTTTGCAGTAAGTAATCCTTCAGCCATTTATCGGTCACTGTATTAAATAAACAGCACTTCCAGTTTAAAATTTATACACAACTACAGAAATGAGATTCAACTGACTGTAAACCTGCTGAAGCTCAACACCTAGCAGACTAAGAAGAGTAAATTAAAAATAGCAAACCAAAATGAATTTAAGAAGCTTCAACATATTTCAGGAAGAGGTGGAAGACATTCCATAATGAAACTAACAGCGGAGTGAATTACAATGTAATACCAGTTTTTAAAACCAAATTCACCTAGTCTAACCCACAAAACTCAATCAGGGCCCATACTGCTGTTAAAATGCCAGCCCACCGATCCTTGCACCAAAAGGCTCACTTCTTTTAGATAAACACTTTGGGAAATACACAAAGCCATGGAGTTCTGACATTAGCAACTACCAAGTATCAAATTCAGCACAGCTACAATAGCTGAACTCACAGCCAGCCTGTACAGGACAAGGCTTATCTCAGAAATCCATAAACATAAACCTGGATAGGCAAAAAGCTGATGGCAATCAAAAAACAGTTACTGAATTAGACTTTTGTTCTACAGACTGCTTGTATGATTTAATATAATACTTTCCATGTGTTTGGAAACCTGGAAAAAGTACATTTGCTACGTCTTGATCTGTCTGTACATTCTCCCTCATCTATCTGGTATTGGCAACTGCCTAAGATGACCTTGCTCAATTCAAGTAAAGAAGTCAAAAGTAAAGAACTATTTTGCTGTTGCTGAAGCACCCAAATTTGGGGTTGTCGCCCTACCTCCTTTAGCTCCTAGCTTTTATATGCAGTCACATACGAACATGCAGAGAACAGAAATATGCTGAGAACTTATTTTTGATACAAAGCATGAGAAATATACTGGGTTAGCCTGTTTTTATTAGCATTCTAGTTGTAAGGCAACACCATCTTGACTTAAAAGATTTATGATACCTCTGTGTGAAGAAAAAAGAAATATTATCAAAGCCAAGACACAGCAAAATTAAGACACATACACTTGAAAGTAAAATATATCTCTTCGTATTATTTTGCTGGGATAGGAAAGCATTACTTTTTGCTTTCATGTATCACTTTATCTGAAATGTTTCTACTGGAAAGAAACCAAGACCTCTGTAAATATTACATGTCATTTGCCAACAGGAAAAACTTAAGATCTTGTTATAGTAAATCACACATACCGGTACCAGTGTTCTCGGAAAGGTGACGCAAGCAAGCACTGTTAACAGTTTAATACCCAGCGGCAGCTGCGGTACTGCTGCCAGGGGCAGATAACTGCAGCCTCCAAGGAGGTTTCCTAATTTAATCCTTACATTCTCCCTTCATTTTTTCCCTTCTGCTTTGTAAACATAACAAATAAAGTTCTGCAAGTTGTTTTGTTTAAAGTCCCTTTAACAACTAATTCTACACACTGACAGAGCCTCTCTCTCCCTCCTCAACTGAAACAGAGGAGATCCTGCAAGTACTCTGGCATACAGTCCACAGGACAAAGAAAGCCACTAGAATATATTGATTTCCCTTCTTTCAAGGGATGATGTTCTTAAAGGACACAATGACCTAGAAACCTCATTCAAATCCTGGCTTGCTCTTGTGAATTAAGTGAAGCAAGCCAACTTTTGACAGTGAGTTAGCTGTAACATATTTCCCGTATGTATGTAATTTCCAGTTACAAAGCACATATGATTTATATGAATGATAAACCCATCTTTAAGATAAGATTTATCTTATGTGTTGCCATGCCCACAGCAGCTAAAATGCAGTACTCATTTTCTGAAGTGCTAATTCCCCTATTTCAACAAACTATGCAGCCTGAAAAGGAAGTGGAAACCTTGAAAATTTTTCTCATTCTGGCTCCCTGCACTGAGAAAAAATGCTCCCAGAAAGACCCTGTCTGAGATAAGCAAACCCTGATTACCCATTTCCAGTGAAATCCCGTGTCACTGACAATACTTCCCATGCCTCGAATAATGCCAAGACTTCACATTGCCCATCAATCTCCTCACTCCCTGCTTAACAGAAAATGACAGATTCAGTTAAAACCAAGATACAAAATGATTGGCATTTTACATGATGCAGTTCTTGCAGTTGGTCAATGAAAGGTTTCCGTTAAAAAATAACTGTATTTCTAGAACACTGTATAACTTCAAAATTATCTTTTATCCAAAAGATGTCTCTGGTCCCCCAAATATAGAGCTATTAACAATGGAGGAGGGCGAAATGCTACTTAGTGGATTAAAGAAAGTCATAAATAAAACATGCAGCTGCAAGTCATCGCAGTGACCCTGCCTGATCCTTTCCTGCCTACCAACAAATCCCCTCCATTTCACTAATCTAAATCTAGCCTATCCGAGCTGCTAAATTATTCAAATTGCAATACTCTGTCACTACACTTACAGTCTCAAATTTCAGAGGTAGCCTACGGCAAAGGAAAGGCAAAATGACTTTTCCTCACCACCCTACCACCGGTTGTACGCAATGAATGCCATCGTATCAAGTCATGGCCTAGCTCCTGACTGAAATGTATTCATACCGAAACACGTGTCACTACTGCACAGGATCCTTACACTTGTAAGCAGGACTACGGAAAAAAATCTTAAGACACATTTAAGTTTAGATCAGCAGGTGCTATAAAATTCCCCTCTTCCCCAACCCCAAAGAAAGAAGTATCTCCAAAAGCAGCACGTTGAGTTTATTTTACAATGTTTCACGTGGTAAGATATTTTAGAGAATCATTAGATAATGTCATAAAAATCATCAATGTCAGCTTCCAATATGGACAAGAAACACAGCAGTCTTATTTTGGGCGGAACATCTCCCTGATCTCAGCACATACACTCAAAACACAGGACAGAAAGGGAACATTCCTGCAATAATTAATCGGCACCATGTGCAAAACCATTTAAATCAGCTCCAACTCTGTTCCCTGTAAAGCACAATACTCTAAAGCACAATGTTCCTCTGCTGTACTCTATGCCAACTGTAAGCCTACGGCTGAAAGGTCTGACACAAAATCTCCTCAAGGTCACAGGAAGAAAACATGAGAAATCTCTACCTTGCAAGATCTTCCAAAAGCAACATGATCTATCAGGGAAAAATGCTCAGATGACCCAGGTTCTTGAGCCACACACCGTATTACAGAGGAAGGCTGAAGAGAAAATTGTGTAAACCCCCATCTACCCTCCAAAAGCAAAAGGCAAAAAAAAAAACCCCTGCCAATTTTGCCAAGGGGATTTCCTTCTTGCCTGTAAATCTAGGAACTCAGCTCTAAAGGTGTTTACAGTCAATCTGAGACAACAGGCTCCTCTGATAACAACTAAGGATAAGATTTAGAAGGAAAGTTAATTACAGAAATCTTTGGAGTTTCATTAAAATTATTAATAAAGAACAACAACCTCACAAGTTACTTTCCTCTGTTAACAACATTTTCTGAGAAATGGTTTCATCTGTCCGGAAATGACTGGCTGTCAAACCAAACCTATTTCAGATTAACTTCCTGTTTCAATAGTACTATAAAGCCAAAATACTCCTCTCCCTATTCTAGACTAATACCAAACTATTAGACTGCTATTTTTTTTCAGGTAGGCAGAAACCCTTGAGGGCTTTTACCAAACCAAACTTTTATATGCTACAGCTCTTTAGCCAACAAAATCAGACACTAAAAAGAATACTCATGAAACTGGAAACATTGTGAAACTCAACTGTAATGGGCAGAGATGATTAGCCTTTCCCAGCAAACAGAAATCAATTTTTACCTAGAAATGTATGTAACAGACACAAGTTTGTTTCAGTGCACTTGTCCCAGGTATCACAGTTGAAATGGGGCAAACCAACCCAAAACATTTTTCCTGTACTTGTAATTGACACTTTTTCCATAAAACAGAACAATCTTCGCATTTCCTCTTACAGACACACCACCTCAGATTTTAAACTGGCTTGGCTGCTATCACAGTCAACAAACCATTTTTTCATTGCTTTTGGAGAAATAAAACTCTTCCCTTAAATTGCATCTTACAGTATGATTCAGTAGCTAGATCTTAAAAGTCCAACAGCTGGCTCTGAAGGCCTTTGACTATTAGAGAATATCAGTATCACCCGTTTTTCATCTAAACACTGTTAAAAAGCAGCAGAATTACAAAGTGATGGACTGAAACGTCAAGATTGCGTGAGGCTGAGTTGTCTCGCATTTCTGCAACACCAGGTCCTTGCATACATGCACCACAATTAGATGTGTTCACCACAGTGACCAAATCATGCAAGCTTTCATCCCAGCTGCTTTGAAATTTAGGTACTGCTGCCTTGAAATCTTATTTATCATATACTCCCTTCCAGGTCTCTTTCTCCTCCTGACTCTCATCATTGTTACTGAAGCAATTATGAGTCACATTTGAAAACACAGAAGTAAAATTCAGGAGGAATCAACTAGTTCAAACACAGTGTTTTGCTCTGTTCTCCTCATACAGCTTTGTTCCTAGCGCCCAGTTCTGCAACCTATCTAGGTGGACCAGTTCAAACCATCTTTCTTTCATAAATGCTAAAAACTGACACATTCCTCATAAACTTCACCATCTTAGTTCATTCATTATGTTATAATTTATGTCAGAGCGTAACAGTTCTAGCCCTTTCCTGAGCCAAACTACTACTTCAATACTAGATTTTATCTATCTCTCTGCTTTTGCACCGGACCCAGGAATTCATACAATCATTTATATTTTTTTCTGCTGGCTAAGCATTCATTTCAGAAGCAGACTTTGCCATGACTAAGGCAGAGGCGTTTGATGCTCTTCACTACTGTAAAAGGCATGCCATGATTAAGGAAAACACTGAGCTCCAAATAACTGCAAGAGATGAATACAAGTCACATGTGTAAGGTATTACTGGAGCCATTATTAGATGTTACTTAAATAATACAATGTATTTTTATTTATTTTAGAAACACTGTTTCTAAAAAGAAAGAAAAATGCGCAAGTACTTCGAAAGTAAATTTTCATTCTCTTTGTAAAAATTAAATCCATGTATGGGAGAAACAGTAAATGCATGGATACAGCTTCCGACACGGAAATTGCATAGGATGTTAGACCCAGGACTAGAATCTGGGACTTCTGGGTTCTAATCTAGTTTCTTGCCTTCTCGTCTTACAAACCCCATCGCAACTTAGGTATGAAACAGGAAGTGAATACAACACCTCCTTCAGTACCCGGTAATATGCTAATGCCATGCTGTAACAGTACAGCAAAGCCGGGACACTCAAATGCCTCTGCACAGACACGTGTCCACCAGAGGCCTGTCTCCATTTCCTGAGCCTACAGTGAAAGTCAGTGAACCTTGCCTCATCTGAGGTATCTTCCTCAGAGCTGGACACTTCTCCAGAGGAATGCCATGCAGACACAGCAAGGAGGCCATGCACTGAATTCCTGAGTTCAGTTTCATCAGCGTGCAGCACAGGGGTTCAGCATCACGCCAGACTGGACCCATTTGGTGAGAATTCACTGTGCCAGTGGAGCACCCTGGCAGCAGCACACAGCGCCGCATCTGACCAGCGTGAGTCAATCCAACACCCTTTCCATGTCATTTTGAGAAGTGCTATGCACATGCTGTTACCACAATTTTCAACTGGAAACAAGCAGCTCAGCACTTCTCCAAATCTTACAATAGGTATTCAGATGAGGCTCTCCAACAAAAAGCCCCAATATACCAGCAACCCTTCAAACACTCTAGATCCAGTAACAAGGTGGCTTTTAGGACCCTTTAGTATTCTGGGAAGCTTCATAAAGAACACATAAATGTGTTATCTGTCCCAACTTTAGTATACTGCAAAAAAATTCAAGATGTACAATTTTTTTCCCCTATCTGTAGCTCACATATCTTTTTGCAATAATTTTGGCTTACAGTCTCTGAAGTAAAATGCTGATGAAAAGAAGCCTACAACATCTCTGTAGCAGAGAAGCTGGTCTAAAAAAAAGCTCTTTTCACATGAGACGTAAGATCATTATGTCAAAAAGACCATTTTACGGCAATTAGCAGAAGTACAAACCACTCCATACCTCACTTACCACATACACAAAACCAACAAAATCTGAAGCATTTTTTAAAGCAACAGTAGAAACTGAGTGGTATTTATCCACATAACCTTGTAAATGTGCAGAATCACTCGGGCCAAAAAGAAAACATTTCTGTCAGTCAAGGCTTATTAACTTAACCTCTATACTCATGTTTTACAACAGATACAGCACTATTAAACAAATGATTTCCCTGTGAGAAAAATATCTCTAAAACATTACTTTGCAACTCACAAACATTTACCTATACACTAATACCCATGATTTGCAATCATCTCTCATTCACCATTCAGCACAACGAGTTTAACCTGCAGACTTTTCTCCCTCCTGTTATACACATTTGTGTATGTGTTACCAAAAATCACACATTTATCATAGGATACATGCCTACAGAAATAAACAAAATGCAAAATTTACAATGACAGTAATTTATTACCCCCAGTGTTTAAAAGCCAAAAGGGTAAGAGAAGTAAGTTTACTGCAACAATTGCAGAAAAGATACTCACATGGACTAACATCTCTGTATCTGTTTCGATTTCTGTTTTCTGGATATTTTGCAACTCTGTGAGGATAGTCACTGGATTTATGTCGGATTTCCTTGAAAAGACAAAAAAGTAATTGACTTATAGCCAGCAATCTGATTAAGATTAGTGTTCTATACATACTATTAATTAAGCAACATTATTAATAACTAACATTTTTTAAACCAATTTTTACTGCCCCTAGTGTCATTTTTCCCTCAGAAGACGTGTCTCATTCATGGCCAAGCTGTTACCATTTAGATCTTCCTACATTTGGCTAAAACCACCAAACAAACAACTGATGCATCAGGATCAAAGGGCAAAAAAACCCAAACCCCAGATATTTATTACATTTACAGTTTACCTCAGAGTTGCACATTATCTCCCAAAGCAATAAGGACTCAGGTGCAGCAGCAGTATTATGCTGGCTCCTCTACAGCAACTGGCAGCATAAAACCCCCCACAAAAGCAAGTGAACTAGCTCACGATTTTATGGCTACTATTAAGAGCCATAGGATTATTCTTGGTGGTTTGATGGCTCATCCCATACAGCTGTAGTTGAACATGAACCAATGTGAAGAATTCTAGAGTAACAAATATCAATGTGAAATGAAAGCCTGCTTCTCCCATGCATTAATACAAACCCTTCAATAATCTGTGAGACAGTCAGACTCACACACTATTTTAAGGACCCTACTGTCCACATGTTCTGAATGTTCTGCTTTATTAATTTCTTGCCTGAGTGCATCTTTTCGACAACTTCACCAAGATATACAGAATTACCTTAGGCAGAAAACTGAAAACAGCCTTCGATGTATTCTAGTCTGTCTCTATACCTCTGTACTGATGCCGTCTCAGCAGAAATGCTGTACAGTACAGAATTAACAATATTTTACTTTGAATTCTCCTTCTGTTTTTAGATTATGTTGCTACATTTGATCATTATGACCCAAAGGGCATTTAAACTTCTTATTACAACTGAGCATTCTTTGGTCTTCTCAATGTTCCCACTATCTTTGTCTCCAAACTTTCTAAATAGTCTAGTCTATTCTCAGACAATGAACACAGCCAAAATGGGCATCAGCGGAAATATAACATACAAAAGAAGGCTCCAATTTTTAGCATTGGTTGCATGACCTTTCTTTTTAAAATGTAGTGCCACCCTGTAAAGAATATAAATCACAATGTGGAACAGCAACTGCCAAGAACCAACACTCCATATATTTTTATAGAGATCTCTTGATCTATTGGGTTTTTTTATTGTGATACAGCAAACTAGAACTTCTCTAGTTCACATGGCTGATAAGCTTTGGGAGCTTGCACATGGAACAAATGGATCTGGCAGGCATTCACACCCAAGTTCCCACAAAAGGTAAATTTTGTATTACTCCACAACAGGATCCAACATATTTTGTTTCTTAAAGCACCCGCATCATCCGCGCAAAGAAACGGACCTATACTTTGGTAAAGAAACACTAAAATAGCTAAAAACACTACCACAGTGATGGGGTGGGAGGGTAGGCTTCCTAAAAAGAATTAAACTTAAGGAAGTTTAAAGACTGGTTCTAAAATCACTTTTCCCACATAATATCCAGCCATCACACAGAATCACAGCATGTCCTGACCTGGAAGAGACCCACAAAGATCATCATTCCAACTCCTGACCCAGCACAGAATAACTTGAAGAACCACACCATGTGCCTGAAAGCATTGTCTGAACCCTTCTTTAACTCTGGTAGGCTCGGTGCTAGATGCTACTTATTTGTAATACACATCTATCCAAAACTGTAACATCTGAAATACTGCAGTAGAGATACTGTATTTGAGTCACATATAAATCAAATAAATTTCTAATTTAAAAGAGAAAAAGCATAATTTGAAGTCAGTAAAGAAAACGCTGGGGTTTGGTTCTCTTTCCCCATTTGTGAAAGAGTGCTATAAAATACCGCTGGCTTAAATAACTGCTCTAGTGATATCAGTTGATACATAATGTCTGTTTTATGGAACTCTCCGTTCTTGGAAGTTCTTAATCTCTTTAACAAAGAAGAGTGTAAATACTGTATTTCATTAAGTGGCACTCGCGCAGGGCCCCCGCAGCAGACGCCGAGCTGGCCAAGGCAGCGGGAACGGGCGCTGAG
>VXBT01008385.1:95502-116004 GCA_013400235.1 Oriolus oriolus | reverse complement strand
ACGGGCGCCGCCGGCCCGCGGGTCTCTCTGCCCCGGCCCCTCCTCCCTCCGTGCCTCCCTCCCTGTTGCTCTCCGGCTGGAGCCGACCACGCCGCTCGGCTCACCAGATAACGCGCCTGCCAGTCGTTCGTGGCGTCGATCTCCTGGAACTCCTGCTCGATGGCGGCGGACATGATGGCGGCGGCCACAACGGCCGCCAGGGCGCGCGAGCCTGTCCGCAGGAGGCCGAGCGGCGAGCTCGCGACCGCTCGCGCGCAGCCCCCCACCTCACGGGAGCAGCGGGCGCGCACATACGCTCGCGACCGGGTGTCCCGCAGCGGGTGCCGGGCGCATGCGCGGCCACCGCCCCGCCCACCGAGGGCCGTCGAAACCACGCCTCCCCGGGGGGAGGAGGCGGGAAGCACCTGGGGTGACGTCACTGGTCCGGCGAGGGGCGGGGCCGCATTCAGGTGTCGCGAGGGCTCGGCAGGGCCGGGGGCTTCGGTCGCCAAATGGCCACAGAGCGCTTGTTGTCACAAAAATCACGGACTCGGTCCTGTTGGGAAAGATCTCCGAGATCCGGATCGAGTCCAATCTGTGGCCGAACATCATCACGTCAACTAGACCATGCCACTAAGTGCCAGATCCAGTCCTTCTTTTAACACCTCCAGGGACGGTGGCTCCATCGCCTCCCTGAGCAGTCCGCCCCAGTATTACCCTTTCTGTGAGGAATTTCTTCGTCATGTCCAACCTGAACCTTGCCTGGCATAGCTTGAGGTTATGTCCTCTCGTCCTGTCGCTGGTTGCCTGGGAGAAGAGACCGACCCCCACCTGGCCGCACCCTCCTTTCAGGCAGCTGTAGAGAGCGATGAGGGCACCCCTGAGCCGCCTCTTCTCCAGGCTAAACACCCTCAGCTCCCTCAGCCGCTCCTCACAGGACATATGCTCCAGACTCTTCATCAGTTTCATTGCCTTGCTCTGGAGACGCTCCAGCACCTCAGCGTCCTTCTGAACTGAGGGGCCCAGAACTGAACTCAATATTACAGGTGCAGCCTCACCAAAGTGCGTGCAGGGGGACAATCACTGCCCTGGTCCTGCTGGCCACGCTATTCCTCATACAATCCAGGATGCCACTGGCCTTCTTGGCCACCTCCACACTCCGCTGGCTCACGTTCAGCTGCTGTTGACCACTGGTCCTTTTCCACTGGGCCACTTTGCAGCCACTCTGCCCCCAGCCTGTAGTGCTGCATCGCTGTCTCGATGTCACTGAGCGGTCACAGACCCCGAAGGAGGCATGAGCTCTTCCGGCCACCGGCGAGACCCCAGGTCGGCTCAGCGTCTCCCCCCCCGGCGCTGTGCCCCGCCGGCAGCCGCTGGTTCCGAAAAGCAGAAGTGCGGAGACACGGACGTGTCGGACAGACAAATCACGGCGGGGCTCGCCGTCCCGAAAGCAGAAACGCCGTGTCCCGCAGCGATTGCCTCACTGGGACAGAAAGTCCCTTAGGGGGAGGCTCGGCAGAAGCCGGGCACAGCCAAGGGTCGGGCGGGGTCAGCGAGGGCTGCGCTGCGCGGGCTGCTGGGGGACAGCGCCTGTAGCCCCCGCGCAGGCGGGCGACGCCTCGTGGGTCAGCACAGGTTGCTGGGTAATGCCCGGCACCTTAAAAATGTGTGAATTAGTGCCACAGAGGGCAACTATGTACCATCGGTGTGCCTAAGTGTCCGAAGGGAGGGTGCCAAGAGGATGGATCCAGGCTCTTCTCGGTGGTACCAAGCAACAGGACAAGAGGCCACGGGTAAAAACTGATGCACAGGAAGTTCCACCTGGATATGAGGAAGAACTTGTTTATTGTGCGGGTGCTTGCGCACTGGAACAGACTGCCCACTCATTGGAACAGTGAGTTTCCCTCGCTGGAGATATTCAAGAATCGTTTGGACACAATTCTGTGCAATTTGTTCTAGGATGACCCTACTTGAGCAGGCAGGCTGGATCAGATGATCCCTTCCAATCTTCCCCATTTTGTGAGAGATTACAGTGCCTCCCCGCACCCCGGTGACAGCGCTGCCCCTCGGCACAGCCGCCGCCTCCTCTCCCGCGGGTTCCTGTCCTGAGCCTTAACTCCTGGCACACCCTTTCCCTGCCGCCGGCTTTCCCCCACCCTCAACGCGGCCCCTCACGGACTAGGAGGTTTCCCTGGAAACGTTTGTATCTGCTCTCGCCCACGCCCGAGGGGCCTCCGCCCTGCACGGCGCCCCAGCCCCTCCCCTCGGCTTCCCTGCTGTGCCACCACCGGCCCCCGCTGCCCTGGGCCCCTCAGTGTGCCCGACACCAGGCACGTACACACGGGCAGGGGCTGGACGTGTCAACTGTGGTGTGGGTGACAGCTGAAGGACGTGATGCCATCCAGAGGGGTGGCATGGACCTGGACAAGCTCGAGAAGTGGGCCCATGGGAACATCATGAGGTTTAACAAGACCCAGTGGTCAGGTCAAACCCAGTATAGACTGGGATCTGAACGGATGGAGAGCAGCTCTGCCAAGGAGCACTTAGAGGTGCTGGTGGGTGAGAGGCTGGACATGAGCCAGCAGTGTGAGCTTGCAGCCCAGAAAGCCAGTTACATCCTGGGATTCTGCCCTTTTACTCTACTCTGGTGAGACCCTACCTGGAATGCTGCATCTAGCTCTGGAGTCCCCAGCATGGGAAGGACATTGACCTGTTGGAGTGAGTCCAGAGGAGGGCCGCTAAGTTGGTCAGATGGACCTCTCTTATGAGGAAAGGCTGAGAGAGTTGGGATTGTTTAGCCTGAAAAAGAGAAGGCTCGGGGGTGACCTAATTGTGGCCTCCCAGTACCTGAAGGAAGCCTACAAGAAAGATGGAGAGACACGTTTTATGGGGGCATGTAGTGATAGGACAAGGGTGAAAGGCCTTAAACTGAGAGTATATTTAAATCAGATATTAGAAGGAAGTTCTTTGCTCAGAGGGTGGTGAGACACTGGAACAGGTTGCCCAGAGAAGTTGTGGATGCCCCATCCCTGGAAGTGTCCACAGCCAGACTGGATGGAGCTTTGAGCAACCTCGTGTAGTGGAATGTCTCCCTGCCCAATGCAGAGTATCTTTAAGATCCCTTCCAGATCATGATTCTGTGATCTACAGCCCCTGTGATAACGAATATCACAATGCTGAGCGTGGCTGTGCCATCGCTGTGGTTCCCCACGTGCTGTCACAGCAGGCCTGCACGCAGCCCCCCTGCCCCCTGTGGGCTTTGCCTGATGTCTAAGCACAACAGCAACAACAACAACAACAACAACAACAACAACAACAACAACAACAACAACAACAATAACAAATATTCTCGAAACAGACCTTTGATTCTGACATCCAAATACCTGTCATTGAATGCTGCTGCATTTCCTTTCTGCTATACAGTGCTCCAAGTCCACTGGCTTACGTGCTTCCCCAAGTTCTGGAAGAAAAGCTGGTGTCCTAGACACCATGGGACTGTGTGATACCTCTGAAGCACAGCTGATGGGACAGTATGGATCAGTAAGTTCATAACAAGTTTTTCCAAGTAACTCAAGGAAATGTTGCACAAGATTTTCTTGAACTATGGGTTCAAGCTTTGAAATCAATATAGGGGATGGTTCTTGGATTTTTCTGCGTGCAGGACTGAGGTACAGGTCATGTCTGTAGGTCTGCAGGTGCTCTCTAGTTAATCAGTGTTCTACGTGTGATCAGTTAGGAAACAAACAAATAAGACAACATTTGTGGATTATGATTTAGAAGTGCAGAAAAGAATCCAAGTGCCCATCATCAAGGTAATGATTGGATTTCATTTAAAATAGGTTTCCTTTACTTCATGTTTCAATGAATAAAATTGTTCTTTACCTCGGAAAACTTAGCTTGCACAAGCTGGGGTAAGAAAGTAAATAGATACATAGAAACTGTCTGACAAATAACGTATATTAATAAAGAAATGAAAATAGACACCTTCCTCACTGATTTTAATCTTTGGTAGGCTTTTTCCCCGTATGTAAGCTTGCTGACTGATCTGTAGTTATAGCATTTATGACATGAGAAGCTTGTGCTTGTCACTTGTGCTTGTGGTATTTGGAGAAATTTGGGTAGTTCATACTGGGACAGCAATGTAATTGTGTTGTTAGGAAAGGGAGTTTTGTGGTAGCAGCTTCATTTAGAATCTCTAACACGGATCAGTGCCCAGAGACATCTCATGGAAAGCTAAAAATATTTATTAATTGGGATTTAGAGCTGGCTTAGAAAAGCAGTAATTTGTAAACCAGGGGTTTCTGAAGAAATTGCCGTTGTCCAGTTTTGGGTTGGTTTTTTACTGCAGAGATGCTGAAAATGCACCACCAGTTCTCTGTTTTTTAGGGTCTGAGCCCAGGATAGGCCCATGACTACGTTTCTAATGGTCTGTGAAGGAGAACTGTATATAAAACATAAACCAAGTACACTCATTAGAAAACTTTATTCTGTTGCCAATAGTATACTCCCATTCTGTATTAGCTGTGCAGCCAAACCCAGATGAACTACTACATGAAGTCTTAAGCCCCTGAGACGGCGTGAGACTTACGCAAAGCCGGATAACATAGTTGCCGGACAGTCTGGTATAGTGTAGTGTTTTCTGACCTAGTATAAACATAAACAAGCAATGTTTTTTTATTAAAATCTCTGATAATTTGAGAAGCCTGTTGCTCTGCTGACAAAACAGTCACCCCAAAGTAGTTGGTATCCATAGCAGTTCTGATTTCAAAATTGACTTTGGTGCCCATGAAGACCAATCGAGTTAATTTTAAATGTTTTTTTGTCCAGTGACCTTGGCTGAACAATTATTCTAGTACCAGTCTGGAACAGACTAAGTGTTTGTCCCTCCATGTGTACTTTTTTGGGTCATTCACTGGAACTACTTAAGTACCATTTATTGGAAATGGTCTGGTTTGTGCTGCTTTTCTGAGAACCATTTTAGATATTGGGAGATGAAGAACAAATTCTTCCCTGAGGTGGCTTTATTCACAAATATACTCCACATCAATTTTAGCTGTTAAGGAAGAGAGCTATAATGTGCTTAATCTTGCCACGATGTGAAAGGAGAACACGTCATTTCTGATTTACGTCTTATAGCCCAAGGCCTAAAGGAGAAGAAGATTTTTCCCTTCCCTGATGATAGGACTTTAAACCCAGAAGGACTGGCCACTCTTCTGGCATCTGCTAGGGAGTAGAAGAAGCTGAATGGAAAGGTCCAGTGGTCAGGATAAAACAGGTTTCATTTATTGTGTGCATTTACAGTGCAGTCTTTGTATTTCAGAATTTTGGACGCTGTATTCCTTGTTCAAGTGAATGCTAAAATTCCCATTACTGAAAGGGGGTGATGGTGCAAATACCTTTCCTCAACTATATTATTGCTTTCCTTGCCCTGCCCAAAACTGTATTGTGGCATAAAATAAGAGGGGGAAAAAAAGAAAACACCCAAAAACCCCATAGCAAACCCTTCAAAATATATGTAGCAAAATGCAAATCCTTGTAACAGCAACAAGAGCAGAAGTGCAAGGGCCTCAAACAGGTTTGCTTTCAGCTAAGGAAGTCTTTCACATCAGTCAGAAATCCACAACAGTGGGATCCTAGTGTCCAATACCTGATAAAAACCAGCTCTGTAGTAAAGGTGATGGGATTAGAGAAGAGGAAGACAATACAGCTGTGCCCAGACTATACAATTGCTCGAACTGTTGCCTGGAGTTCTGTGTAGAAGAAATTCATGCCCAAGGACAAAAGGAAATAATTAGAGCTATTAAGGAAGTCTGTTTCATAGTCTAGAGATTTGTGCCAGTCTGTATGGCACTGGACTCCCATGGTGAGCTGAAATAATTGTGGAGTATGAAAAGAAAAGGGTAACTGGCAGAAGTGGTGTCACGAGTGAATGGACACACCAGCTGGCAGAAAAGGCAGCTGGCCAGGGTGTCTGAGGGACAAAACAACTTTAGGCTCTTCTGTGGCTTTGTGAAACAACCCTTCCAGCAACCTAAGCTGGGGTGTGCAGTCAGCCACAAAGCCTAATGCCTATGAGTCAATGCAGGGGGTGTTGGGTACGGCTACGGGAAGAAGAAAAGAGCCAGTTGCCAAGAGAAAGATGACTCTGAGTTATTATTTTCCTCACTTGTAGAGAGTATCTTGCTTGCTGGGGATGGTTTGTGTACCTTACTTGACTTTCTGTCTCTTCTTTTCTTTTCACCCCTAGCTACAGTGACACTTACTGAAATAATTGTTTCCAAGTGAGAAACTCTAATTCAGTGAGTGTGGCTTGGTGTCATTCCATGGTCCTGGTCAGAGGGTCATTTTTTGCTGGAAATGGCATTTATAGTAACTGCCTATAGCTGACACAGAGTTTTCATGTTGAAAGTTTGTTTGAAGATCATGGGTTTATTAGATTTTAAAATTGCCTCACAGACTGAATAGGGCTGTTCCATGCTTAGACTGTTTCTAATCTCACAGTTATTATTCCAAAGCAATACTTTACACGATGGCATAATGGTTAAGGGGAAGTTCTGGAAACACCTTTTTGCTGGCCAGTGAGTCTTTCATGCAAATTCTCTTACAATTTTGAAGTCATAGTATCATGATCTTGTAACTTGTCTGTGGCACTGATTCTGTATTTTAGTAGTTTCCATGCTTGATTATATATATCTTCATCTATATTCAAGCTTATCTTCCAGATTACAAAATTGAGGGCATTTTCTGAATTACAGCTGGAAAGATTGTGATGCACCAGACCACAGTTATTTGCTAGAAGTTCTGGTACAAAAACACTGCTTTAGCAGAAGAAGACTTTCTCCTGAGGAGTGACAGTAAATGTTCCTTTTATAAATTTGTATTCTCAGTTTTATGTTCCGTTTCTTCTTTTGGTTTCCCAGCATCAGAACAAAACAATTATGACTATTTTCATGGGTGTAACAGTATCCAAATTGGTTTCACCTTTTTTTTTGGCCCCAATGGTTCAAAATAAGAGTCTTCAGATTGTAATCCGTGTTTGTAATTCATGCTTCTGTGTTAGACAGCCTGAAGTGCCAATAACAGGAAAGGATTTTCTTGTACTATTTGCTGTAATACTGATTTGAAATATCTTATTGTTACCAACTTCATAGATACTTAAATTTACCATGTGGTGGTAAGCCTTTAACATATATTACAATAATTACTTCTGTCTTTCCAGTGATAGCAGAGGTAGGTCTGCGCAAGATTTGTGATATCTTTGCCTGTTTTTAAGTTGACATTAATATATCGAATTTCATACAATTTCCCGTAGAAGCTTGTCCTGTTGAGATAATGAGCAGCCCTGTAGGAGCCACATTCTCTGAGTCACTGTTTTGATGGCAGAGTTCCATGAGTGTGTGGCTCGTTCTGCCTGCTGAGACGTCCTTCAGTATGTTATAGAGAACAAGGTGTTCGCAATTGGGTCGCTGTGGAAAGGCGCTGGATCTTGTAAGGGCCATGGAACATTACATCAAAATTTGCATTGCTACACTTACTTGGCAAGGCAGGACTGCGATAATCAATGCACCTCTCTTTTTACCTTCAAAGTAAATCAAAAAGCAAGGAGGAAGATAGATTTTGCCTGTAGGTGACAAAGAGCAGTGAAGAAATTGTTAATTTTTCAGGCAGTATGATTTCCTAACAAAAACAAATTAGTAGTGCATGTAAAATTTATCTTTCCTTTTTTAATTTGATAATGTCTCTTATAAAAATGTCTTTGAAACTAATCTACTAAAGTAAGGAGTCTTAAAAATCTGTTTTGCATAGCAAGTATAATAGAGCTTCTGAATGTATGCTATGTTGCCTTTGGTCCAGACATTTCAAACCTCTAATTCATACCCTTGTGGCATATAAATGGGCTGTAACTGCTAAGCCAATTTGTTTGTTTTCTCAAAGAAAAGAAAAACTGAATGTAATGTACTGAAAGAAGGATCCATAACACGCATTTTCCAATTGGAATGCTGTCAAGGTCTTTAACATCTTATTTTAGCCCATGGAACAATTCCAGCAGTTCAAGTCATGACATGACCACTTACTGGAATTAACAACCCAGGGAGAAAAGTGCCCTTGTGCAGAACGTGTCCAGTATCAAAATGGGTGTATGAAACTCTCTGGATCTTTTGAATTTTATACTTTTTTTTTCTTTTCTTCTCCTACTCTCTCACTGTGTGCAAAGAGACATCACTAAAAGACACTATTTTAGTTTTAAAAACCTTATGGTACCACTCCTCAAGCAGACCTCTGCAATTTCCTCAGACTTTATAACACAGATTTCCAGTAAGGAAACAATGTAACAAAAAGATAAAGAAGCAAAGTATGTTGTTAAAATTGTATTCATCAAGAAATATCCTGCAGGGTCACTTCAGTATCTCAGGTGGCCTCTAGCTCCCATTCTCTTACGCTAATTGTGGAAGCTCTATTAACTTGAAATTAAATTTCATTGTCCAAGATGGCTGTTTTCTTCATACCAGCCCCCTCTGAAACACTGAGCAGGAAAGGTAAGGTGCAGAGCAAAAACAAAGATATTTGGGTTTTTTGTTTGTTCTGTGCTCAAGAAAAACCACCTCAGTTTTCTGTTTTGTTTTTCCTACTTCAGAAAGAACATTTAATTGAATCTGGTGACTAGATTCCTGAAAATGATATTGTGGGGAGGGGATTAGGAGATACGACTGCCATAAGCCCATATCTGCATTCCCTAAGGAGTTGTTCCATGTACATTTACATCATAATCAGAACAGTCTAGATTTCCCATTGCTTTCCAACACACTGGTAATACCCTATACATACTGTTATCAGAAGTTATAAACGCACAATCTAATTTCTAGATTCAGAATATATTTTGACTAGTAAATGCCATACAATGAATAATATGCCAGCAGCAATGGTGAATGAGAAGTGGGATGTATTATTTGTGAAACTCTGCCACATGCAGGTCTTTGTCCTAGGGTTTTCTCTGGGGAACGTCACAAATCATGCGATGACAGTATTTCTTTGTCTCAGAAGAAGTGGTACAGATAACTCTCACCTAATTTCCAGAGTTTCAGCAACCTTGGAAAGCAGGATGAGGCAGACAACTGAAGGAGATAACTGCATCAGTCATTACAGCTAATTCTGTTGTCAAATATGCGTCAACAGTGTGCAATATTGCAATTTAATTGACACAGTTCTGTCACAGCAAGTGGAATAAATCCTGAATGTCTTTGGACAGGAGGTTCCAATGAAACAATGCAAGGATTATGTTTCTAAAGCATAAATATATATGCCTTTCAGGGTGACATTAAAACTTCCCCTTTTCTTTTTTTTTTGCCTCTCACTTTCCTGAGAGAGGAAGAAGTTGGGGGTGCTCTGCTCACACAGAGGAGTGAGTCATTAATAGGCTTGATAATCGATCAGATTAATGAAATCTATGTGGCAAGTTATAGCCCTCTGGTTACTCTAACTGGAAACTTATATGCACAGCATTTTATACAATTGTTTTTCTAATGAGAATTTCCTAGGTTTATACCTTTACATATACCATTCTAACACAATGTGATAAAAATTAAATTAGATAGAATTACCAAGTGCTAAATTATATTTTTCTTGATAACTCAAAAATATTTCTATAAAAAGTAAGGCAGATACTTTTAATGATCATGCAGATAGCTGTATGATTAACCCTTGGAAGTTCACTTCTTTCAATATCAGAATAAAGCATTATTGGGGGAAAAATGGAAATAACATTTTTGCTTTCACTAATCGGTGCAAGTCAGCAGATGGTGGCTAAGTAGTCTCTGTGCACTGTTCAGTGTTCCATTTGTGTGCTTATACTTTGTGCATAATACTTGTGTATATAAATATCATCTGCTCCTGCTGTCCTCCCACAGAGCACTTCAATGTACTGTGTATTTTCTTTGTACTTCAGATATCTCAAGGGCAAGGGCTCAAAAGAGATGCTCAGCACTTAGGGATGGTACATAAGCCACTCAGCAGACACACACATCTGAAATAATTGCATTTCAGCTTGTTCAAAAGCATAATGGTAGGGGAAATGTTGAATAAGCTGCGTGGGTAGGAATTATGTCTTTTAGGCATGCATTGTTTCCTCCCCAGCATAGCAATGGGTTGCCTTGGGCAGAAGGCAGTTGCTGGCAATTAGTGTCACTTACCTGACCTTGGCTGAAAGGAGCATCCCCTGTACAGCAGTTGCTAATAAGCCTCCACAACAGAGCTGTGTGGGAATGTTCAAAATGCCATTAATCCTAAGGCACGATGTGAACATTTCTTAAAATACTCAAGTGCTCTTTTCAGCATGTTCATATGGTGGATACTCTCTCAGCTTTGGGCTGTGTTTGCTTCGGCATGTGCCTTGAGTTTTCAGTTTAAATATCTATCACAGCACAAACATCTCTTATTCCTGTAAGGCCAACCAGCCATGCTAATTTGTCTAAGTCTTGTAGAAAAGAGATTTAACAACATGCACACTTGATTCTTCTCTTGCAACAGATCTTGAGATTTCAAGATTTAGAAATAATTTAATTGAAAATATGTTAATTTAAACTATGACCACACCGTTTACACAATAACAATTTGAAATTATGTAAATTCTTTGCTGCATCTAATGATTCCCTTGAGTAATCTGTCCTCATTAGCAGTTCCTGGTGGGAATTTCTCCTTGTTATGATTCTGATCTAACAGCATTGCTGAGTTGAGACATAAGATGAATAAAGTGGGTGGTGATTAGTATGAAGTCACAATACATTTTCTCTTTAAAGGGAGTGCACCCTCACATCTGACAGTAAGGCAGCATTTTTGTTAGCGAGAATTTCACAGGCAGAGGAGAAGCCTTAAGTGAGCACAACAAAACATTTTCAAAATTTCCAGTGAATGGGAAATTAGCTTTTCTAGTCATGTGTCTTCCAGAAATTCAAGTGTGCTTCCCCTGGAATCTTGTCTGGGATTTCATTACATGTTCTTAATCCAGATGTTTCAAATGCTTTGGAAACAATGAACTATAATTATTGTCAGAATAAATCCATCACATTTCCTTTTAGAAATGTCAGAGGGAGGAGGAGAGATTAGCACATCTCTAGGGAGCTTTTTGATGCTCTCTCTACTGGAGTCTGAAGCCTCCCTACACAGATACGTTTAGCTTCTCCTAATGGTGGTCAAAGAAAATTACTCTAGCACTGCCCTTTTAATATTTGCTCATATATATTATCTGGACTATGTCCCCCGACTGTTCCTTAGTTAAATTTACTCTGTCTTGCTATGCCTCACAATGATTATATATATACTACATATAAACTATATGTATATATATATATACTATATGACATCCCTAAATAGGTGATTCCAAAGCTATAACATAGTCTCCCCATACACCTTGTGGAAATTTAATTTGAAAACTGAGATAGAGAGACAGGGTCTATTCTCCATAAGAAGAGACTGAAATATGACCTAACAGTTTGAAAATCTTGGCTATGCCCTTTCAGAGATATTCCTTGAAGTCTGAAGCTGCTTGAGCCTTTTGCCCTGTTACCTCCAGAGCACATAATAGGCCCTTATTTCTTATGCACCTACTTTTAGATACATGGAAATGGCTCCAAGGATTATTGTTTTGCTGGAAGACAGAAGTATAAGGCTGGTTTTGGGATGGACCCTGAGTTTGTTAAGCTGCTCTGCTTGTAGATGCAAAGATATGTTAATGTTTCTGTACAGCTGCTTAAGTAATTTTTTTTTTACAATGGGTAATCCTGTTGTGTTTGGGGAATATGCGGTTTTCCTAAAACACTAATTTCAAAAGCTCTTTAGCCTATTATAGCTAAATAGCATTTTAATGAAGCATGTTTGTTACACTTACCAACAACAAAAGTATTGATCATGTAATGAGTAATAAGCAAGTTACTTCCATAGTAAATACTTCACTGTGTTGTTATCATTCTTCAAAATGCATTGTACCAGCTCTGCTGCACTATAAATTCAGATTGGTATCAGACAAACGTTTAGATTTTTTGCCTTAATATGAAGAAATTCTTAAAGACATTTATTGCTGAGGTTTCCATCTTAACTTCAGAGTTTTTATTTTCTTTGAACAGATGACAGTAGGGCCAGCTGCAGGTATAGGCAATGTAGGCAGGTTGCCTATGGATGCAGATGTTCAGGACGGCACAATGGCCCCAGTAAAGAGCAGCCGAGTTCTGCTCTTTCCTCTGCCAAGGCCTTTCTCCTGTGGATAGGAAGACCATGCATTTGAGCTGTTCGTACCATGTGAGCAACTGATCTCTACCTTCTGACAGCAAACTCTCTCAGCCTAAGTAATTTGTACTTTTATACTGTAAGGACATGTGTGTTACGTTGTATGTGTGCGTGTTTTATACTCACTCTGAGTATGCATCAGTGACAGCAGCAAACCTGACCTTCTGACTCAATCCTATTTCTGCTCCTTCCTTTGCCAGAGCAGCTGAGCCCTGGCAGCAGTGGAGGAGGTGTAAGTGATGAGATGTTTGCTGCTTGAGAGGTAAGGAGTGTGGGCAAGGAGAGGAACAATCTTCTGAAACTAAAGACCAGAGGGCTGGGGTCCAGTGACTGATAAAGTAGGCATCTTAATTCTACTCCTGGTCATCCCAAACCCCACTGAATTGTCCTGACAATGGATCTCCCTGCACCTCCCTCTCCTCTTTCCTCCATGCTCTTCTTCATGCACATCCACCTTCTACAACCTCCATGTTCCTTTGTATAGACTCTGGTACTGCTGCAAAATTCAAATTTTCCTGTATGTGGAGAAGCCTTGAGTCAGCTCCAGGAATAAACCATTTGAAATTTTTCCAATCTATTAAGCAGATCACATCAAGTTGTATGCTCACTTCAAATATGTGAGAAAGAAAAACTCCAAATGAAGGAAAAAATAATCTAAAGATATACCTGTGGTAAATGAAATTAAGTCACATTTGGAATGGATGGTATCATGATGTGTATCTGGCATCAAACAGTACCATGTGTGCTGTGGCACAGGCCTGCTTTCTGTGGCCCACCATGGCTGTGTCTCTGCCTCCGTTCCCGCAGAGCAGGAGGACTGCCATCCTGCAGCTCCATCCATGGTGAGAGGCTGAAGAGGAAAGGCTGCACAACATGCTTCTTCCCTCAGCACTGCTCTCCCTCTTCATGAGCAAACTGCTGAAGGAAATGGGAGTTGGCTCATCTGTGAGGTCACTGAGAGGCTATGGAATCTAAAAGGCAGAAGTCCTTCAAACACAGTTCACCAAACCCTGCCTGACCCCACTGTCCAGATCACTAAATGCTACTGTGGTAACTGGTGGTGCTGCGAAATATTTTTATGAAGTAGTGAAAGATTTGTGTTACCATCGAACAGTAAAGGCATTATAGGCTTCCTTAGCTTATAAAAAAGCATACACAACCATTCTGTAAGCAACAGCTATAATAATGCATTTGATATTCTACCATAATTGTAGTCTGCAAAAATGATTTAACTGTAACTTTGTCAGCATTTATACCCTGTCTTCTAGTTCTAATGTTTCTTTCCACACTCCAAAACAGATGGAGGAAAGCTACTGCTGCTAAGTTTAGACTTTTCTGTCTGGTCTTACTGTGAAAACTCTCAGTGCCAGCTATTTTCTACTTTTTCTCCTACAAGCTGTTTCTATTTCCCAACTTAAGATCACTAGTTTAAAGATAGCTCTGATGTAATTATACCATCTGAGATCAACCTTCATATTCATCTGTTATGAAGCCATCAGTATTTCCTTCCTAGCTGTCAGTTATGTTGCTTGTCAACTTGTCATTCCAATTTTCCCTTACATTTCTTTGCACATTCGTATGACTCAGAATAGTTTCCCATCCATAAGCCACTTACTTATATGTAACATCACTTCTGTTTCTCCTTAACTCAACTTTATGTTCTGCCACAGCTATACTTGATCATGACTAGGTAACTGTTTTGCTCAACTGTCATTTCTAATCATTATTATGCCTACTTTATTTTCCTGTACTCTTTTTTACATTATGTGGTAAAACATAATTTTACAGAGTTGGAGCTTGTATTTTTTTTTTTCATCTTTCTAATAGTCCTTTCTTCTTTTCTTAAAATTTTTAAAAAAATTTTTAGGTAAAACAGTAAGTTTTCAATCCAGTTTGGGACATTCTATTGAGTTCCTAGTAAAATAAATAATAACAGGTTGTAAGTGGAACTCTGCAGCAGCAACAAAGCAGTGACACATAAAGGTTCACTGTTCTGCTTTCTTTAAGTGCCTGTTTTACTCTCAGGTTACTCACATAAAGGCTTGGGGCTTTACCCTCATTTTTGCCCACAAAATAAAATTTTGCTAATGATTTCTTGCCATGATCAGCCAGTCATGCCTGGTAAGTGATCCTGGTAAGTGATCCGCTTAATTTGTCTTACTCTTCCTAACAGGAATTGCTGGTATTCTTTTTCTTGAACAGGAATTCACCCCACATCTTTCACACACTGCTGTGATTATGCATGCTTTCCTCTGAAACATCCACCTTTAGATTTCCAGTTTGTATGACACTTTTGTTACACATACAAGACCACTTGCTAACATTTTCAAACTCTTTCCAAGTTTTAAGCCTCAGATTCTCAAATCTAAGCAACCTCATAAATAACTGGGTTTACCAGAAATTTTTTCCCCTGAATCTAATTGCTCAATAATACAACTTCATATTTCTACAGTGCCTTAATCCAGGATATATAATAATAGATATCATTTTACTCCCTGTGAAATAGTATGAATTGTTGTGAATCCAGTTTTTAAGTTAAGGAAAACATAGTACAGAAAACTGTCTGGATTTCACAGAGTCAGGCAGGTCTTCTTTGCCAAAAATAATGTTTTTGAAAGGTTGTCAGGGATGGAACCTTTAACTCTGCTGAAAGCTGCTTGCTGTTGCCATGATAATCCATGATTGTCTGTAACAGACCAGCTTCTAGTGCAGACACGACTGAAGCATCTAACAGTGGTAGCCATTTTAAGCAGGCTTCCTCCCCCTGTATCCTATGCTGATACAAACATCCTTAATGAGTACAGTTCATTATTTACTTTCTTTTTGGTAGGCCTTTGCATTTTATAAAATCTCTCTCTACAGGCTAAAGCATCTTTTACTTCAAGAAGATAGTCAAAAGGGAGAAAAGGAAAGTACTAACTGGTTTTTTTTTTGAAAGTCAAAGCAATGCCAGTTATAGTAATTTTGAATGAGAATATCTCTACCAGTGCTAATACACTTACACTGACTGGACTTCCAGAAGAAATAAATTAAGTTATGCGGTTTTATACAGTCAGTTTGAGAATAAAATTGGCCTACTGTGTTGAAAGTGAAAAACTAACCTTATTATAGATGCTTTTACTTCTTCTATGCTGTGGTTCAATTTTATTTAATCAATATATAATACTGAATCAAAATCTTAAAAAATATGTATCAAGATTGTCATAGTTCTGTGTGATCTTCTTCTGCACATCATTATGCAAATAGTAATGTTAAAATACAACTGTCTTTTCCACCTCATGCACACCATCACCACAAACAGAATGTTTTTCCTTACTATTCAGCTGTAAGAGGAAGTCTCCGAGGTTAGCTAGTAGTTGAATCCTAATTCACAGCTCAGTTAACTGGAAACTGCAAACTTCCTGTGGTTTCCGTGAGTTCCAGCATGCTTCCCGTTATCTCGCTATGTGGCACCGAGTGTTCTGGTTACCATCAGCAGCAGATGCTTGTGCCCCCCTGACCTGGCCACGGTGGCTGCCAACCACTGCTGTGCAGTGGGATTGGCCCATTGTGCAGCAACTTCACAACCCCTGGATACTCTGGAAGTGCAGCAGGGAGCTGCTGCACTTTTCAGCACTCAGTGCCTTGCTTTCTGGATTTGTTACACCATTCAAAGGGGAATGTCTCCCTAGGCAGTAGTCTTGAATTTGTTATTTATTTCACCTGGATTAAGATAAAAGAAATGGAAGTATTTATTCATAACAAAGGTTTATATTAGACTGAGGTGAGGAAGCAAAAGGAAAGCGCTCACATACTACTCTTATTATTTCCATCTGATTTACCATACTACCCCAGATGTCAAGACTTCTGTGGTCCAAGATATCTTGTGTTCATGTTACATCATTGGAAAATCCCTCTTTTGATGTAGCATGTTAGCTTTCATAGCCAATTTTTTGGTAACAGATGAAATCTTCCTGAAGAGGTCCAGAGAGATTCGATCTTACTCAACAAATTTTGTCTTACTTTTAAAGCAAGAGACACTCTGGCCATTTAAAGGAATTTAAACAAGTGTTGTTTCATTTCCCAGAAAATGTGAATGCTTCATTAGACTGGATGCCTTCCATCCTAATTGGCTCTTTAATGACTGCTTGCCTTAACAAAGGCTGTATCTTGTCGTCTCATCCCTTTGCTAATTCTGATGTTTCACTATGAAGTGTTTCCTCTATTGAGCCTTCATTCTGTGTCAGTCTTTCTACTAACAAAAAACACCTGATACAATTGTCTACATGAGGTAAATGTATTTATCTCATTCCTGGGTACTGACTGAAACCAGACACCACAGTAAGCTAAGATTCTGGGATGACAATCACCCACGTTTCCTGGAATTTTTTAAGTAAGTGAAGATTTCGGACCCAATTTCTAAATAAATCTAAACTGACATAACTTGCTTTGAATCTAGGGAATGAAGTCAGGGGCTGGTTGTATTTAAAAATGGACAAATAATTGTGTATGTGTACATGTGTAAAAAAAAAAATTACTGTTGTTTGGGGTTTTTTTTGCTTACCAACTAAACTAAAATATTAGAAATAAAGCCTAATCTTAACTTGAAGTGTACAATTTTTGCATCTTGTCAGAGAAAACAAACATTTTAGGTCAAAATATGCATTTGTGATGCATTTACATATGTATTTATTGTTCAAAGGAAAATGATTGATGCCAGTTATTTGTGAATCTGACAATTTTGCCCTGCTCCAACTATACCAATATTACTGGCTGAAGAAATACACTAAATTTCAGCGGGTGAAAAATATTCATTTGCTAGTCGTAACATACTCAAGTCTCAACAAAATCATTACATTACTAAAATTGCAAAAGAATTGGGTTTTGACAGCTGAATCACTGACTGGAAACAATTGTTCTGAAAAAAAAGCGCAATTTTTTATAAACATAGTCAGTGGTTTACAGTAAAAGACATTTCCCCAAAATAGCTACAAAATCGACCATTCAGATACATTGTCACAAACTAAAGAACTTATAAGTCAGCTTTAATGTTTTTATTAGGCACTGTCTCTCCAGTTGTTTGAATGAAGCAATAACTGAAGTTTCAAAGTACACATGTCTCTAATTATGCTGAAAGATTAAAAAAAAATCTTCCTCCTTAGCAATCTAAATACATGCATTACTATTATTTGTTGGGGGTTTTTTTTGCCTTTTTCTTGTTTGCTTGTTTTTCCTGCATATGAGAATAGCATGAAAAACTTAATACCACTCTTATTACAGCACAGGAACAGTCACAATCAATCACATTTGCTTGCTTCTCCTATTGTATTATTTAAATTGTAGCTATCATTTAGAAAATACAGAAATTTCAGCTTCCAAAGTGATTGCATATGGTTGCAGGTGGAAAAAAAGGGTATTGTACCCTTGTAGGGTATAGGCCCTAGAGCCTAGAGTGATGTTCCCTCTAGGAGAGGAATTGTGCAATACCAGTTCATCTTCAGAAATGAGAAAATGTTAACCACTTCCTTTCACTAGCTCCTCATTTTTTAAAACGCTTTGCAAGTTTTCTCTTATTTACAAATGCCAACTTCATTTCTCCACTAATATAAACAGGTAAAGCTTAGTTATCTAAATTTTCTTGAAAATTTTCTTACTAATTCCTCCTTTCAGCTCCAGCTGTTGTTCTCCATTGAGATTTAGCTCTGTAGTATTTAAAAAATATAATTTTGAAACTATCATTGGCCAACTTGGATGAGAATGTAAAACCAGCTGGTGATTTTTCTTCTAAATTCTTCCACATTTTCAATCCTCTGTAATTGAAAACATTTTTTAATCGTATTTGCTGTACTTGGGAAAAAATTTTTTTTTCAACGTGTTAACTTTTCCTTGCCCAGTATCACTAAAATAATTGAATCCTAGCATTTTAAAGCCATGGTGTCCCTTCAAGCCCAAGTTTGTTGTAATTTATCTTAATCTATTATTTTTTATCTATTGTAATTCCTTATCACATTTGGGTACCACTGTATCTACTCTTAATATAAGGCCTACCAATGAAACACATGCATTAGGGTGCTAAATACTTGCATATTATGCATGCAGGTTATGCAGAAAGAGTGAAGGGATCCCTCTGGCATGTGATAACAGCACCTCCATCAGTCCCTATTGCATGTAGTTTGCAGTTTGCAAAAATAAATGCATTAAATGTCAAACTATCAGGTTTATTTCACAAGCAGTTAACAGTTTCTTTATATTACTGTGAAGAATTTGGACATCTCTGAACAAATTCTATTCACTAAGTGAACAGAACTTGACTCCTCATTGCCATGAACATGAAAATTTTAAATGAGGTGGTGAGAAGCAAAAGTCTTCAAAAATGTTAAAACCAATTTTCTGTTAAAGCTGCAGATACCAAAAATCTTCTAGAAAAGGTCTGAATCTGACTTGAATCCAGAGAATTTGAATAAATCTGGTTTCAGGGAACTTCATCCTTTTCCCTTTTCACTTAATATATGATTGGAGAACTGGATCACAGCTATAAGGCACTGAAGGTGTTCTGATGACTTCAGTACTGTTTTGGACCTGAAATATAAACCAGTTAAGTACAAGTGTATTTGCTTTTGGTGTTTATTACCATGATCATAATGTTGTTATTATTATTTTTTCTCTTAAATCTACTGAGTGCATGATTTATTTTCTCTTTGTTAATACTTATCAGCTATTGTAGTTATCTTCAGAACAGTTAGTAAATAACACAGCTTACAGATGAAATATTCCTTAAAAACAAGATGCTGTAATGGTCTTGTGCTCAGTGACACAACAAATGAATGGTAGTGAAAAAATATTGGCACTGCGAGCTGCATGATCTGAGCTGATAGTGCAGGATATAAACTGGAAGAAAGTGCTTCTTCTAGTGAGGAGCTCCCTGGAAGGTGGTAGGTCAGGGGTGAGAGTATGGAGCCCTGAAGAGCCTCCAGCTGCTGTGGTTAATTTACTTTGCACAGCTCTCTGACTACAGACCAGTCATCACTGGTCTATAGCTCCAGTCTAGAGCCCAGTCTATCATGATGTGTTTTCTACCACATGCCAGGCTCTGTTCTGCTTCTTCTACTTCATAGCCTGGATCTTACCCAACACCCACCTTGTCTCACTTAGAATCATTGGATACCCTGGCTTGGAAAGGACCTCAAAGACCATCTAATTCCAACCCCCTGCCGTGGACCAGGGACATCTTTCCTAGACCCTGTTGCTCAAAGCCCCATCCAGCCTTGAACACTGGTCTTGAACACTTCCAGGGATGAGGAATCTACAGCTCCCCTGGGCAACCTGTTCCAGTGCCTCACCACCCTCACAGTGAAGAATGTATTCCTAATATCTAATCTAAACCTATTCTGTTTGAATCCATTCCCCCTTGGTCTGTCACTACACGCCCTTGTAAAAAGTGTCTCTCCATCTTTCTTGTAGGCTCCCTTCAGGTACTAGAAGGCCACAATTAGGTCACCCCTAAGCCATCTCTTTTCCAGGCTGAACAATCCCAATTCTCCCAGCCTTTCCTCACAGGAGTTTCCAACCTGTCCGCGGATTCCTCCCCTGCCTGCATCGTCGGTCACGCACTTCATCCTCCCAAACCTTTCCCCGACACAGAAGCACATCTCACATTTTTTCGCACCAGAGGGCTCATCTGACAGCGCTCATTAATACAGTAAATCATTAACGAAGCAAATGCAGTACATCACACAGCGCCGCGTCGAGTGTTTGTTTATTAACCTGCATTATCACAGCTTTTCAGATCCGCCATGGAATGCAATTTCAGCGCGCTCCGAGGGCGCCGCACACATGGCGCTGTGGGCACAGCCCGAGCGTGGAGCGGCCCGCACGCCCCAGGCTGGCAACCATGCACAATCCCAGACCCAGTTACGGCGGAAAACACCTCCGAGATCTTCGAGCCCAAACTGTGACCGCACACCACCAGGTCAACCAGACCACGGCACCAAATGCCACGTCCAGTCCCTCCTTAAACACCTCCACGGACGCTGACTCCACCGTCCCTCTGGGCAGCCTATTTCAACATCTAATCACCTTTCCTCAGAAGAAATTCCTCCTAATGTCCAACCTAAACCTCCCCTGGTGCAGCTTGAGGTTACGTCCTCTCGTCCTGTCGCTAAGGGAGGGCACATGCCGCAGTCGGACGCGGCGGCGGGTTAACTTCCCGCGGAGGGACGCACCGCCCCGACCCCCGGCGGCCAGCTACCACCCCGGCCCCACCCTCCC
>VXBT01008385.1:81360-95331 GCA_013400235.1 Oriolus oriolus | reverse complement strand
CGCCGCCGCGGCCCCGCCCCCGGCCCCGCCGCGTGAGGCGTGCGCGCGCGTGGCGGCCCCGGCGGGATGTTCGTGGCGCGCAGCATCGCCGCGGATCACCGCGACCTCATCCACGATGTGTCCTTCGACTTCCACGGGCGCCGCATGGCCACCTGCTCCAGCGACCAGAGCGTCAAGGTGAGCTGGAAGCCGCCGGGCCTGGTGCTGGGCGAGTGTCGCGGCACCGGCCGTGCGCGGCCTACCGGGCTGCGGGCCGGGCCGGGCCGGGGCGCAGCCTCGGGCTCGTTCCGCGGGAGGTCCCGGTGCGGTGTCGGGACGTGGGGGCGGGAGGCTTTCGCACTTAATGCGCGTTGTGTTTGTGCGTGCGCGAGCGCGTGTAAACACGGGAGCTCCGCTTCCCACCCATTGCTGCGGTGGGGAAAACGTTGCCGACTACTCTGCCTGCAGCTTGTTTTGTTTATTCAGCTGAAAATCTGTATTTATTAAAGAATATTTACGATAGAAACTGCTGTTTCGTAACGTAGTGCCAGTAATCCGTATTTATTATGGGAGGAGCTGCTGTTGAAGTGCAGTAAGTAAAAAGCCGGACTGTTCCATGTGTGCCCTGTCTGATTAGGGAAAGAGTAAAATACTAGAAACCTTAATTTTTCCATTCCTTTAGAGGAAATAAAGTAGCACTTTATATTTACTTAAACGAAAAGTTGATTGCTTTTCTCCTTTCTTGTGCATTGTGAGAGGATGGGCAAAAATTCAGGAGTCACGTGGATAGATTTGAGAAATGTAATTTGCAGAGAGCAGTTGTGGTTTTTATTAAGTCCAGATAAATGGTTGAGAAAGTCGCTTTTTTCGTAGAAAGCTGTGTCATGTGTAGATAGGCTTAAGAACGAGGGAGAGCAGCCCCTTCTCCCTGACCGCAGACTAAAAAACAAATAACCAACCACAATAAAATGGTCCCCCCAGAAAGTAAGCCAAAGCCATGGGGATCTTTAGCTTGGACTGACTTCCTAGAGTTTGCAGTTCTTAAAAAAGATACCAGGAGGTAGGTTGAACACAGAAAGTATGTTCTTTGGTAGTGTAATGTTACTTTCCAATCATAACTGAATTCTTTGTGAGATTGTTCAGAAGTTTTCCTCCAACCAGAGCGACTGCATGACCCAGGTTGTACTAGAGGTCCAGAGTAGAAAAGTGAGGTGACGTCCAGTAAAGCTTTAAAGTGAACGAGTGACAAACAGGATTGGATGTCAGGCGGTGTCTTTTGTTTGGTTATGTTCATGACTCTCTACATAGTTTTTCAGTAAAAAAGTCATAAATATGAAGATGGATGAGAAATCAAGAGAGGGGACGGTTTAGTGACTTGCATATGGTTAAAAATCAAGGCAGAAGTCTCATAAAGAGAAACAAGATCTGTTCCCCCACTACTCTGATGTCTATGTTGCTGTCCTGCTCTGCTTTTGGGATGAGTGCTGAGAGCTGCATTAGGGTTTTGCAACTAGAGCTGAGCGTGTGGGGATGCTGGGGCCTCTAGAATGAAACAGAATAGTGTACTCTTGGAACAAAGTGAACAAAGCATTGGGAATTGTAATAATTTCTTGTCTATGTAATTTACTGTTTAAAAAGAGATAGAAGTCATACAATAGTGGATTTTGCAGGCGGTGCGTCTTCTCCCTACTTGTAATAGGGAAATTTTCAAGGTTGAGTGAAGTGCAGTTTTGTACTGAACCAGGTACAGTGTCCTGGATGTTAAGTGGGGTGTGTGTATATATTTCTTTTATTATTTTATGTATGTGTGTATATATATATGTATGAGTGGCTGTGTCTTTAAAGTACTAGTCAGTAAGCTTTATTTACAAATTGTATGATTGTATTTTGATTTCTCAACAGGTCTGGGACAAAAGTGAAAATGGAGATTGGCATTGCACTGCCAGCTGGAAGGTTTGTATTTGTGAAAGTTATGCAGACATAACCATCATTTCTCCTTTGTTTTTGAAGAGATATGCATCATTTCTGCTAAATTTTAGAGTAAAAATGCTTTTGGCTTGATATAGATTCTGTGTGTCTTGTGTGAAATACTTTTTTTTTGCTTTTATAAAACATCTCTAGTGCCTTCCACTTAAAGCAGAGGCTAACATGCAGTCTGCTCTTGTTAATACTTGCTTATTTTGGCAGACTCTGGTATCAGTAAACATATCAGTGACTAGTGTTTAGGGAGTTGAAAACAGTACCTTAATTTTTAATTGAATATTTCCTTTTGCATATAGTAAGACTTTAAAAAATAAAAGGTGGAAAATTAAAAGGAAGACATCTGACTATCAGTGTTACAACATCTGACCTCTGTTTTTTGTTCTCTAAAACTTTTTTGAGAACTGTGTCATGTAGAGGCTCCGCTTCATCTGGATAATTAGTGCATTCAGCTTCTGGATTGTTCTTAAACTTGTATTTAATAGGACCACAATGCATTCATCCCGATAAATGGAAATGCAAGGGAGGCTTTTGAATTCCCCTTCTCTAAGAAAGTAATGTTGACTAGGTATGAAAGAGGAGCTTCATATTAAAAAGCAGATTAGTAATGCTGTGCGGGTGCTTCTGAAAAGTACAGGCAAGCTAGAAGTGAGCATGGTAATGGCTGAAATTTGATTGAGAACAAAGGTATGCTTTTTGCATCAAGGCAGAATCATAGTTTGGAACTTGAAGTAGTAATAAATAATGCCTTGAAATACACTTTTAATAATTGCATTTTAAACACTAATAGCAGCAAAACTTTGCAGCGCTGGTTGGAATAAGGAACTGCAGCTACAAAGCTGCTATGTAACTTTGTATAAAAGAACATAGGTTTCAAAGGAACAGTGTTACTACTTCCTAGAATCCTCTTCTGGAGAAAGTCATGAAAATATAGGGTCCCTTGGACTAATGCAGGAAGTGTGCTTCTCTGCAGTGTTTTGACGTTATCTTGCAGACACATAGTGGATCAGTGTGGCGTGTGACATGGGCCCATCCTGAATTTGGGCAGGTCCTGGCTTCCTGCTCATTTGATAGAACAGCAGCTGTATGGGAAGAAATAGTGGGAGAGTCAAATGATAAACTCCGAGGCCAGAGTCACTGGGTGAGACTTCTTTTCTGTTACTATAAAGTTCCTGATTTTGGCTGTGTTTTGTTCAATCGTGGCAATATTCCAACACAAAGTAAGTATTTTTAAATACATTAGAGGGAAACAGCTAAATGGCACATTCAGGCGTGTCACTTATTATAGTGTCACTTATTATTGCTGTTTCATAATAAGCTGTTCCCTGGCAAGCATCTTTCAGACGTGAATTTCCATCTACAGTAGAATTACAGTTGTGGGGTTCTTCTTTGACAAGAGATCATTGAAAACAACACTGGCTGTTCTTGCTCATCTTTCAAACAATGGAAAAGTTGGGGAGGTGGAATTTTTTTGGTGAAAGATGTAAGCAATCCTATGAAATGGTGTTGTCAGACTTTGATTAGCCTTCCTTAGGGAATAAGTTTTTGATGGAAATTTCTTTGCAGGTCAAGAGGACCACTCTAGTAGACAGCAGGACATCTGTTACAGATGTGAAGTTTGCTCCCAAGCACATGGGTCTTATGTTAGCAACCTGTTCAGCAGATGGAGTTGTAAGGATCTATGAAGCTCCAGATGTGATGAATCTCAGCCAGTGGTCACTGCAGCATGAAATCTCATGTAAGCTAAGCTGCAGTTGTATTTCTTGGAATCCTTCAAGGTATGTTATTACAATGTAGGGTTTGCTTTATGACTGTAAAAGGAAGAGAAAAACCATTCAAGGCTGAACTGCTTTGAATTCTGTTTGTGCAGAAGCACTTAATGGCTTTCCCTGTAGACCTGATGTTGTGTCCTGCTAATCCAGTTACTCTTCTATTTATTAGCAGTAGTCTGTGCTGAAGGTTCAGAGTACAGGCATTCACTTTAATGCATGGGATAGGATAAAAGTTGATTTAAAAACTATAATTCATCTATATTTAGCTTATGTGATTTATCTTCCAAAACCTGTATGAAATATCACTAAATCAATCATTAAAAGCACTGCAAAGAATGCAGACTCTGCCATGAAACTTGTGGCAAATACTAGACTGCAGACACAGTCTATTATAGAAAGTCAGTTCTTCTCTCTGGGATCATCTTGAATTGGTACATAATGTTGCCTGATGATTTCATCTTGGTGAGTGTATAAAGTGGGCTTTCAAAACAACAGAGTGAAGATGGTGGTAACTGTGAATAACATTTAACTCTTGTTTCTTTGTTATTTTTTCCTTGTGATATTTTGTGGTGTTGTTTTGTTTTCTTTATAGATAATGTATTTGAAATTTAACAAATGACTTGGTGTACTTTCTGTGGCATCTTTTGTAAATTTAGCAGTATTTGTTTTCATCTTTTAGCTCTCGAGCGCATTCTCCGATGATAGCTGTAGGAAGTGATGACAACAGTCCAAATATACTGGCTAAGGTTCAAATTTATGAATATAATGAAAATACCAGGTATGAAAAATAACAATATATAACGTTTGTGGGATCATAAAGTTGTTCATAATATATGGCTTTTTATCCCTGTCATTAGATGTGGAGTGGAGCAGTAAATAATAATAATACCTTAATTTTGTCTCTGAGCCATTGGGTGGGAAAAGAGAGGGATGGTAACTGATGTTAACAGAAATGATATTCATAATTGTATTCTATGTCAGTGCAGAAATGCCAGTGTTCTTAGCAGCATTTTAAAAGGAAAGTTGTTGTTTCTGTGTCTACTAAGTTATATGTTTAATTTTGCATGAGGAATGAACAGTTGCAATTTGAATTGTATTGCACCAGGCTCTGTTATGTTCAAAGCCCCCTTACAGTGATTTTAAAGACATGATAATAATGACAGAAGGCGCTCGTGCATTGCTCGTGTTCTGTTGAAGTTCAGTTTGTACAGTCAAGAGTTCACAGAACCAGAAAGGCTGGGAAGTTTGTGCACCACCACTTCCAATTAAATAATAACAGGGAAATTGTGTTTGATTGGGAGTGATCGATGTGGGAAAGGAGCCAAAGTGTCCTGTGGAGTTTATGCCCGGCTTCAGGCAATGCTCTCCATGCATTAACAATAAAGTTACTGTAACTCATTAAGAAAATGGAATATGTGTGTCATACAGCAGAGGAGGCAGGCAGTGGTCTGCTTAAAAGCATGGAAATTTAGTAAGTTACTGAAATGCGAATTCCCTTTAGATTTGTGAATGGAAGATTTCTTTTTATTTCCTCTTTCCAATTGTAGACAAAAATGTTCTTTGTACTGCAATTCTCGCTTTGTTGTATGACTTACAATAATGTAGCTTACTGTACGTAGTGGCTACTGTATGTGATATGTTCAATTTCTGAAGAAATCTGTGTGAAATTATGGCCTAAATTTATGTTTAAAAAATGCTTTTATTTTTGCAAGTCTTATCATGTATACTTAACCCTTTTTCCCATTTCCACCATGTCTGGTTTATGTAATTTGCATCACTGGCCATTTTCATGACATTAAAGGTTAATTTCTTGTGCTGTACAGGAAATATGCAAAAGCAGAAGCTCTGATGACAGTCACGGATCCTGTACATGATATTGCATTTGCTCCAAATCTGGGAAGATCCTTCCACATCTTGGCTGTAGCAACCAAAGACGTGCGAATTTTCACACTAAAACCTCTAAGGTGAGCTTAAGAGGAATATGGCTTGGTGTGATGTGATGCATACTATACAGTCTTGTTTAAATAGTGTCTGCAAAGCAAAAGTCATAACTTAATGAATGCAGGGGTTTTTTAGCAGCCTGATTTTTAAGGTGACAAGATTGTGAGCAAGTCTATAATTTCGTCTGAATACCTAATCTAATAACAGTTGTTATATGAACTGCTTGAAAGATGTAGTCCTCTCTGACATCATGTTCAAGCCCAAACCTTTGAACAGTTGTGTGCAGAGCTGTCACTTTTCTCTTAAACAGGAAAGAATTGACTTCATCAGGAGGATTAACAAAATTTGAAATTCATATTGTGGCACAGTTTGATAATCACAACTCCCAGGTGTGGCGTGTGAGCTGGAATATTACAGGCACAGTGCTTGCCTCCTCTGGTGATGATGGCTGTGTTAGGCTCTGGAAGGGTAAGGTCACCCACCTGAAACACATTAACTTTGTAGTCTGCTGAATATACTTGAGAAATTTTACTCAAAATGTAATTTTAGAGTTAGTGTCCATTTTAGATTTGTGAAAGATAGATATTTTTTTCTGTATTTCTGTTTACGTTTAAGAAAAGTAGAGTTCAGAAATAACTTTCCGTGCTTGGAATACTTGCATGATTTAGGCTGCTGTGAATAGTTGCTATTGTACCTGGAAATTGTTTCACCAGACTGGAGCTACATAAAATTGTCATTTTAAAAAGTAAGATAGATATTTTCCTGCTGCTAAACCCAGAAAATCTACATTCAGTCACAATGTCCAGGCAAAAAGTGGCTTTTTTCTGTTTACATTTTTGAAAGGAAACAAAAGAAAACAACCAAATAGATGCACCCCCCTCCATGAACCAAACTAATAAAATGCCCCCAAAATCCCCACAACAACAATGAAAACCCACTGGCAGTTTCCTTACACATTCTCATCTGATCCTCAGTATTGTAATAGTGGAAACTGAATTTTAAATTATGAATAGGCAGAGAATATTAGGCAGCTAAAGGGCCAGATCCTCAGCTGTTTGGAATTTATATATTGGTATTGAAGTTCAGTTCTGATTCACACCAGGTGTGTGGCAGTTGAAACATATTTGTAGGGAAAGTTGAGCTTCAGAAGAGAAACTAAGAGTTTCTATATATCTGTGTTTGCAGCTAACTACATGGACAACTGGAAGTGTACTGGTATACTGAAAGGTAACGGGAGTCCCGTGAATGGTAGTTCTCAGCCGGGAATTTTTAATGCCTCTCTAGGTTCAGCCAATACAAGTCTACAGAATTCACTAAATGGATCATCTGCCAGCAGGTAGGTTAATTAGTAGAGAGACTGATTTTCAGTAAATAGTCTTTTCTCTGAGTCTTCTTAATTTCATTTAGCTCTTATATTTGTTTTGCATGTTTTTAAAGTGCAATGTCATTTATTGCATGAGTACTTCTACAAATTCTTCTGGTTTTGCTCTGTGGTGTTAGGTCTATTATGCCATGTTAAGAGGAAAATGAACAAAACAGTAAGTCATACTGAATCAGTCTGTATAAATAAGCAATGTAAACAGCTATTTTCATTTTTAGTCCTTTCACATTATTAAAAACAACGTTTCTGAAATAGTTTCAAAGAAGGAGAAGCTTCATCCTACTGGTGTGTAACTGCCCTTTTGTTTTAGATACATGTTTAAAGTGAAGCAAAAATATCAGCAACAAATTCTGTTTTTCGCTGGGATAATGTAGCAGAAGGGAAGAAGGAAAAGCTACTTCATAACATATGGTTTCAACAATCAAATGTTAGGGTTAGTTTACTTGGTTTTTGCAGGTGTGTAGCATCAACTGAATAAAACTTTTGTGGTTTTTTTAATATTCTTCATATGGCATTCATATTGCAGATAGTTTGCCTTAATCTCCGTTATGTTTTTATTCTGTAATAATTGCTGTTTAGTGGGTAAATTTTACTGCCTCTTCTGAAAAAACATTTTCATTTGTGCACACTGAAATGTAGAAATATGCTGAGTCCTGCATCTGTATGGTGGTGTGTACAACCAGATTTACAGGATTGTAAGTCCTATGTAAGGGTGAGGTGTGGCCAGATTCTATAGCAGCAGCTTCCAAGTTTTGTGACCTCCTTTATTTCAAATGCCTTGGGATAGCTTCCCTTTCCATCCATATGCAGCTACTCATGTGAGTTGTTTTTCAGTTTGGGTTGCTTATCAGTAAAGTTTGCTTTTGGAGAGTAGCACCAGCCTGCCCCCTCCTTCCCTTTCAGCAGTTCAAGAATGGCAGTTCAAGATCCCTAACCTTGTTGAACAGAGAAGGGGTTTCACATTTTCCTCACAAGATAAATGGGAGCACAAGAAGTGGTAACGGCCTAGTCCTTACAAGAAAGGGCAGCAGAATGATGTTGGTCATGGTTCCAGGTTCTGCTTGCAGTGTAGTAAATGAAGTGCAGCTCTGCCTTGGAAATGGTATATCCAGAGCTGTGTAGCTGTATTGGCTTGGGCTCCTGTGGGGAAATGCAGGCTGTTTTACACCTCTTGAGCACAGGGTGTGGTTTCACAGTCTCCTTATCTAAGACTGTGCTGCCAGCAAGACTACCCATCTCCACCCCACTGGTGGCTCTTCTCCTGTCCCTGAACTTGGTACTAAGCCATTGTGAAACTGAAATTTCTAGCATTATTTTAGACTCCCTTCATTGCTCTGTATTTTGGAAGGTGTTTTGATTTTGTTTTTAATAAATTATTCTTGCCTCCAACTTGTAACAAAATGTTAATTCCAGAATTCAGTCAGTGGATGTGGAATTTCCAGACATTCTTGACCTAGGATTGAGCCTTATTATAAAAGATACACACTTAACTACGTATTTTCTTTTGTAATGACGTTGGCTTGAATGGTGTAAGCACAGTGGCTAACTTCTGTGTTAGTGTTAACATGCTGACAGAGATTTATGCATTGACATTTGACTAAATAAGTATCCTACCCGTAACTTATTTTGTCTCTGACTGTACATGCTCCGTTTCATGTCAATATATTTAAACACTTAGAACAGCTACAGCACAGGCAGATCTGACAAAGATTGTAAAAGCACAATGACCAAAGTGGATTTGTACTCACAATAAATTTCAGAGCAGGTGATGTAGATTGCTAGGAAATAAACCAGTAGGGCTGTATTATTATGTTGATATAATTGTGTGTCTACATTTATGATACAATTTCCATTCTCCATTTGTATTATGTCCTTTTTAACAGAAAGCAGAGCTGATACCAAGCTAACTGGAGTAACTTTGGTGTTTTGCTGCTTGTTGCATGCACACAGGAATGGAAAACGAACTCCTTTTTCCCTTCCCCAACGCCGTTTGACCTCTCCCAAGACACCAGCAGCCTGCTAACTACTAAATGCTGTTCAAAAAAGCCTTTTTAGAACACGTTGTGTGCGTTTTTTGTACTAGCCTGCACAGTTTGATACTGATGGAATACCCGATAGAAAAATATTTGGAGAGGCATCTTGTTTGGAAAAAAGTATAAACAACCCACCAAACCCCCAAAACTTCCATCAGAACATATTTTTGAAAGCTTGTCAAATTAAAAGATAGCTCATGATTAAAAACAAGAATTTCTGTCCTTGATTGGGATGGGAGGAGGGAAATGACCATTACAATAACTTTCATTAAAATTGTTTTGAGAACCAATTTGTTTTGCATTTCAGAGTGTTCAGCATTTGATTAAGATTCCTAAACATTACAAGGTTGTAACTGCTTTGTAGTATATGCTACTGTTAGTTCTAAAGGAATAAGAAAACTGTTTTGACAATTGTACAGATGATGGCTTTTAGTAGTTGAGTATTGCTTCATTTATATTCTTTAGTCATATTCTATGACTTCAAATAAATGTTTTGTAAGTACTATCATACTTCCTTCATCCTAAGAGAAGTACTTTTTCTGGTATGTATTTGTACATTCCTATGGTAATAACTACAATTACATGGAGTACTTAAATTCTCTTAAACATAGTATCCTTAAAAAATGCAAACACTTTAGCCATACTAAAATATAAACCAAAATGCAGCTTGTTAATTGTCCCATAATTTTATTAATTAACTGATAGCTGTTCCTTGATGTAAGTCCACAGAATTGTAAACAAGACAGAGAACATAATATAGTTGTACTAAAATGCACAAGTGTTACGGGTAAGTTCCAATAAAAACAGCAGCAAAATGACGTGGAGTGGCAGAATTCTGAATCTTGCGTTCACCAGGAATCTTGAATTTACGCTGAGGATTTTGCAGAAATATGTAAATAGATACAAAGACTGTATTTCATTCAAAGTAGTTATTCTCTGTAAATGTGTATTATTAATGTAAAAACAGTGATGTTTTTACGTCTATTCTAGAAATGCTGTGAAGTTAATCTGAATTAGATTCATATGCAGAAAATGTACTTTGATAATATTTAATGTATATTTTGTGTCACAAACAAAGCATTACTGAAAGCTGTTAACAAATCACAGAAATTCTGGGAGAATGAAAGCCTGTTAATAGCTGTACTACACCGTCCTTTTGATTTCCAAAGCAATCCATTCTTTTGTAATAATGTATACTAAATCTATGACTGGTATTATTTTCAATGAATTTCAGTGGAAAAGACTGTATTTTACTTTAAAGAACAGTTTCCAGATTTGTCTTGTTTTGAATTACAAGCCTTGATTTCTGCTATTATGTTCTATTGGTTTTGGCATGGATATACTAAAGCCTTTTTTTTTTTCCAGCATGTCTTTTCTCCCCTTTGGTTCTCCTTGTATTTACTACCTTTCTCTTCTTTTCTTGTTTTGTTTTTTTTTTTGTTTTGTTTGGTTTTTTTGTTTTGGTGTTTTGTTCCTTTCTTAATTGTTTCAGGTATTTCTTTCCCCCTCTGGATTCCCCACGGGCTGGATCGAGATGGTCCAGTCATGCCCAGCTCCTTCCTCCTCCTCCTCTGATAGAGCAGTCTTGTGATGCTGACACTGCCAACCTCCAGTATCCTCACCCTCGCAGACGATGTGTGTCTCGGCCTCTTAATCTTTTACCTGAGAATGAAGGGGTTTAATACGTTACTTTAAATAAATTCTGAAGGGCCTTACTCTGGTGTTTGTGAATGCTTCCATTTCCAGCTGCCTTTGTATTCCTTCTCTGGTACAGAAGCCTTTTTTTAAAATGTGGGAAATTCATGCATGTTTTGCAAAACAAACAACATTTAGAACATGTTATCTGTGTATCAAAGGACCACTTTACTTTGTACCCTTTGAACTATGGCAACACCTATAAACAGTATTAGCCATGAGCTCTTTATGGAGTAGCTGACTTCAATGTGCCTGTCCTTTTTTCTTTTTTTTTTCTCTTTTTTGAAATCAGTTTAGTATGGTCTTTAATTTTTTTCTTTTTGTACACTGCATTTACATGTGAAACACATTCTCAAGATTAGACATGCCTTCAAGACACTTGTGAGTGAAGAATGATACTGGATCAGCTCGTTAAAGAAACAATACCATTCCTGTGTATACTGCAGCAAAATAATTTGAAGTGTTTGGTTACTTAAGAATTTTACATCTTGCTGTATAAATATTTAAATTTTATAATTGTGGTTGACTAATAAACTTGTTCTGAAAGGTCTGTATTTGTATGCTTTGCCTTGTAATAGGCTTTTTTCTTTTTCAATAGGTTCCTGATGAAGGAGGTTTTTTGATTCAGGTGTCCATTCTCCTAGCTCTGCTTTTGTGCCATTCTGGATGTGCAGCTGCATATTCCAGGTCTGTGCTGGAGGGTGTGCTCTGACTTTTCCCATGCATGTGCTGAAGGTCTGCAGAGACTGCTAGAGCTGTTGGATTTCAAATATCTCTCAATTCTTTTCCACTGATTGAGTTAAACCAGGACATTTTGAAGAAGGAGTGCTGGCTTGAAAAATGTCAAATGTCTTTTCTGATGTGTCAGCACAGGAATATCGCTGCGGTGGATTAGTGTGTTGGCCCTGACTGAGACTGGTGCCAGACAGGCAGGAAGAAAATGCTGGACAAAGAGTACATGGTATTGCCCAGGAGTAGCATTACTGCACAGGATGTGATTTCTGAGTTTGTTTGTTCTATCCTGGGGGGAGGAAGGGAAGAGGAGACCTCTGTGCAGCAGAAACCCAACATGTAATAGTGTATTTCAGTGTGCTTCAAAATGGACTTGCCCTATTTCCTGGGCTAGACCACTACTTACGAGGTAAGGGAGAGGGCAACCTGCATTTTTCCAAAGTGAGAAGTTCCTGTGAGTTTTACTTGTATTCTGAAAACTTTTTGCTCAGATCCACCACATTTGTTTCTTTATTTCTCTCTGAGAAATCAAGTTTTAATTTAAAAACCCATGAAGTACACCGGTATTAGGGGATGCTTGCTGAACGTGCATGGAGGGAGGCTGCTGATACTTTCCAGCCAGCAGGAACAAGTGGGGAAGGAAAAAAAAAAGTTAACACAAAACCATGCCAACTTTGTATGGTAAACAGAAATGTTACACGGTTAAAATATAAGGCTTAAATGGAGGGTGGAAAGTAACTATTTGTCTGAGGGAGAATGAATAATTAATAAAAAAAATTGCCAACACTATGATACTGGGATTTATTCCTAAACCAGAATAAACTGTTTCTGGCTGTGCAAGCAACGGAACGTATTTTTGAAGTGTAAAACTACTTGAAAAATTTCTGTCTTAACCCTTGAAGAGGTCACAGAATAACCAGTTACAGTAATGACAATTCTTTGGAGCTTCTACTAGTGCATTGTTTATTCAGCATGGTCACACTATTTTCCTCTGTGATGAACACGTATTATTATTAGATATCCTAATTCCAGTCACACTTCTTACTAATGGAAACATCCTGTTCCTTTCACTGTAAGCAAACAAGTCATGTTAGAGCACAGTGGCCAAGTTTAACCCCAGCAGATGAACTCGGGCAGGTTTTGTGGCTGCTGCTGTTTTGTATTGATCTCTCTCCAAACCAGGACCCTTTGATCCATATCCTTGACTTTCCACCTCCGCTTCCTCAAACTCATGCTTCCCCCTATTCCCTTGACTCAAGCCTGTGAACTGTACTTCTGTGCAGGATCTGGACCCTTGGACATGAGCAGCAGAACTCAAGGGAAGATTATAGAAGGGCTTTGACAGGGATAATTGCAGCAGGTACTCGCAATATTTTAAATTTATCCAGCACTTTGTAAGGCTGCTCACCCTTTTCTTCTTCTGAAAGAATACCTGCAATAGCCCTTCTACTGTTTCTGTGCTTGTAGCACATCCCAGCTTGAATTTCCAGAAGTATTTAGGTCTTGTAGTAGCTGTGAGATGGCTTTGGTGGTTTTCTTTGGTTTTGTGTGTGTGTGTGTGTGTGGTGATTTTGCTTTTGTTGTTTGGTTTCGTTTTGAACATATTTGAATCAGTATGAATTTCTGATTATGACAAATGTGGATTTTCACTCTTGTAGATTTTTGTACTCTCCATACCAGGAATACAGCTGTAGAAGTGCGTTGTGAAAACATCCTGAACAGCACTGAATTTGATGTAGATCTGTTGAAGTTGTCACATACACATACACACACACACACACACACACACACACACGCACACTCGTGTTTGGAAAGCACCTGCTCTCATCCTCTACTTATAAAAATGTGACCTGTATGCTTCAGCATGGAAATGACATTTTCCGTGTTCTGTACATAAACTAAAACATAGTAAGTTCCACCTCAACATGGGGAAGAACTTCTTCGCGCTGAGGGTGGCAGAGCACTGGAACAGGCTGCCCAGGGAAGTCGTGGAGTCCCCCTCTCTGGAGACAGTCAAACCCCACCGGAGTGGGTCACCTGCTCTAGGTGACCCTGCCTTGGCAGGGGGTGGGACTGGATCATCTCCAGAGGTCCCTTCCAACCCCAACGATTCTGTTGGTCAGCCTCATCTAACTGATTCAGATGGCAAAAACGGGACAGAAAACAAAGCCGGGAATATAAACAACGTCACAAGAGTTAATCCGAATGAAGCTTTTTTAGTTTCATTTTTAGGTAGGACGGGGACAGCAGGGTCGGGCAGGATGTTCAGCAGCCCTTTCCCTGGAAGACGCTACTCACTGGTACCGGGATCCAAACCTGGCCGGTCTGAAAGCAAATACCTGAAACCAAATACACGGATGACATCATCCCCTTCCCCACACCGCGCCCGCTCGGAGCCCAGCGCGCGGCCGCCCGTGCCGGCTACCCCGAGCCACGCCCACCCCCCGTTCCCGCCTAA
>VXBT01008385.1:0-81249 GCA_013400235.1 Oriolus oriolus | reverse complement strand
CGAAGTTCGGCAGGCGCGCGCGGCGCCGCTGCGCACGCGCCCCTGGCCGCGCCGGCGGGGGCTTGGTCGCGCGGCCGTTTCCGTTGCGCGCCGGGGGAGGGAACGGTGCCCACCCGGCCGCTGGGGGGCGCTGCGGCGGCGGCGCGGGGCGGATCCCGAGTTTTGGCGGTCCGTCCGTCTGTCCGCGAGCGCTCCCGCTCCTCCTGGCACCCTCGGGAGGGGCAGAGCCCATCTCCCCCTCCTCTTTGGGCAAAAAGGGGGTCGTTGGCTTCCAGCCGCTCCCACGTCTGCGGCCTGCGCGGCGAGCGTGGCCGGTGAGCAGCCGGAGCCTTCCCGCCGCGGCCACACAGAGTTGGTATCGCCTCAGGTGCTCCCTGGAGGGGCCGGGGAGGGAGGAAGGCAGGCTCGGACTGCCTCGGTCCGGGAGGGTTCACAGGCTAAATATAGGCTGGCACGTCTCGCAGCGGCGCTTCTGTGACTCGCAGGAGCACCGCTCTTTTTAGGAGGTCCGAGAAAGCTGTGAAAGTGTGTCCCCCAAAAGTCTTGGCGGGAGAAGACTGGAAACAGTTCTTAAGCACGTTTGTGGATAAAGCGGGGTTGCCCAGGAGTACTGGCAGTGATGTGCGAGTAAAGCGCGTTGCCGTGTCTGAGTGTGAAGCTGTTTGGCTCCTGCTCGCAGATGCTGCCCGACCGGGGCTGATGGTGTTGCCGGGCCGAGTGCTGTTCCAGGCAGCGTGTGCAGGACGATGGAAGGCTTCAGGAATATCGCCGATGAGACGTTCCCGAGCTTCTTGGGCCATTCCTTGAACAGCAGCGCGAGTGTCGTCTTTGAGAATGTCACCGTCTCCTCCAACCCGGGGTTACCTGTGGCGGCCTCCACTGTTGCCAGGAGCCAAGCGGGCGGTGATAACAGGCGAGAGTGTCAGTAAGTGCCACTCAGTAAAATAAAAAAGAACAGTTGAAGCATTTAACTCTGGAGAGTAAAAATTAATTTCTCAGATTACTTGGTCGGTGATAAAACTATTTACCAATCAGTATCTCAGTAATCAACAAACATAGGATTGTCTGTATTACCAGTGAAAAATCTGCATTTAATTCGGAACAAGTAAAATACTTAACATTTACAAAAATTGCCCTCTAAGAGTAATTTAATTTTTTGACTGGAAACAGTCAAGTTTCTTTTAACTCAGCTCTTCAACTTAGTATACTTGAGTTTGAAGTTGTGTAGAGAATAATATATTTTTTACATGTGTGTTCTCTTAACTCTGTTAACTGTTCACTGAACTTACCTGAATCTGACTCCTTTTACAAAGTGTAAGAGCTAGTGCTATTATTCAAATTATTCTTATACTTATGTATAAGAATTAAAACTTGCTCAGCAAGGAGTAGAGCAAAGAGTAACAATTTGAAGCCTTTGCACTTAACTGCTGTCCTGTTACTTAACAACAAGTAAGATGAGACTTTAATACCCTGTCTTTCCAGAAGTGTGTGTTCCAGAAGGACACCACTAGCCACTAAAAACTATAATGTGGTGTTTCTCTAAAGAGCTACAGAAGACTGGAGAGGATCATTCAGGACACATATATGTATCTGTAAATACAGATTAGCTAAAAAATGCTAACATATTAAAATGGCTTAACTTACAAGAAATAAGTGGCCATCAATATGGGTTTATTTTCCTCCCAATTCTTTGGAAAACAGGAGCAATGCATGTTAGAATGACTCTGATATGTGTTTTTCCTCCCCACATTTACAGACTTTCTGATGATTGTGCATCCTATTTAGAAGGGAAACATTCACCTCTGTCAGGATCTTCTCACAGCAATCAGTCAGATCCTGAGCCAGTGGAAAGATTTGCCCTCTGCTTTCGTGATGACATGTAAGTGAGGTAGTTAAAATCTAATTCCATCCTAAAATGCATATACCAGTAGGTTAGTATGTAGGTTTATATGTACTTTATGGCTGGTTACGGGCTACTTCAGAACTGAATTGCTGAGTTAAAAAGAGCAGCTTTCACTGCCGGCCTGCAGTAACTGGAGAGCTCAGCTGTGCATTAGCCTGTTAGCTTACAGTGTTTGGCAGCCTGGGCCGCTTTTCCTACTGAAACAGCTCCTCCATGTTTTCTGAAGAGGGACAGTGCTAGGCCGTGTGGAAGCACCCTCTGCAGTGACTGATGCCATTTAGCCTGTGCAGCCCTACATGAGCAGCATTCTGCTGGTTGGTTGACTGATTTGACTTCATGTACATGACAGGAATGAATCTTCAGAAGTAATGTTTTCTAGACTGTGAGGTTTTGTTTTGTTGTCACACTAATTAAGAATGTCCTAAGCATGATTGTTTAATTGACTTATCTGAATGTGGCATGTATTTACCTAGTTTACTTTACATAATCTAGAATTAAGCTGATGTTTCTGGTTCATGTCATGTGTGTGAATAGCATTTTGCACTGATTTAAATGTGTTTTGAGTAAGTATCAAGCAGTTTGCATACAGAAAGGAGCAACAACTTCTATTAAATTTGCCTTCCTTGTAGCCTCAGTGGTTGGTATTTCTTAGGAAATAGTGTTAGTGATACACTTGAGAAAGCAGTGCTGAGTGGTGGAAGTGTTGGAAGCTGTTGCATAGGTTATTCTAACCAAGGTCAAATTTGTTCCTGTTGTGACAGAAAACTGCAATGTGCGTCTTTCTCACTGATAAAATTGCACTCTAGGCAATATGTCCCTATCAAAACAAAGAATATAAGATTTGAGAGGGAGTCAGTGTCTTGATTGTACTCAAGTAAGAAAAGAAAACACAAAACATGAAATAGTTGTGGTTTAGACTTTCAAATGTTAGTTTCATTTATGTATCTAAAATATTGAAGCAAAAGTATGGAAATTTTAACATCTGGCATGATTAGCTGATCAGCCTGTGTGGAAGCTCTGTAAAACCAGAAGTGAACGATAACTTTCCTGCATAATTACAAAAGCTGTTATTTAACTACATGCAATTTCAGTAACACTTGTTCTTTATAATTTGGTCCCTTATTTAGTGTAACAAAAGGCTTGGTGATATTGTGGACTTGGCGAAATCTTGTCTAGTGTTTGACTTGGTCTCAAATGGGTCATGGAAGTTAGCCAGGGTAGATAATTTTGTCCTTATACTTGTCCCTCTTTTTACAGAAATTAAAGCAAGGAACAAATAGGTAGAGAGGCATATGTTGCATGAAATTTCACTGTTTGTTTCACAGTTTAGATTGTGAAACTGAAGTCCTTGTAATTTTGATGTGTATTCTTTTATTGTAAAATGTCAGGTCTCTAGAATCTATCCTATATTGGAAACAACTGACTGAGACAAAGCAGTTGGAGAATTTATCAAATCTTTATCTCGAGAGATGATGGTCTGTGTAGCTCACTGAATTTTTTTTTTTTTACTGAAATAATTCTCTTTCTAGGGAAATTGCTACACAAATTGAAGAGCCTCAGACAACTTGTGTTAGTTTGAAAGAGTCCCACTCAGTACATGGAGAGCAAGCTCAGAATGTTACTGAGCATTCAAATTGCAGTCAAGGTATGTGACATTTTGCGACTTGAGCGCTTGGAAGGTATTAAATTTTGAGAAAAACTGTGTACTTATTGTCAGTGTAATTAGCTTTTTATGCTACAGATATCTTCTTTTGACCCTTTCACTGTTTTATGGCAGATTATAAATGGGTTTTGAAAAGTAATCTCTTGGATTTGAGCAGACTGAAAATAGAGAAAGCTTGTGGTGGACATGTTCTTGGACTTTTCTTCAAAGTACAAAGCTATACAGGAAGTTCATGAAAATAATGTTTTCTATGTGGTACAATAAATAGAATGCCAGTAGTAATCTGACTTAGTTCCAGGAACTTTGTGGAAGAAGTGTATGTAGCTTGTTCTCTACCCCTTCTATTTCAGTAGGTGTAAGCCTGCAAGATTGTATTTTAACTAGCATCTCTTCTCTTGCCCTATTCCTAATAGATGTCTTTAATTGCCTCTGTAAAGGTTATGCATGAAAACATAGTTTTGAATACTTGCTGTGAAAATTATACTTTTTTTGAAGTGTGGATAGAGTAGTGGAAGCAAAAGAATATTCCCAAACTTATTTTAAAAGCATGGTGACTGATACTAAGCTTGCCTGGGGTTTTTGCTAATGCCAGTTCTGTGATTAAATTCTACTTGTCCCATAAAATTCAGTAAATATAGTTAGTAAATATATACTTTTAGACATTATCCTTTTCCAAGCTTTGAACATTTGTATAGGTTTTTGTGAAGTATTAATAATTTTGACAGATAACATGTTCAATTAAAAAGTACTGTGACCTGTAATATAAATAGACCCTTATTAAAAAACAACTTCTAACAGGGAAGTGTTGACTTCAGTCATTTGTTACTGTAGTCTTGAGGAAGTGGCAGTAACTGGCAAAATTATGATGCTTTGGAAAGCTGAGTCTGCCCAGTGTTCGGACTTGATAGTGGCCAGTCAGATTTAGTTACTTGATTTTAACTTGTTTGGAAATTGTCTTTTATTCACATCTATTATTTAAGAATTACAAAGCTTTTTTGCTAAAGTCTGTATGTGCAAGTCTAAAGTTTTCTCTGTCTTGTGGGACTTGCAACTGAATTATGTGTGGATACAACACAGGGACAGGTGGAAGCTGCTTAAAATGATCCGTAAAAAGAATTGTTCCAGTAGGTGAAATGCAACAGTGGAACAGAACACTTGACCCTCCTTCTGCTTGTACAAACTGTGGCTCCTTACTTTCTTGCACTGCCTTGTGGAAATCCTTAGGGCAGAAAATATCTTTCATCATTTTTAGAGTTCTAGCCCTAGTGAAGCCCTGCCTTTTTAGCAAGATCCTTTAGATCATTGTCATAAGAACATACAAGGTTTGGTGTTGTGGTAATGTGTGTGTTTGGGTTCTTCCTATGGTGTACACCAAGACCTTCCAGAAGCTCGGTTTACTACCTTAGAGAATAGGTAGCACTTGTTGTGTTCTTATGTTATACTGCTTACGCCACTTTCTTATGTTTCAGATTTGCCAGCTGGAGTATGTTTTCTTCCAGACATTAAGAACAGCAAGGTAAAAGCTTTTCCAAATACAGTGAAATTAAATGTTTTCTAATATTAATCTTGGAACAGACTTCTGTGAGAGGAGGAGGGAGGGAATTGAACTGTGTTTATGGTTTTTACATTGTGTATAAACTTAAGTTTATAAAGGTACTGGTATGCCTCACTTAGTCTCCGTTTTGCAGATCACTTAATTAGTACTGTGGGAGCATGACTCCATCTAATCTTTCTCAGTTGTGAAAATTGTTGTTTGCTCCTAGCCTCCGCTGTCTTGTAGTTCTTTGTCAGTGTAAGGGCCTTGCATTTTATCCCAGTTGTAGTCTACCTTAGTGAAGGGTCTTTTGAGGAATTTTTTGTGGTGCTTTTGGAAATTGAGGTAGACAACGCCAGAGCTAGCAAATAGCTGCAGGTATTGACAGGTAGGGTTATGCTTCACCTGTTTTTATCTACTGTGTTAGAGATGCTGACAATTTTGGGCACAGAGATAAAATGCAGACGGGAGTGAGAGGTCTCCTGTTCCTTGTGGAAAACATGCATCAGGCTGCAGCCAAATGTTGTCCAATACATACTCCTTAATGTGTCAGCTGGTATTTTGATTTAGTTTTCTGTCATTTGAATTTTGTAGGGGCCACAGTGCTCAGTGAGTTACAGTTGAATGCTTGCAGGCTGTCTTCCGAAAACATAATCCATTTTCCTTTCAGATTCTTTACTTTCTGAACTCTGACTTTTTTTGCTGTGTGTCTGCGATGATCAGTTCATCACAAAAAATATCAGACTAAATATGTACCAGACGTAACATCATGCTGTTTTTAAAAATCAGTCAGCTATAGAAAAGATAGAATATTTGCAGTTAGCTAGATTCAGCTGAAATACGACTTTTTGAGTAATTCAGTGTGCTCATTTGGAGAAATTTCCAACAAAGGTTCGATCTATGTGTACAGTTTCTGAAGAAGCACTGTTTTAATGGCATAGGAAACTACTGAGAGATGTCTTTGTACATTTAAGTTGGGATATTAGCTCAATGAATGATGGAGGGCAGTTTTTTCGAGTGTAAACTCTTTAATGCAATGTTTCAGCTCTTTATTTTGAAGTCTTTTAAGTTCGGTGTGCTTCAGATTCTTGTTTGCTCTTCCCCTTTAATGATCCCCATGTTTCTTGCGTGCATCCGTTCTGGAAGCCAGCAGGCAAAGTCCATTGGAACTAGAGTGTTTCCTGGTGATGCCTTAGGTTTTAGCTTTTATATTTCACAAATTCTGTATTCTCTGTATTCCTAGTGTGTAACTCTGAACTCTCTTGCAGCCTGTCAGCTGCTCTTCTCTCATGCTAAGATAGACATAACAAAGCCTCTCCAGGCTTGCTCTTCAAGGACACTCAGACCATCCTAGGCCAAAATGTGTAAACCAGCATCTTGGGAAGGGGGGCAAGCTGAGGGGCAGTTACATCATTAGCTAAAGTTTAATTGGGGAATTTATGCTGATATGCAAATGGACCAAATCTATAACAGTGTGAAGAACTCATGACTTGTTGTCCATCTTGGGTGTAGCCTTTGGCCTGCCCAGGGTGTACCTTTGAAGGCCTTTCAAATAAATATCACTTTTATTCCCTTACCCGGTCTAGTCTCTGTTTCCAGGTTGGCCTTTTTAGGCATCACTGGGATAAGTAGAAAAAGTGCATGCGGAGTTTTGCAATATTATTAACCTAATTAATTGTTTATTATTAACTGAATTCATACAGTAGTTAGTAATTCCTAAAAATATTTCTTTATGGGTGCTTTTCGCAGGTTGGTCCATCTGAACCTTCTGGAAAGCTGTTAGAAGGTGCTATCTCAAGTGCTCATCTCAGTAACAGCCTTTCAAGTTTTTTGGAGAATGAGAAACTCTCATCTCTTCTAAGCTCAGATGAAGATTCCACTGGTAGGTGTGTTTATAACTCTTGGTAGCTGAGTCTGTAATTCTGACTCAATGTTGTTGCATACTTGAGAAGAAAGGTTCTGTTTTACTTAAGTATTTAATATTGGATTGTGCTTGATAAAAAAGTAGTATAACAATATTAAAGAAAACTGTTCTCTGGAAAACTGACTATTTTTGAATTGTAACAGGAGTAGGCGGCTATGGAATTTGTCAGAGAAGATCACAATTGGAATTCTAATCTAAAAAATTAAACAACAGTCCTCAGTTACTGTGAATCAAAGATACAGGTGGCAATGTGGGCATTGATTTAATGAAGTGGTAGCTCTAGCTACATTTTCAGTTCAGATTAGTAGAGATGAAATTCCATAGCAAAGAGCACACCACTTGCATTTAAAGAGGACTTTTCCTTGAGTTTGAGTTCAGCTCTCTTTAGATGCTGCATGTGTGGGGTGACATCCAAGTTGGAAGTCTAGTTTACCTGCAGGCATAAAAGTGAGTGCTTGAGTTCTGTACCACTAAGCAAGGGTTTTGAACTTTCTGTGCCCTTCCAGTGACTGCTGCAGAAGGACAAACATGCTCTTCTTTATTAATGCAGCTGAGTTTGCCCATGACATGAAGGATGACAGGGCATGTTCTTAGATGTATCAGTGAGGAAGGCAGAGTGATCAATGGGTTTGCTGTTGTGAGATCAAGTAGCCTTGCAGTCAAGCAGGCCTATGCATTTCTCCCATGGCATCTACATATGTCATGACTGTCTTTTGAAGTTGTTTTCTTCTTTCTTGTTGCATAACTTCACTTGAGTGTTAAGCATATGAGAATTAAGTTAATAGTTTGCTGAGAAAAATACTATTGTTTTTTTTTTCACTCAAGAGGATGAAGTTAATTTTAATTGCCCTCCTGAGGAATTGATGGCTGTTAGCTGGAAATATTTGCCTTTTCAGGGTTCTGGTACTGGTGAAGCTAACTGGTCTTTTTATTTTTATCATGCAATTCAGTATTCAGTGTAAATTATGGAGTTGTTTTGATAGCATGTCAGGTGATATAAAATGTCTGTTAAAAGTGAAAACGATATTTTCTTCTCTTTCCATAGATGATGATATTGATGATGAAGAATTCTTTGATAACCAACTAGAAGCGTATTTTGAGCAGCTGATACAACCAGAAATGATAAGAGGAGACACGAACCTGCAGAAACTCTCAGAATGCTATGCAGCACTGAAGCGTTCTGAAAATGGCTTACTACAAGTAGGTTTAAAGTTCAAAGCTCAGCATGCCCAATGGCTCTTAAATGTATTAAATGAAGTTTCAGTGGTTATATTTGTTGGTGTTCTTAAACAGAATTAGTTTTAGCTGGTTTTTGTGGTTTTTTGTTTCTGTAGCTGTTAAGGCAATATGCTTGCACTTCTCTTTTATCATACAACAAATTTATAAATAATCTTTTTGATCACTTTTTTTTTTCCATCTTGGATAGCAATGTCCAAGGTGCTATTAAGTGTATAGCAACACAGAGACTTGTGTTTCCAGGACAGTCAATAACTCTCTTAAATAATTGGTAAGTGTGTGGAAGTTAAATGTAGGGCAGCAACAGGCTGGCTTGTGGTTTGCCTTTCAGCAACAGTTAGCTCCATTCCAAACAGGTTGCCAGGGATTAAGTGCCTTCCCATTTTCTTGGCTTTGCAACAATGGATGTGATCCTGGCAGTCTCATGCTTGGCCAGAGTGGAAAAGTGTGATTGATGTAAACAGTTTAACTGCAGCTTCTGAAATTTCAGAAATTTCCCAACTGACATCAGAGTTTCCAAGCTGTGTGGGAAGTGATGTTAACCCTGTACAAGTAGTCTGGATAGGCTGCCAGTTGCTACAGTGGTACATGAAGGAAGGGATGAGTGATTTTAAGAGTGAGAATAACAGAGCTCTGCTCTCTGATCTCAGGTCTTCTCTATGTGTGCAAGATGTCCCTGCTTCACTGCCTTGTAGATAGACAGTAGGGTAGGTACAAATGGCTCTGAGTCTGACTTGGAGCCCTCATCCAACAACGGGTCAGCCAGAAGGGTAACAGAAATAGCACAGTACCCATGTTAAAAGGAATGAGAGGATATAGCAGGAATAATCTTCTTGCTGTGTATGCCCTTGGAGGCACATGCATGGATTGGCATAGCCAGGACCCATTGTCCTTGGTGGTAGAGGCTAACTAGAGGTGCTGGCTATGGCAGTGCCATACAAGTGAACAATTTATCATTAATCTCTTTTCCACTAGAGAATTTTTTAACATACTAAAACACCCTGTAGTGTTACTTTTTTCCCCTTTTGTGTATATATTCTACTGGAACCTAAATATTTTATATTTTTTATTTAAAGGAGAACTTTCAGGATTCTGCCAGTTACAGGGCTGTGGCTGGAGTAGACTCTGGAAATGCTAGTGATGAAGAATCACAAAATGAAGGGATAACCGGATGTCCTGTGCAAAGAGAAATGCTGCCCAGAGCAGTACAGCAAATGGTATGAAATTGCCATCTAAATTCCTATTAATAATGCAGAGCAAGATGGTAGTAGAAGATGGCAGTATGTTTGAAAACTTGTTAGATCTTCAGCTAACCACCCAACCTTTCTTTACAAAAAATTAATAATACCACGTTGGTTTTAGGCATGTTTTTCAAACATAGTCAACTTGGACTGTTTGTATCTAGAACTTTTAGTACATGCAGTTAATAACTGTGCTTCTGACACTTTTCAAATGATTATTGTTTTCAAAGAATTCCATGACTGTTGGGGATGTGCTGGATTCCTGTGCAGCTGATGAGTTGCAATTAGATTCCCTGTATCTCCAGTTCATAGACAGCCATAAAGCTGATGTCTCAGATGTCCTTCCGAAGCAAGAAGTAGAGTCCTCTGTCCGTCAGGCTGCTTCTTCTGATGCAGAAGTGCTACACACAGCAAGAGGATTTTTGGGACATGACACCACTCCTGAAGTTCTTAGTGCAAATGCACCTCAGGCAGATGGAACTGAATGTAAAGCTGGTCTTCCTGATACTTACCTGTCTCCAGCTGGGGATAGCTGTGAGAACTTAAGTTTAGCTACAACAGACAAAGGTAGGATGTTTTGCATACAACCTATCTTTCATTAAACCTGTCTATGCAATTGTGACCATATTCTGTTGCATGGAAAAAGAAGTAAAATTGTAAGCCAGGCATTTTTATGTAGTTGTAGGAGTTGGTAATAAAAACCAGTGTAGCAGGAATTAATTCTGACTTGCTTTTGTTTTAAGAAACACTGATTGTTGTATGTTGCACTCAACTGTTACTTTTTTACTGATGAAATGAGTTTAGGCTTGCAGTTGCAGCAACTTGAGCTCTGTTTTTTTAACTTGTTGCAGACTTCTGGCAAGGGAACTTAATCCAAAATTAAGACATTTTGCCATATCCCTTTTTATTTTAATCCATAATGTAGCATTTGGTGTATCTTTCAGGTGATTTACCACACAGCATTGTCTATCAAAATGAGGAGGGCAAATGGGTGACTGATCTTGCATATTATACTGCATTTGATGAAGAACAAGATTTAAATATGTCTGAATATGATAAAAGAAATGAGGAGTTCATTACTGGCTGTATGTAATCTTATTCCTTTTTAGTTAACTCTTGTTGTCTGTAATAATGTTACGTAAACTTTCTTCCTTTTTTTTTTGTTTTCACTTCAACAAATCAGTATTTGGTGTTGCAAAGCCTCCAGGTTTTAGATACTGCAAATTATTTGAAAGCTGATGTTGATAGTAGTCTGTAGTGATATTATATCATTATTAGTAGTCCATAGCTTCTTTCTGTGTTTCCTGCTCTTCCTATGAAGAGTGTTTTAAAACAAAAGAAAAAGCATTCTAATATTTGCCATTGGTACCTGTTGTATGAGCTGAAGCAACTCTCACTTCCACAGTTTTTCCTTTGGACTTTAATTATTGTTATCCTTTCTTGCAAGAAAAGAAGAAGAGTAATTTTGTATTTCGTGATGCTTGTAAGACAGGAAATAATTATAAGTGAGGGATTACTACAGAATCAACTAGAATGTGAATACAGTGTCAAAATTTGAGAGACTTGAAAGTGCTGAATTGGCTAGCTGCTGGTTTTTTTGTGAAGTCCCTTGAGAATGTCTTGGTGCTGAAGAGTGGTACTGGTACTGAAAAATGCTTGAGCTTATTGAGGAATTATATGGGACTCTCATCTTCACTTGAATTCCAGGCTTTTTGAACCTCTGTTTACTGAAAAAGTTGTTTATTATCCTTAAGCTATGTCAGACTGATCTTCATGAGAGTCTGTATATTTTTCATACAGGCATGGATGATACACATGTAGTGCCATGGACAAATCGATTCCTTAGCACCAAAATGTCATCTGCTCATCTCTTTTATAAGAGATTCAAGCAATGTGTGCAACACCTTTTCTCCTAATCTCTTCTAGTTTCTAAAGCTGACATGTGGATGGGCTAATGTATTCTCAAAACATCCATGGTCCACTCAAGGTTCTTCTTTCTTTCAAAGAGAATGTTGTGTAACACTGTTTATTTTGAATGAGTGATCAGACAGGGTTGACTGGTTGAAATAACGTTTTCCAACACTAGCGGTTTTCTGATGGTTCAAGTAAATATCATCCCATTTGGGAGACACTTCCCCATCTGCTATGTCAGTAATGTAGAACTCTTCCATTATTTTTCAAATTCCATTATATTTCAGACACCTTCCTGAATCTTAGACTTGAGCTGTCGAGTGATTAGAATATTTGACCGTTGTAAATTTTTCCAAGGCTACTTAGGTTTTTAAACACTTCTGCTTTCAAGTCGGTGGGCTTACCTCTTTGCATGGTAAATGATAACACACTGACAGATTCCATGTGGTTGGTATTTTTCTGGCCCCTAGTCTGCTTGTCTGTCTGCAGTGGTGTTTGACAGCTGAAGAAATTGTATTTGTAAGGACAGAAAGGAAATGTTACATCTGATTCTTTGGAGTCTCATTTATGACATGTCTCTCTGTCAGCAAACTGGGCACACAGTGTGTTCTTGTATGGAATAGTGCGGGAGTTCTCACTTGACAGTGTTGGGTGCTTCAGAAAGTCTCCGGCGGCTGCAGGGCTCACATAGAAGATAAAGAACTGCTACTGACTGAGGGTTCAATTGGATATAACAATGTGTCATTGATAGTGCCAGGTTGCCTTTAGGAGATGATGTTGGATTGCTCCATAAAGATGCATTCCAACTTTGATTTTTTCCTCAGAGTATGTGTTATAACTTCCCATGAGTAATTTTATGGACAACAGCTGTATTCACCTTACAAATTTGCATCCATTCTCAGCTTTTGCCCTGTGCCCTCTATGCCTAGGGATGCTCTGTGTACAAGGCCATGTGTTTTTGAAGTTTTGATGAGCTTAATGATACATTAACATTGGAATCAGGTGGTAGAGCAGGATCTCTTGATCAGTTTTTCACATTGTTTTGGTGAAGAGACTCTTAAGTGTTAGTTGTTTTGTAGATGGTCATTGTGAAAATAGTACAGGCGTTTGAATTCAAAAGTAAGATTGAGTTATTTGGCCTTTTAATTTGAATGGGTTTTTCATGAACTGGTACAAGCCAGTCTATTTCTTTTGCTCCAATTCAAAAGTACCACCTTAATGGGAAAAATTTTCAGCCCCAAATATTGTAAAGGTTTGATCTGAGTTAGCCGTATAATGCTTGGTTCTAGCTCGTAGCGGTATCATAACCTATAAAAAGTTGTAGTTTAGCCTGGGGCTAAGGCTGTTAGAAACTTTATTCACCACTAAGTTAATTAGCTAAATGCTGATTTTTACTTTGGCTTCTAAAGATCCAGCAAGTACTCCTTTAAAACCAATTTCATATAACTTTTTTCACCAAAATGGGATGGAATAACTCCTAGTGTGTGCCAGACTGTCTCAGGTCTAGAATTATATATGCAATAACTTTCCATCAAATTGAGTTTAATGATGACAAATAGTAATGACAGTACTTAGTAACTTATGCCTTATTTTAATGAATGTTCTCTTTGGTTTTAAGCTGAAGCAGCAGCTATGATTGCACAAGACCAGGAAGAATTTGAGAAAGCACACAGGCTTGTGCAGGTAACTAATGATCTCAATGCAAATGAAATAGTTTTCTTGTTTATTTACAAGGTGCATCCTCAGAAGTCTCTTTTCCTGCAGGCAGGAAAGGTAGGCAGTCCAAATGCGTCTGAATTAGCAAATACTTCGTGGAAATCTGCTAATAGCTGCTTTCTGCCGAGAACATCTGATCTTCATAAAGATGCCAGCTATTTACGTTTGTCTTTGGGGGAGTTCTTTGGTCAAAGATCTGAAGCTCTTGGTTGTCTTGGTGGAGGCAGTGATGTGAAGCGGGTATGTATCTCAATGTTAATATTGAAACATGAGGAAAGACAAGAAAAGCAACAACTAGCACTAGTTTTGTTATTTTGTAACCAGCTCTTTCTCAGATCCTACGTTGATTGAGAAAGGAAATTCTCTGTGTGTGTGACAGGTGTCTGTTGGCTGGTTTCCCACTGGAATTTCTGATGTGAAGTGCTGGCTGGTGTTATTGATGAATGTTGATCGTCACCTTTTGGTCAGGAACTAATTATGTGTAGGATTAGAGGGAGAAAAGTACACCATATACAGGAGGCGTGTTGGAAGTACCAGCAAGTTATCCACATCGCTGAGTGAAATGCTGCTCAGACAGGGGTATTTGAACAGTGAGGGCATCTCTGAATGGCTGTTGAGAATTGGTGTGCTATCGGGGCAATGCCCAGCTTCAGTAAAAATGTAATTGTCTAGATTCTGACTTACCAACATCTGTGTACTTATTGCATCTGTTGGATACCTGGTACTTCTCTCATCTGCTGTTAGTAGACAGGATCTCATCTGTGTTTCAGACAAAAAAAAAGGTGGGGAAGTGTGTACAATGGGAAGAAGTCACACATGCTTGTGTAATTCATGTGTCATGAGGAATTGTTAGTGTTGGTATGTTCTGTCCTAAGCATTCCAAGGCTTAGTGGCAGAGCATGCCTCCAGGCAGAGATGATGCAAGCACATGTACTTTATTTCTTTATTTTGAGTAGCTCGTAAGAGTAAGTTGTGTCCTGGTTTCAGTTGGGATAGAGTTAGTTTTCTTTGTAGCAGTTGGTACAGGGCTGTGTTTTGGATTTAGTATGAGAATAATGTTGATAACACACTGATGTTTTGGTAGTTGCTGAGTAGTACTTACTCTAAATCAAGGACTTTCGAGTGTCTCATGCTCTGCCAGTGAAGCAGGTGCACAAGAAGCTGGGAGGGAGCATGGCCAGGACAGCTGACCCAAACTGACCAAAGGGATATTCTGTATCACAGAACATCCTGCTCAGTCTATAAACTGGGGGGAGTTGGCTGGCAGCCATGGATCACTGTTCAAGGACAGACTGCATATTGGTCTGTGGGCAGTGAGCAATTGTGTTGTGCACCAATTTCTCTTGTGTGTTATTCCTCTCTCCTCCTCCTTTTCATTACCAGTATTATAGTTATAATTTATATCTTGTGTCAGTTATTAAACTGTTCTTATCTCAATCCACATGGTTTACCCGTTCTTTCCAATTCTTTCTGCTGGGAGGAGGTGGGGAGTGAGCAAACAGCTGTGGTACTTAGTCACTAGCTGGGGTTCAGCCATGCCAGTTGTTAGTTTATTTTATGTATGTTTGGGAAGTGTAGTGTATGTATTTAGATTAGGCATTTGCAATGCTAAGAGGCACATTTCTTAGTGGTATGAGAGACATACTGAGCAGGCACTGTGGGCCAAAACTACTTTGCAAGCCCATTGAACCTATTTGTTAATTATTAAATTTTCTCATGCTATATTCTGGGGTATGTTTTTATAGCCATCTTTTGGTTACTATATTACATCCCCGAAGAAAAGGCAGCCTGTTGCTTTGCTAAGGCAATCTGATTCATCACGAGGTGACATCGGCCAAGAGATCTCACAGTTGTCTGAAGTGTTTTCAGGTAACTATGGAACAGCTCTTTTTTTCTCTGGGGCATTAAGGGAGCATGTGCGTCCCAAGAATGCAGGTTTTTAGACAATTTCCTTACTGTATATTAATTCCATGTTTGGTTGTTTGGTTGTGTTTTTTTCCTTAGATGACTTAGAAGCACAAACAAAAGAACATGCTAATTTTACCAGCTCTGAAGGTTCGGGGCATAGGGTGGATACTGCTGCTGGAATACATGAAAACATTAATACAGAAGCTGCTGCCAAAAGTAAAGCAAAGGTATTTCTCTTGTTTTTTTCTTTGAAGTGCAACTACGAACTGAAACAAAATTCAAATTACTCCAAGTATTATCGTTTCTTTCAATACAGCTAAATTTGGACTTTTTTATCAGCTCACTGCTTTTTATATTGATCATTTGAATCCTAGTAGGTGCCCCTGTTTCTTAGTATAGTTTCATTAGAATGGCATGATCCTGTAGTATATCAGATGTTACTATGACCATCTCATTTCCTTTTTCCTCTAACTTCGATTTTGGGATTGCTCAGTCTGTCAGCCCATGGTTTTTCAGAGACTTGTAGGCTGTTGATGTTCTGTGATCAAGTTTCTGAATTTCAGCTGTGTCTTCCCCTTCTATTTTTTTTAATGAAACAACTTATCTTTAGCATGGGAATAAAATATTTTAGTTGATAGAATTTAAGAATATGAACATGGTGCAAGTCTGAAAAAAGGTGTCGTTTCAATTTGGTAGTCCTAGATATCTACCTTCCCTGTCTGAGTGTGTCACCTCCCTAAGCCTGCTGGCAACACTCCTCCTAATGCAGGCCAGGATTCTGTTGACCTTCTTCACCTGACTTGTGGTCAACTTCCTGTCTACCAGGACCCTCAAGTCCTTTTCTGCCAAGCTGCTTTCCAGCTGGTAGGCCTGGAGCCTGTACGGGGGCCTGGGGTTATTCCTCCTTAGGTGCTGGTCTTGGCATTTCCCTTTGAACTTCTCAGCCCATTTTTCTTTCCTGTTGAGGTCCCTCTGAATGACAGCTGAGTCTCCTGGCATATCAGCCACAGCTCCCAATTCTGTATGATGATGGAACTTCCTGAAGGTGTACTCTGCCCCATCATCCACATCATTAATGAAGTTGTTGAACCGTACTGGCCCCTGTCTTGATCCCCAGGATAGTCTGCCAGAGTGACTGGCCTCCTGATGGGCTTGGTGCTGCTCATCGACCCTTTGAGCCTGGCAGTTCAGCTAGTTTTCAGTCCAGTCATGGTGTACTTGCCTGCTCCATGCTTTGTCTGTCTTTTAATGAGGATGTTGTGAAGTCATGCATGCATATCTACAGGACACGTGTTATCAGTTTGTCCTGAGTTTGTGTCCATCTGAGAGAGATGGAAAGAAAATGGGCTCTGGACATAACTGTCTACTTACTCCATACCCTTTGCTAAGAATAGCCAGTGTGAAAACTAAAGAAAAAATTAGACTTAGGTGATAGTGAAAGCTGTAGGAATAGCTTTGTCTTCTCTCTGCAGAGGCAGAGGACTTAAAGTTAATTGGGAGATAAGTCTATATTTGGTCATAGTAACTTCTCTGCTGTTTGTCCCTGATAAGATTTTACTCCCAGTTCTTTCAACCGAACTGAAGTATTTTAGGATTTTAAAAGTTTCACAGGAACTAAGGCTTCCTAGCAGGCAATACTTATTTAATCCAAAAAAGCCTTTGTGGAGTAGACTTAAAAAATCAAGAGAATGAGAGTATGTCTGTGGTAGTATTCCTTCTTGACAGGTGTTTAAAAATGCATCAATGAAGCATGTTAATATGTTGCCATATCCTGAAATGCAAAGAAGAAACAAAACACTAAACAAAAATTTTCTTACTGTGGTTCTTAACTCATTTTGTTTTGTTGTAGGATGGAATTCATAAAGACAAGTTTGAGGATGGTTTATCTAATCACTCTGACTCTGTCTTGAGTATCACCACAATTGCAAATGCTATTGCTAATGCTTCCACCAGTGCTGAACCTTCCCAGCTAGCTGCTATGATGATGGCACTCTCCAATAAAAGTAAAAGAACACGTGTCCTTCCTGGAGTTGTTAAAGAGGCTGAACTCTCTGCTAATGAGGTGTTATCCAGCAATGAGGAAAATAGTGAATTTGATATGGAAAAATACCTCAAAAAAACAGATGAAAACAGACATGAAAGTGTATATGGGAGTCTTGTGAAACATGAAGCATCTGTCCAAAACCTTACATCTGATACCTTTTTGCTGGGTAAAGATAAGGATGCTCTTGCAGAAGACTTGATGAATAATCATAGCAAACAGCAGGGAATAGAGAAGCGATTGCTGGATTATCTTATTGAAGAAAGTGACAGTAAGAATTTTTCTAGTCTGTCTGGTATTCCCAGCCATGAAGACATAATTGCAGATAATGTTCAATATTCAGAAAAGTTGTCAGATTTGGTGAATAGTAAACATTTACAGTCAATGGGCGCTGATGTTAGATCAGACACACTTAATGGAAATGAAGCCCGCACATGTGGAATTCCCTTAGCAGCCAAAATGGAAGTGGCACAGCGAAATCTGCTTGCTTACCAGAACAGCAGTCTCACTAGTACATGTTGTATAGGGGAACACAGAGAAACAGTAGATCACGCAGCAAATGCTGTTCCTGAACCATGTAATGACTTGGTGGAAGGAAGTGCAGGAAATACTCCATCCCTCAGCAACTTAAAACCTGCCAAGCTGTCTAGTAAATATGTCTCAGTAAGTCCTATAACAGCCAAGTCTATGCAGAAACTGACCAATGATGAGAGGAAGCAAAATGCCGATATAGAGAAGAGAAACAAGGATGCCAGTACTCCTTGTGGTGGGAGTGCAAAACATGTAACTTTTGAGAATCTCTCCACACCTTCCCAGAATAGTACTGGTAAGTAAACCTATATAAATGCAATTAGTTGTTGAAAAGGCTTTTCTTGACAGTAAACTTGTTTTCTGTCCATAAATAAATACGGCTATTAAATTCTGTTTATTTGCCAGAGCATAAACCCATTCTACCTGAATGTGACTTACCTCTGGAGGATGAGCAGTATAGCTTCAGACCTTCAACTTCACCTCTGATTCACTCTTCTCCTAGTGAGACTTCTGGAACAGCTTTTTCAGGGTAAATTTCTTGGTGCAGGTTGTAAGAGTCAGTGTTTCACGAAGACTGTTGAGGGATCATCTTTTAGTTTGAATGTTGACCATGATCTAGATTTATAGATCTTTATTAGGCTAAGACTTCATTATACGCTAAGCTGGACATTCTATAGACCAATGAAGATGTGTTTTTTAAACTTAGAAGTATTTCACTCCATTTGGTTCTCTAATTTGTATCATTGCTTGTTGTGGGAGGGGATGGGTAGAAGTATTTGTATTGCTTTTGACTATTTTGTATTTTGATACATACTTGTGTCCAAGGTTTAAGGTTTTCTTACCAGCTGAAAGAACTATGTTTCTTAAATGAGCTCCAATAACAATGTGTCGTAAGATTCCAACTAAATTAATTCCATAGTCTTAAACATAAACACAGCCAGCAGATAATGGTTGTGTGCTGTCTCATAAAAAGATGAGGCAACTGATTTCCCTGGCTTAACTTTTAAGTTTGTTGTTTGGTATTTAACTACAGCTTGTGTTTTGTATGTGTTATTAGAATTACATGCTGTCTGGCCTTTCTCAGAAATTAATATGTACGGGAGCAGATGTATTTTTGCAGGCATGTTATATAGATATTAGGATTTGCAGTTAAAATTGTCAGTGACTTTAATCGTTGTCATGTTAGCCTTTCTTGCTGAGCAAAGTGGTGAGAGATCCTGTGTTTTCAGGTGTTTAAAATGAAGAGAATCTCAGCAGTGAATAGGAAACCAATGTGCGATGCCTGGGCGGTTAAATGATTTCATCTGACTTTTTAATCAAGTTAGATACAAGTATATTGATTCACCTCTTTTTCTTTCAATAAATTGTGTTGTTTCTGTGGCCGTAGCATCTGAGTTTAGTTGTGGAACTCTGATGCTTTACCTTTATGGATTTATGTAGAATGAAAATGAGTTTTATGTACACCAAAGCCAGAACTTGTAAAGGTTAATTGAGAGCTTATTTCTCATTTCTACTGACTGCATTTAACAGAATGGCTAGGTAACTTTTAGAATAGTGTAGGTAATGTGTAACATTGATTTTCTTGAGGGCAGCATTAAAATATATATATTTTTTAATACTGGCATACTTTGAATTTCTTTTTCAGATCTGAAAAGGACTTTACTTGCCCATCACATTGTCAGGAATCTCCTTGCAAAGAGAATGTGCTACCTCAGTCTGTTTACTCGAGTCCAAGCATGAGCAGGTTAACCTATGTCTCTGCGCCTGGCAGTACCCATAAGAACACAGCAGTGATACGTAATCCAGAGGCATATTGGGTAAGAGATGCAAAACAGCCCCTTCCCTTTGCCCCTAAACCAAAATTTACAGGTCAAAGTAATTCTAAATTAGAAAAGCCTTAAAAGCCTTAAGGATCCTTATGGATCCATATCCACAGTTTAGGATATGCTGTGCATAGGAAAAGGTATTCTGCTTCTTTCCAGCTTCTGAGTTTTTCAGAAGCTTGAATTTTGGTATCAGCTGTACTAAATGCACACACTCTAATAAATACAGATATAGTAAAATAATCAAAGAACTAGGAACTTTTGAAAATGTTAGAGTTGATGTATTTTTTCCTTTCATTTTTTTCCATAATTTCTCATTAAGTCATTCTGTTCTTGGAATGAGGTGCAGTATTCCAGTAGTATTTTGCAGGATCTAGATCTGCCTTCATCATACCTGAGGCTCCCTTGCTGTTCAGCTTCAGCTGTTAGGAGTATACTTTTCCCTTTTTTTTTTTCTGGAGAAATGTTTATAAATACATAATGTAGCTTCTACTACTTTTTTCAGGACTGAAACTGTAATTTTCTACCTCTGACAGTCATTCTGACTGCTTTTATTGGTTTAAAAATGAATGTACACTGAGGGTGAAATTTGTGTTCAGACTTGCAGTCTTATGCTGATTAGAATAATTGTCAATCTTTTATCTGAATTTATGCATTCCTTGGAATCTGGAATTTGTGTTACATCTCCCCTCTTCCAAAGTGTGTGTAATTGCGGATGGAACTTTAAAAAGCAGACGGACAAAACCTGAAGGACCTTTCTGACTTACGTGCACGTCTGTGTAAATCTGAGTGCTCATTCCAGCTACACCATACCTGTCAAAATGGCAGGTTTTTGGGTTGAATGATTTCTTTGTGTGAGTGCACAAAGAAAATGTTTGTGTTAATGCATTTTCATGCATCTTGAATCGTTTTTGGTTGGTGATTTGATTCAAGGCCATTCCGTTCTTTTTTTATTTTTTTTAATCTGGCAGGTATGTCTGGTGTGTTATCAGTGTTGTTTTGAACACAAATCTGACAATACAGCACCACAGAGACTGCTGTGAAGAAAATCAACTCTTATCTTGGCCAGACCCAGTAGAATGTGTCTTTAGGATAGTAGACAGGTTGAAGTTGCAGATTTTTCTTTTTTCAAGGTGGAGAGCCACAGTTACAAAAGTAAAACTTCAGACAAGACAAACTTGATTATTTATATTGGATGGCAATACGAGTAAGGATCAGACAGGAAAGTTTCCTGAACAGGCGTTAAGGTCTGTCTTACGTACCCTATTGCTTTTCTAAAATATGTGATACTGCATGTTATGTTTGTTTACTAGGATGAAAATGCTGGTGAACTGAGCACAACAATAATTCAGGCCAGCCCAACTCCTCCGCAGGAACATACAAAGGAAAATCTAGAAGACCACTCCTGTCAAAGAAATAGAAAAGAAGCAGTACTTAGTATTGACCAGAAACGAGAAAAAAATGAACTTGCTGATCTTCAAAGAAAACTTGATAATGTACTGGACCGAGAACTGGCCAAAGAAGGTTTTCTGAAGAATGAAAAGCAGCTTCCATCTGTTCCTTCAAATGTACCAGCAAATCATGAAGAGCTAGACCATGTTAAATCAGCTTTACCAAGTAAACTCTGCACCTTTCAGCCAGTTTCTGTCAATGTTGATGCTCGAGAAATGTGTCGGGATCAAGCAAACAAAGCACAGAGACAAGGATTACCATCTCTGAATATATTACCTCTTTATTCTGGATTAAACACCTGTTTGCCATGCAATCAAAACTCATCTGGTGAACAGTATGTTCCTGTATCAACTGTTAAATCCCATGTCACTACCTCTGAGAGTCAAGCAATTTCTTCTTCTGTTCCCACCTTGCTTACAAGGCATTCTCTTGCAGCAACACCATTTGCACAGCAGCATGTGGGAACTATACAACCTACAGGAAATGAAGTTCTGTCTCAGTTTCATGGCTGCAGCTCTTCAGGTTTTGGCCTTCCAGCGGGGCTTCCTTGTTCTGGTATCCCAGCAGGACACATTGAGAATCCACTTATGTTAGGAATTCCTTTAGGTCCAAATATTGGTCCTGGCTCTTTGGGTGCATTTTCACTTTATAATCCACACCCTACTTCATGGAATAATCATATCTTAAATATAAAACCGTGTACTGGACAACCTCTTGGAGTTGGCAGAAGTGAGTGGGAGTTGTCAAAGTCACCTGGTATTGGTAAGTGTGTTTTCTACAGTGTGTTTGAAATACTGCTCTGGGCAGGAATGGTAATAGTGATGTTGCTTATGTTACAGTAAATAAAATTAAGATGGTACTAAGTGTAACTGCAATTATTGTTTATGCAAACCCTATCGCTAATTTTCCTTGTTTAATGATGTTCTCTGAATTCAGTGTCTATTCTTATAGCTTCCCTAATGGTCTTAAAAAACATTTCTCATAATTTAGAAGAATTTCAACATTCTTCAATATTAAATAGGTTTGTGTAAAGGATCTGGAACTACCTTTCATAGGAGGAAGAGAAATCCTAGCTTCAGTTCAAACTGGGCAAGACAAGTCATGCTCTTGAAATTCCATTATATTTTATCTGGAATGTAGGGGACATTTCTATTTCCAGCCTAATTTGGTGTTAGCAGTTAGTGAAGGCTAAAACTCCTTAGGAGTTTGAACCCCGTGGAAGGTTCAAACGGTTTGCTGGTTATGAAGGGAAAGACAAGCTGCCAAGTGCCTTCTGTCCTTTCTGTTATTACTGTGTATCTAGACTTAGCTCTAAACCTTAGCAACACAAATTACTATTTAATTTTAAAAACTTCTATTAACTTACTATCTTGTTGGTTGGTTTTTGCTACGCTTTTTTCCTGGCTAAATCTTTCAGTCTAAATGACAAGCTAATGGGGTTGAAGATTTGAATCTGTGACAGTTTAGAGCTTGTTTATTGGTTGTTTCAAATCATTGATCTTGCTTAGTGCATTTCAAAATAGTGAAATACTCCTCGCCTATTTTTATACTAACAAGATGTCGTAATACTAATGTTCAAATTTTCCGAGTTGAGCTAGTACTGATTAAGTGGTGACCACTGAGTGTTTTGTATGAGGTGTACTTTGTGGGTCTGCATGGAATGTGCCATTTCTATAAGTATTTATTTTTGTGACAGTAGAACTTAATGATGCAAATTAGAAATGATTGAAATTTTGAATTTCATGCTTGCGGAAAACATTCTTATGAGAACTCTAGGAGTCAAATGTTTCCTTGCCATAATGAAGCATTTGTCAGATGAGTTCATGAACTTGGTGGCAGCCTGAGTCCTGATTTGCTTCTGAGTACTTGTAACTAACAGGAGCATGTTTTCTTCCAAAGGACATATAAAAGTACCAGAAGAACTGAAGTTCCCTAATGCCTGTTGTGTGGGAATCGCATCACAGACAGTTCTTAGCATTTATAATCCAACTGACCGGTGGTTGCAGGTCAGCATAGGAATACTCAGTGTTTCAATTAATGGAGAAAAGGTAAGAGGTGTTTTGTTTTTAATAAAGCTGAATAATACTGTAATCTTACCAGATACCATATGCAAAATTATGGCCCTCTTTACAGGTTTGTAATTTTTCCCTGTTTTATAGTTAATATGCGCAAAGCAACGCTACTTTCTTTAGCCAGGCCACCTGACTTCCTCCGACAAGTAGACTTTGTGAGGTAAATGCCACACGAGGTGATTGATCTGTAGAATTGTATTGTGTGCATGAAGTGTGGGAGGTTTCAGTTTATGGGTTATTCATTCCCACCTTTGTGTACGCAAGAAAAGTCACTCCTAGGCCAGAAAATATCCATGCTGAGGACTGTTACTGCTAAAATATTTTTGGCAGTTTGATCCTATTTTTCTTTAAATCAGGAGATCTTGAGTGATGGAGAATGAGAAATATTTGCAGCAGGCTTCGAGCTAGATGGGTTCTTCTGTGGGTTGTAGGTAGTTTGTAGGCCATGAATTGGTTGTCTTGCACTTCAGTTTTGTTAAATTCTATATATTTCTGTTATCATGGTAACATATGATACTTGAGAACATGAGAATGAGTTAGATTCAAGGTCCACCAGAATGATTTAATTTTTTATTGATGAATACACTTAGTAGAGAAGAATGTAACAACAGAACAGGATACTCTGAGCTTCTGGCAGCTTGGTACTTGGTAACTTTTGTGTTAGATGTTATTTCTGTTCTTACTAGTTTTTGGTAGACTGCTCTTTATCTAGCTAATCTGTTGAAATTATGTAGTGTTGTCCACAGTTCAGTTCAGTTGTAGATTGTATGAAGTATTGCTTTTTTCCTTTTTAAATATGGTTCTTGATGTTTTTATTTGGTCCATATTACTGAGGAATAGCAGACAGTGATTCACTTTAAATATTGCAGCTTGTAAGTCTTAGAAATCCTGATCACATCCCTCCTTAGGTATATTTTTCCAGCAGATATAGCACATGTCTTTACAGGAATATGATTTCTGGTTTGATCTTGTTTTCTCAGAATGTTTAGTCTTTAAAGAACATCAAGCCACAATTCTGTGTGTTCATGTGTGTGTGTGTGTATATATATATATATGATGTGTGTGTGTGTATATGAGAATAACGATTTCTTGCATGATTTTCTAATCAGTATCATGAGGCTTTTATGCAGCTCCTGTAACCAGCAATTCTGTTGTATCAAGAAGTGATTTTTTAAATGAAATTGCTTTACAGTTATTTCCATGAATAAATACATGCATTTGTTTGCACAGTGTGATTAAAACCAATTTTTTTCAGTCAACTCTGAGATACACTGCTGTTCTTTCTCAAAAATCAGGGTTTTACTTACTAATTAATTTTCCCAGTGTCAGTCTTTCACTAGATGGTAGAAAGAAACCTCAGCAATTTTCAGGCTGACTTCTCTGTTTAAATTAAAAGGCCTGCAGTTGAGTGGGATGGAAATGGGCCATGGATATGAAGAAGCAATTATTAAATGGAGGCAAAATATATACAAAACATCTGTATTAAGCAGTGGTGCCAGATAAATGTGGTATTGGAAAGGAAATGTCTTCTGGTGAAAGGCCTGTTGAAAATGACAGGTATTTTGTTTTTCAGATGGATCCTATGAAACATCAATGTCTGGTTTTCAAGAACAAAACCATCGTAGGATCCTACTCTACCAATGACCTGAAAATACTTTTCTTACCTTCCCATTCGGGGATCTTCCAGTGCATCCTCAATGTTTCATCTTGGCCAGTTTCCGCAGATGCCGAGACAATCGTTCAGTCAGAAGCTTTGGCAAGCAGGGTAGTTCTGACAGCAGTCGCTGAGAATCCCAGTTTAGAAGTAAGTAGCTGCTTATTGTGGGTCTTTTGTTGTTGTTGTGATTTTATGAATAATTTAGTGACACTGGAAAATAATAGGATTGCAAGGCTGTTCCTCAGAGAAACCTGAAATTTCATATGTTTTAAGTTGGAATATAAGAAAAAATTTGAGAAACTTATTGCTGTCTGGGAAGTTTCAGTGGTGGAAAAGCACCTATCTGGAAATGAAGGATTCTGTGTGAAAAGAATAAGTTAAAGTGCATTACTTTTTCATTGTTGAAAGACTGAACAAGACTTTAAATGTCTAATGCTTTCTAGGTACCTTCTGTGTTGGATTGGGCATTAAATGTAACAAAAAGCATTTGTTTCCAGTTGTAAGGATTTCTTTATTTTTTTACATCAAGTAGACTTTGTCTTGGTTTCTTACTACCTCTAGCTTGTTTATGATGGTAGAGAATATTTTCTTATTTTAGACTAATTAAAAATTAAAAGTAAGTGGATGTGTAAAATGCTTTTGTCTCATGTCTTTTCATGAAGAGCAACCAGGTGGGAGACAGTGTGACATTAAGAATTAAATCTGACTTCATGCAGTCCTAGATTTAAAAGTAGGGACAGGCAGAAAAAGGCTTGATGATATAAATTACATGGTAGTTTGTGACGTGGTTGATGAAAGTAAAATTTTCCATCATCAGCCACAGCTAGTATTTTTTTTTTTTTCATTTAACATGGTCTTTTAACTTGCTTTGGGCTAAGTATGTGTTTTGAAATAATGAATGCACATGAATGGATATAATTTTTAATGCTTCTTCCATAAATTTTTATTTATTTTTAATGCATTTTTTTATTCTTTTACAGGTAGTCCCCTCTCCTTGTTCTTCATAGTATATAGTTCAAACTGGCATCATATTCAAATTCAAATTAAACCCTATGCTCAATCTCTGCATGTCTTGTTATATTCTTGAGACTGGAAAAAGTACCAAATAAAAGCTGTATTTTGCTGCAGATCATGACACTTAAAGGTTTTTAGGCTAGCAAAAATGAGTTATTTTCTTAACTTTTAACTTGCTAAAATGACTTTTTAACTATCAAAACCTGACATTCCTTACTTGCTAGCAATAATCATGGTTTAAACTTACTTTTAGTTTGAATTATCCGAAATAATTTGATTGTGTGCTGGATTTTGGTGGATAAACACTGCACTGAGGCAAAATACATGGGAGATAGCCAATTGGCTGTAACCCCTTCTAATATCAAAGAAAACATGATTCTTAGACTCTTTCTACCCTTGGTAGGAGGCTGGTATTATATGTGGATATAGCATTAAGAGGATGGACTAGGTGAATAACATCCTTTCTTTCCTGATGCTTTTGTAGGGTAGTGTGTTTTGAAGGTTTTCCTTTCTTCTAAGTTCTGCTTTGCCTTAAAACCAGGTGGAAGCTGGGAAAGGAGATTGCCTGGACTTTGGCGACTTGACTTCTGGCAGTTGGAAGGCTCTTCCCCTAAAACTTATCAACAAAACCCATGCTTTTGTGCCAATTAGACTTATAATTAATGCAGTAAGTACAGTAAACTTCCTGTATGTGAGAGTTAACATCTTGTGGTACTGAATTTTAATACCCAAGCACTTTATGTTACATGTCATTAAGAAATATATCTTGGACAGTAGATGTAGGTTCCCAAGAAGTGTTTTGTTAGTCAGGAAATAAATAGTTTTTGCAGGGTGGTCATCTGATTCTGCTGTAATGGCACCAACAAAAATGCATCTGGGATAGGTGTGGTGTTTTGTTTCACATCTGTTGGTTACTTTTTATAGCTTAGCCATGGGATTCCACCTCTGATGCTTGCTTTGATAGCACAGGGCAGCAGGTAGGAAAAAGGTTGTGTTGCCTAAACCTTCCTCTGAGAAGCTGAGGAAGCTGGAAACTTCCCTCTTCTCTCTGAGAAGCTGGAGACATATTCCACTACTCAAATGGAACAGCTGACTGTTAAACAAGCAGCCAAGCTTGCAACTAGCAGATTTAACATAGTCCCTCCTCTTCTGCAGGAGCAAGAGCAGGACTCTTCTCTCTATCTCCTTTGTCTCACACTAGATAATAGCTTGTCTGAGAGGCTACAGTGTCGTCCTCTCTGCATCTCTGGCAATGCAGTTTTCAGGTTTTTGGCTAGGCTGGGCTGACTGCTGATTTGTGCTGTGGGAAGAGCTGGCCTTGTTTCCTTACGCAGGGGAACAAGAAAGGACTGGCCTTATGTTGAGGTGGATCAGGTTGTCTTGAGGACTAGTGATGTTTGGTCTTGAACAGCCAAACTTCTTGAAGGCTTTAGCTAACCAGACTCTGCTTGTCCCCTTTTGCTGCAAAAGGATTTCCTATTGTTTTTGGAAGGTTTGCTGGACTATCATATACTTACCAAAACTACAGGCTAATTCTTGATTATTTTTTTTCCAAATGACTCGGATCATTCAAAACTTGTCTTGCATTTCTCAGTTTTGTCAGTATTGCTGTTAGTGACCGTAAGAGATTTAATACTTGTAATACTACTTTTTCTTTTTGACAGAATGCAGTGGCCTGGCGGTGCTTCACCTTTTCCAAGGAGCCAGTTGACACTTCTAGTGAACAAATGGATGCAGTTTCTCAGCCAGCAGCTCCGTCAGTTGTAAATCATGTGATACATGCAAGCTATGATGGCCAAGTGAGTAGTTCGTAGTTGGCTGATTCTTCTTTTTACTTGCTGTCTGAAACGACTGTGCTGAATATTTGAGTTCACAGTAATGGTTTTTGGTGAGTGTACCTTTTTGAGCAGTTTTGTTCAGGTTTTGTGGGTGTTTTGTTTGTTTGTTGCTTCCTCATAATAATTCTCTCCCTCCCCATAAGATGAGTCAACAAATTTCTGTTTCAGGATCCTGAAGCTGTAACGGTTTGGGTTCTGTTCCATGCACCTAAGAAACAAATTTCTTGTTCAGGTATAGTAATTTGATTTTCATTTCAACTGAAACAGATTTGACTTTTAACGTGTACATGTGTTAGAATTGCAGGACAGACTGCGAGCTTAAAACCATGTTTGGTTTGTGTGCACTAATATTTCAGGTATCACATTAATTTTTATTAGCTGTAGGAGACAGAATGCCTCTGTCTTAATCTTTTATGTGTTACCAGGGACATTTATACTTCAGTATGAAGCTGTACAAAATTTGTACTGCAAGATGCGTGGAATTTGTGTTACTCCTTTTACTGAGGGAATTAAACCATCACTTAAGAAAAAATTGCATTAGTTGCAAAATAGATAATAAATTTGAAGAAACCTCTGAATTGTTCTGGCTTCCTGAGTAGAAAATAGTACATATATCAACTAGTTTGGCTAGTGTGGCAGGATGGGTTTTTTTGTTTGCATTAGTGACAATTTCAGTCACATTTGATGAAAAGGTAAAACTTTTAAATAAGGTCCTGTGAGACTTTGTTTAAAAGAGGAAAAAGGTGTTGCAGGAGTAATGAGCGAGCTTCTTTTATTATCACCACATGAATATCTTGAGATTGAAGACTAGCTGAAGTGAGACATGCATCCATAGGAATGGCCTTTGCTGCTGGAAGACTTGCTTGCTTTTGTTACTCATGAAATTGTTCCTAGATTCCTTGGGTCCAGCAGATGAGTTCTTGGCAAGAGTGGATGTGGAAGTGGATAGTCCAGGACCTAGCACTGTCATTAAAAGTATTTCTCTCCGAGCAAGAGCTGGAACAGCAAGGATTCATGCTCCAAAGGACTTAGAGGTTTGTGCATATTTACAAAGTGTGTTTCAAGAACAGTTTGCCTCTCCTAGCCTTCTACTTTTGTAATGTTTGGTTTTATTATGTGTGTGCATGTATCTATACACAAACATACACACTTACCTAATTTTTACAGGAAGTACGTCTGTCTACTTGTGTGGGTTCAACAGTCAAGCAGCAGGTGCCACTGAAAAATGCTGGAAACATTGGTGTATATTTGAAAATTAAGGTAGGTTGGTTTCTCCCTCTTGAAATCATTATTTTTGTGCTGTTCATATTGTATTGAAGCGAAAGCTGAGCCTCGGCATTTTAGCTCAGCTCTGTGGTTTGACAAAAGTTTTACAAGTTTATGTAAAGGGAATGAAAGATGGCAAAGAGATTAACTTACATTTTTGGAAAAAGCATATGGGTGTTCTTTTGCTCACCTTCAGTTATATTTGTTTTAGCAAACCTACCATTATGATTTTTACGAAATTTTAACAAAAATATTCTTATATGTAAAAGTAGTGAAGCCTGTGCTTCAGAACAGCAGGTGTTAGGTTGCTGGTAGAGTAGAGCCTGCTTAGGGCAAAGATGAATATTGGCATTGGGAAACATCTGTATTTTCTGTTGAAAGTGCATTAGTTTTCAGTGTACATCTTGCCAACTCAAATACAAAGTGAGTTCTTTTCAGATGTGCAATGTCTTTACTTGACCTTTTTGCAAATCCATGGAAAATATGATTCCAGGCTGAAAGATAACTAAACACATTTGCAACTGGCATTTCAAAGTCAACAGAAGGAGCAGTTGGTTCCATTTTATAAAAAGAGATTTGTTAGCCCATCATTTCTACTATCGGAGGCCATGGAAATAGGATCTATGACTCCTAGCAAATGCCACATTAAGTGATGATACTGGGTGATAATTGTTCAAATTTTGAATACTCCAGGTGTATTCAAATCGTCTGAACTGCATGTACAACAAGTGTACAACCAAATTGTATTGCATGTTGTAGAAATGTTTAATCCCTTAAAATAGGTAACTAACCCTCCCTTTTGCGCTTGCGTGCTTTCAGACATCAGATCAGGACAGCTGCTTTGCTGTTGAACCTGAGGGCCTGTTTCTTTTTCCTGGAGAAGAACAAGTAGTGACTGTCCAGTTTTTTCCAAACAGCATAAGAACTACAGAAAGGTGGTATAACTTATTCTGTGCTGCATGTGTTAAACTGAACTACTTTTGCCCTTAAAGTAATGAACAAATTGGAAGTTTTACCCATGTGAGAGTTCTTACCATTACAAAAGGATTTTTGTTAAGGTTCACCTTTTCTATAGATTATCTGCCTCTTCAGGTGTGTGTAACTGACTAGGTGATATTTCCCATCGAGAAATATTCTAAGACTTCTTTAGTGTAAACAAATGGAGAAAGTCCCCAAAGCCCTTTATATAGTAGTTATTTCTAAAGTACAACAAAATACTAAAGCTGCAAAATACTTACCGTCAGCAGCTCTTTCAGTTGCTTCCCTCCTTCTCTCTCCACTGAGGCAAGGGAAATGTTATTTCTATTTTACATATGAAAAAACTCAAGAACGGATCAGGATCATAAGTATTCTTTTGTCTGCTCTAATCAGATAAAAGTTTGTTCTGTACAACACTAACGTACATATTCCTTTTGCAGATGGAAGAAGCATTCATAGTTTTGCTCATTAGCACTTGTTGAACTTCATTCTGCAAAATAAACTTGATTGGTTCAAGTGATCATTAAGATGTCATGTGAGAGTTTTTGGCAATGTCAGAGGTCTGACTCATTTTTCCAGAGCAGCCTTTCCTCTCTTGTTACATGTTTTCCAGTTTCTGCTGTGATAGAGCAAGAATGGACAAAGGAGTATCTTCAAAATATGTTCAACTTCGGTATCTAGCTTAACCAGGCCTCCCCAGTGCATTTAAATTAAACAGTGAGAAGTTCTGTGCTAGTGACAGTATGATCCTATTGGATAGGCTGCATTTTTACAGGCTTTGGGTACTCAGGAGGATTGGAAACTTTGTAGATTATGTCAAAGTGCTGCCAAAAGACTAATAAACTAATGGAGGCAATAACAAGGGTCCATGTTCCCTGCTGATGGGATTCAGGGCTTAGTCGGCAGGTCTCATAGGGATTCACTGACCACTAGAATGGAGGTTCTTGAGTTTTGTTCTTGACTTGAAGTGTGTCTGTGCTATAGCAAATGCTTCAGCCTATAATTTAAATGCTAGATTTCCTTCCTTGATGCTCCTGAGTATCTCATACCTGTAAAAATTCAATGAAGTTTCTCAAGGCATTCAAAAGGCATCTCTTTAATCTACAGCCGGACTTTGCTTCTTTCTGAAATTAGTCTGTCAAAATAATTTGAAATTAGTATGGGCAAAAAATAATTTGCTGAGCTGTAGTCTCTGAAATATTTATCTGAATCATTTCCAGGTGAAATACTTAAGAAGACTGTGTGAGGTACATGTGGCATGTGTATTTACAGCCCAAAGGATTTAAATTTTGCTATGCCTAAAGCTGGCCTTTGTCATAAAATAAAAAGAAGTACTTGTATTTTCCCCTTAAGAAGGTAGTTTTAAAAATGCCTATCTAATTTTTTTTTCAGTTATGTTTTGATTTTGTCAGCTAATCTTGTTCTGTTGTGGGACTTAAATTTATTTATTTATTTTAAAAGTACTTTGAAAATCCTTGTGCTGCCATCTGGGCCTGAGTATGAAATGATGATAAAAGGTGAGGTGGAATCTGGGAAAAACAGACCTGTGTCTACAGCTGCTGGGTGCTCAGACATTCCACCCATCCTCTCCAACAAGCAGTTCATTGCCTGGGGAGCAGTATCACTTGGATCATCAGTGTAAGTATAAGTTGGACAGCTGTTCATATAGAGTACCAAATTAAGTATTTTATATTGCACTTATTTGAAGTAAAATTTCCTATTCACATTGATAATTCACAGTGATTTGTTCTATGCCTCAAGTGAAAGAAGCAGTATGTTACAATTACTTTTCTTGTGCAAGAAAGTTTTGGAAACAAACTGCTCTTGTTTGAGCTTTGTGTATTCTCGAGGACACATTAGTTATCTTTAGAATATCTGGTTCTGTAAGTTTAGTATGTCATGTAAGTAGAAATGAGGAGAAGTATTTTTCAGCTAAGTTGATAGAAAAGTTCTGTCTGTTCTTTTGATACCTGTCTCTGACTAGAGATAAATTATGCTTCATCTCATCTGTTAAAACTAACAGAATCCAGTCTGTGTAATGTAATTTGACCATCTGAATGGCATAAACTGTTGAACGTCCCTTAATTGATTTGAATGTGCTTCAGTGTTAAAACTTCTAGTGATGGACAATCTGTTTTGTCCTTAATTATGAATTACTTTACCTTTCAGACTACTTCTTGTCTGCACTTTTTCATTTTCAAATTTATAGGTTCAGTGTTCTATGCTTTAGTGAAACTGTTCATAATTGTTAGGATAGACTTCGCTTCTTTTATATGTAAAGTCTGCAAGTTTTGCAGATCTCTGAACTTCTAGTAATTATTACTTGAGGGACTAATCCCCTGTTGGTTGATACTGAACTTTTTGAGGAATCTAATGATGTTCCCAGTGGTTTGAAAGCAATCCATGTTTGTAGCCGAGAACTGTTTCTGATAGCTGTATTTCTGTTTTTCTGGTTTGGTAAGGTAGTGTGCTTCTCACAGTAGTTCTGGTTATTTGTTGTTTGGGAATTACTGCTTCTTTCCTGTATGCTGCTGTCTTTTTATTTTCTGTTCCTCCTGTGAAATGGTTTTGATGAACCCTTGGTTTTAGGAAGCTGAAATTATTTCTATAATTATGGTTTCAACAGAGTAAAGAGTTTCTGCCAGTGTTGATGGGAAGAGGCTTTGCTCTGTCTGTCCTCTGCTTTAATTCCAACTGCATGATCTATTCTCTTATGTTTTAGCAGTTTTAGGGCTTGTCAAATTCATCTGTCAATGTTTTTTGACTTTTTAAAATGACAAAGATGCTTGCTCTTGCTGGAGATATTTCCTACCTGTGCTGAGGAAAGCTCTGAGTACCAGAAGCCTGGTCAATGCTAGGATGTATCACAGAGAAAAGAAACTTGTTTTTTGGTCAGCATGATTCTGTCGAATGACCATAACTTTCGGTCTTGCTATTACATTGAGAAGTACATGAAAAGGAAGAGTTATCCTGAATTTAGTTCTTTACAACTGTTTCAGTGAATCTGGGCCAGACTACTCACAAGACTGTTTCTGCATAACTAAGTATCTCTGGATAATCTCATCATAACTGTGTCCTTAAGTGGGGCTTTTTAAGGAATTTTTGTATTGATAAGGTTGCTGGTTGCTTTCAAAGTTCAGGCTGCTAAGTACAGTATTTGAACTTCAGAAAAGATATAGTTGATGGTTTTTTTTAATATACATATATTTGGGGATTATTTTGCTCTGTGAGTATTTGTGTGTTTTGTATAACAGTATAGGGTGTGTAAGTTTGACAATACAGAAATAACTTTCTATCTAACATATTCTATTGTTCCAAGAAGTGATTTTTTCCATTAAATTACTTCAAAATTGACTGTCCCAGTTCCATTGTTTCCATGAACAAATATATGCAGTTAATTTGTATTTGCTGTAAAATCTAACCAAACATATTTTTCAGAGAGAAGAAGTTAACTCTAAGAAATGACTCTTCATCTGTGACCCAGCATTTAAGATTGTTGATAAGAGGCCATGATCAAGACTCCTTTCAGGTGGCTGTCATTAAAATTTCTCTTTAGTGTTTATAACGGTTACCAGGCTATGTTTATAATGAAAATGTTTTTGCCCTGAAGTGTTAGCAGGCTGTATATTTGTTTTGAGACTGCCAAGGTGGATGTGGCAGCAGAGCTTAAGCTTCACTGGCAACCCTGGGAGCAGCTGAAATAAGAGTGCTGCAGCAAACTGGAGCTCAGTTTACAGCTCTCTAAGCTGCTGTATCACAACAGAGTCAGTATTTGGTGGTGATCCATCAGTGGCCCTTCTTGCAGGAGGGAGTCTAGACAAGGATAGAAAAACTGGAATCAGCCTTTAGGAATTACCATGGCTAGTGGGTCTTTTTGTAATGTAACCTGCATTGACTTATATCCCCTTTTTCCCTCAAACGTTCAGATTTTTTAATCTAAAACCTTACACTGAGATAGAATTAACATAGTGGTGGTAAAATTCAGCCTTGACGGGTTGAGGACTGAGGACAAAAAGCTGTCTAAACTGAGAGGCTTGAAATGTTCTTTGTGGGAATATAAAGTAGCTTGGACTGTGTCTTTCATTGCATGTAAAGCATTGCAACTTTAAATATGCCATTGTCAATGAAGTTAATGTGGAGTTTGAAGAAGTTAATTCCTCCTTTCAAGTGTAGTAAGTTTTACTGCTATGTTTTTTTTCCTGTTATAGTCACTCAGTTCTGATGTATTTGTTTTTATAGCTGCAAAGTATATTCGGATCAGAAGAACGCTTAGCCAGTAACTGGGAACTCAGAATCCGTCCCAAAGAAGATGCTAACATCTACCTTATGTTTACACCTACTCGAGTAACTTGCTGCTTTGCAAAGCTGGAAATCAAACAGCTGGGGATTCGATCAAAGCCAGGAATTAAGTTTACTGTAAGAGTCCCAACATAACTTCTAATAATTTTAAATGAACTTTTTTCATAATTATTGAAAATCTAGCACTGAATAGCTGTTTCTATCAAAACCCTGAAAATTCAAGATATATACTGTGAGTATCTGTACACTTGTTAAAATTATATGAGCACTAAATTTTATGTTTTTGGACATTAGTATCAATTTTGCATGCAATTTTTTCCTTTGTGAAGGGCAAAGTATTTTATGTACTATATTAAAAATAGCCTTAGATTTTAACTGTAGAAGTGTTAAAAAATCTGAACTTGTCTTGTTCTATAGGTAGGTCTTAAACAAACTTGGAAGTAGAACTTGAAAATGATTGAATAAATTTAGGCTTTTCTATTTCTTGCAATGGCTTTTCAGTTCACATTTTTAACATTTTCATTTGTTTTTGTGTAACTCTTTATATAGTTTGCCATAGTTGTACATAAATTTTATTTACTAAGAAGCTTTTTTCATGTGAAGTACTGTTTTCTTAGTGGTGGGGTTTTTTTTCTCTCCCAGATACCATTATCTGGATATGGAGGAACAAGCAATATAATTTTAGAAAATGTTAAAAAATTGTCAGATAGCTTCATGGTTACACTGGAAGGATCACTGTCTGCAAGATTACAGAAAGCTTCCTTCCACATGAGAAACACAGGTTCCCGGGCTGCCTATGTTAGAGTGCTGTGCTTGGCAAACCTGCAGACAAAAACAGTGATGGATCCTCAGGTTATGACAGTGTCTCCAGAGAAGTTTGTACTGAGAGAAGGAACACATGAAGTAAGTACAGTGCTTTATTCTGACCAAATATTATGAATTTAAATTAAATGTCATTGATGAAGATTCTGACTAGTTCTTTATTAAAATCTCACCCAATTTTTGTTATATCCTGTTTCACTTGTATTGTAGTAATCTGTTGACTCATATTCCAAACATTAATACAAACAATAAGATTTATTCCTCCTCAGTGTGTTGTCTATTTATTTTATCAGGTTATTACTGTAACATGGAATCCAATGGAAAAGAACTTCCATACAAGCATGTTGGTATCAACAGTATGTTTTTTTTGGGGAGATGAAGTTTCTAGGCAGCAGTATCGCAGGTAAGATGTGCTTTGCTATTGTAACAGACAGATGTGTAATAAGAAGTCAAAACTAGAGGTATGTGTTGCCACAGGTATGGTTTTAACATGCTTCTGAAAACAGCAAGAGCAAACTAAAAGATGGTGATGATAGGTAGAGGTCTATTAAGTCTTGCATCTGTAAGTTGTTGATGGGGGTTTGTTCATTCATGGCTTTGCTTACATACTGTACCTACAATCCTAGTTAAGGGTTTTATTCTGTTTTAACTTCCTTAAATTCAAGTGTGTTGGGTTTTGGGGAAGTGTTTTCTTTTTCGTATCGAAAGAGATCTGTGTTCTGTCTTGGTATCTCTCTTTCTAATGAGCATGTAACTTTAATTTTTAAAGAAAAGGCTCATGAAAAGAACGGTACTGAAAGCCAGGAAGATTAAGCTTCTAACAAGGTTCATGTCTTGGTTTGCTGAATTCTGTTGACAAAGAATGTGTTTGAGTAGATGTGTATATGACAGAAATAAAATCCACATATGCTCATGACACACTGTTGTGGGTCAACACAACCACTGTTGTGGTTAAGGCAACTTATTGAAAATACCTTGCTGATCTTAAATAGCAGCCATGTTATTCTGCATTTCAGTTTGTATAACTCAAACGCACAGAAATGGCATACTCTGCTTTCAGTGACATAGGTGGCACTTGTGACTTGTGCTGTCTGTGGGGTCCAGTGTAATACAGAATGTTTAGACTAGGTAGAGCACTACGGTGCTGATGATCATAATTCAGTGCAAAACTTCAAAACAGCATTATTTCATTACTGCTTTTAATTGTCACTGCCTGACAATGTGTGAAAGTCATTGTGTATATTCTTATCCAAAAGAAGTATTAAACACTGCTGAATTTAACTGCATGACTTTGAATAAAAAGCTCATGGAATAGCTGAGTTCCTGACCTTGATAGGAAACTGGCTTATTTTAGATATCTTAGAAGATGCTCATTCCTGATTTTTGTATTAATTGTTTTGTGTGAGGCAATGCTCACTATCATGGAATCCTCCTTAAAGGGCTGAAGTACTTAGGGAACAGTTTTGGTCTACAGATCAACAGAAAACCCATCTAGAAGCTCAGTGCAACTACACAGGCATTACTGGAAACACTTAAAATTCAGATTCTGGATGTTGTGATGTGAGCAAAATGACTTGTTGATTTTATTAGTCAGCAGGCTGGCATATGGTTCTTGAAAATAGTGATCTAGCTGGTTGTTTCTTGGTGAGAGGTTCTCTGAGATCCCCCTTGATAACTTGAAAGAGATGTGTATTTCTTGCAGTGACTGAGTTCTCTAAGCCAGTCCAACCCCACTGTGTAATTGTGCACTAGAATGAGAACATGATTTGGGACTTAGGGGCAGGAATGTGAAATGAGTACTCTGCCTCATCTGCCAACTTGTGCCTCAAGTTCCTTACTCCGAAATTATATATAGTCAGCAGCCTGGTAAGTAGCTTAGAGCTGGGAGTTAGTAGTGCTGAGGTATTCTTTCCTCCTCCATGCCTCTGACCTTATCTGAGTGCCAGATTTCCTCTTGCTGACCTGTAGCTTCCCATTTTTCCCAGGACTATTTATATCCCTGTGCCTCCCAGTCTTTTCTATTCTGTTGGCAGTCATGCTCCTTGGCTCTGTGTTCCTGCTGTTGGCTGGCACCTGCTGCCACTCTGACATTGACTAGTTAATTTTTCCTCTCAAAAGGCTTTCACTTGTAACCAAAATAGTATTCTCCTGCTTCCTGTGGCGATTGAAACATCGCTCAGATGCCTGATGTACTTATCAGAAATCTAGGTAGGTGTGACTGACAGCAGAGAACAAGTATGGAAAGACAAACAGATGGTAACCATTATTTCAGTGTTTACTTTTACTTTGCAGCAGTAGAGCAGGTATTTCTTTAACCATTTTATGACTGTGAAAATACTTCAGTTTTAAAAGAATGCTCCCAGATTTGAGCTTGGTGTAGTCAAGAAATGATGAAGTGAAAATTATGCTGAATTCTTATGAGTCTTACCCATCTTTTCAATTTGTTGTTTCTGGTACTGTGTTTAATTTAAAATCTCCTGTTTATCTCTAACAGAGCTGTGATGTATAAACCTGAGGTAGAAAAATGCATAATCCCAGAAAACAACTTACTGAAAAACCTTGTATTTAATGAAGAATTTCAAGGGGAGCAGCTTGTGACAGAAGGTAAGACTATGACTTCTTGAAAGAAAAATCTAATACTTGTTTTTGTGGGGCAAATGTGCTTTTGGCTTGAATCCTAGTTACTTTTTCACTATTTTTTTAAAGAAATGTAGAAGAAAAATTCTGAATTTGGACAGTTGTATTGGGCAAAGCTTTGTTGTATTTTCTTTCCCCAGTCTTGCTGAGGAGGGGTGTCATAGAATGGCTTTGGTGGGTACCTGGCATCCAGCCAGGGTCAACTCATCACAACAGAATTTGCCTTTCTTCATTGAGTACCTATTTATTTAAATTATTTTCTGTACTTTTCACCTAGCAACATGAAACCCCAGTCTGTAAATATTATAGCATTAAAAATGCTGAGTTTATTTGGAAAGTATTTGCCTTATTAACTATTGAGAAAGATTCAGTTTGTTGTACACAGATATATTTGAAAATTGAGAAGCAGAAAACTTGGATGACACCAAAATATATATTTATTTTCCTTCCTAAATTTAATAACTTTTTCTTCTGCTTGTTAGTAAGACATTCATTAATAAGAATACAATACACTTTAAAGGGGTCCTTAAAGCATCCCCTCAACTGTTCAATCCCGTAAGTGTCATGAACAAATTTACTGTCAAATCCTATTGAACTAATTATATTCACATATGGAATTACTTACTGTTCTAAGGCTACTACACCTGAATAAATGTGGTCTGATTCTTTCCCTATGAATTGTATACTGTCTTTACTTGGAAAAGTAAAGATTTTTTTTTATCATTCATTTTAGTTAGGATGAAATCCTAGTGAACATTAGATACTTGGGTCGTGGAGTATCCTGTGAAGTTGTTAAGCTAGTGTTAGAGAAAAAAGTAAAACCTATTTCTAATTTGGCATAGAATCAAATCAATAGCATTTATATAAAGGTGGAAAATATATTATAATATTTTTCTATTAATTTTTTACATATAATGTTTATTATATCTTATAATAAAAAGTTTTAAATGGTTGTGTATTTAGATTTATATATTATATTTGATGTTAATGTTGAGCTGTGCCTAATAACGAAACTTGCAGGAAGTAATTTTGAAATGATCTAGGATTTCTTAGCTGATGGATTATTGGCTAGGTCTATGTCCTGAATCTCTGTGGTGTAATTTCTGAGTATTATAGAATTTTTCTTACTAGAATTGCTCCATTACTCTCATTTTTAGTGTGTGATGTCCTACGAGGGACAAATGATATCCATCTTTTCTATGCAAATATGCAAAAGGTTATCCTTTCTGTGGTTGGATATTCCACTTGTGATCAGGATGGCTTTCAGCAGTCTCCTGGACGCCGTTTGGAATTGGACAGGTACTGTAACTATAATTAGTAATTATATGTATGTAATTATGGTTTTTTCCTGGTAAGGTTGGTTAGACACTGGAATTGCCCAGAGTGGCTGTGAAGTTTTCATCCATAAAGAAATTAAAAACCTGGCTGGTCAATGTCCTGAATAACCTGCTGTAGCTGACCCTGCCTTGTGCAGGGGTGTTGGACTGGGTGATCTCCAGAGGTCCCTCCTGACTTCCAGCATGTGTTGCACAGCATGCTGTGAAACTCAACTTGCATTGCCTTATTTCTCTCTGTAGTTCTTGTTTTCTCTGTATATGTGTTATTCAAATTATTTTATATTATTGTCTTCTGAAGGTAATTGTTTACTTTAGTTCCTTCTATTCTAAATCGTACCTTCCACTTCCAAACATTCTGTGAAAAAGCTGTGTCCTGATATAGCTTCTGAATTGTTTTTTACTTAATGGCAAATTGAATTAAATTGAGGGCCCATGTAAAAAACATTGTACTTTAATAATAAAATTTTGAGAAATACTAAAAGTAGGCTATTATAATCGTTCACGAGATACTTTTTTACTGCTTTTGCTTAATGCAGTCTTATTTTCAGGTTTGAGAACTTTGTCAGACATACCACTGCAACTCTGGATGTTCTTCCTGTTAAAGGACCTCAGGGTCCTTCATTATCTGCAAAAACTAATGATCTGGTTCAGAATAAACCTGATGCTCAACAGACTTGGGCTGTTACACCTGAGTATTTGACTTTGACATGTCCTTCTATTGGTAAGTATTTTTTGAAGTTAATGAAATAGCCACTTTAGTATTAAGATAACTGTACTGCATAATATGTTTGTAAGTGTGGGTTGGCCAGTAATCTTCATGTAGACTTGATTTGAACTCAAGTCTTGGATAAATTGTCAGAGGTAATGTGCTGTGTGTATACATACAGTATGCACTGCATACCTATGAAGATTTCAAAGTATTGTGAAGGTAAAATTAGGGCAGAAAACACTTTATTTTCATTGGTGCATCTCTGCATCTTAGGCATTTTTGTGAATTTTTGTATGTGTTAGCTTTTTGTGTGTGTTACAGGTGGAACAGCAGATACTAGACATGTACAAATTGTCAACAATTCCAATAGGATGTTGACATTTGAACTTTCATGGCCAGCTCACTGCCTTACTATAACCCCACAACATGGAGCTGTTGAACCAGAGTAAGTTTCTTTCCATAAGTTCTTTTATGTGAGAAGGTGTGGTGAGGTCTTGGAGGAATTTATTTTTAGTTAAAGTGTGTAACTAATTTAGGAATTCGAGTTGGTTTTTAGGAATTTACTTTAGTTTGCTTTGACTGTATAGACTTTTTGTCAACTAACATGCAAATCTAGCTTTTTTTAGGACCTTATCTGTTCTGTATAATGGGAATGATTTTCTGTCACCTACATAATTACCTGGACGCCAGGAATTTTCTGTGCCTGGAAGTACTATTATTATTGCATATTTTTCAAGGAGCTGCATGGCCAGTGAAGCTAAAGCTTTAAAAATCTCCTTTCACAGTAGTTTTTTGTTTAAAATTTAGCTGTGTATTTAGAAACAAAGAACACTTCCTCCCTTCCCACAACCAGCAAACAACCCCCAAAATAACAGTTCTTATAGAAGGCTTCTCTTCTGGGAACTTCTTTAGCAAAGTGCTGATATTCCTCACAACTTGATTGTGGGATTTTTTTTTTTTTTTTTTGAGAAAACTGGGTTTTGCTATTCAACCTTTGGCTTCTCAGTATCTGCAGGTATGAAAATAATGACAAGCCGGTGTCAGCTTGCCCATGCCTTAATTAGCATTTTTTTGGAACAGTAGTCATAATATCACGGTGTATATATATGAGACTTTTCACACATGGCAGCAAAGACTTTCACAATTTATGCTTGAAAGGTCTGCCCACCTCTCCCTCCTAAATTTCTGGGGTTTTTTTAAGGTTCAGGTCAGAACAGCTTTAAGACTCTGCTATTAAACTATTCTCATCTTACAAAAAAAAAGTCTCCTACCGAAAAACAGGTTTTGCTTTTATAATTGTATTTATTATATTTAACTTTGAAGATGTTTGCCCAAACATACTTTCTCTTCAGTCCCGTGTCGCTGATAACGTTTAAACACTTAATTTCATATTCACGTAGATGCAAATTGCTGGGAAACTTTCATCACTAACGAGATCAAAATCGAGTTTCATGGAAGGGCTAGGTAAAATAGTCTTAAAAAGCAATAACAATGAACAACTTTCCAGCAGCTGTGAAAGTAAAGACATACTGAGTGTCTCATACCCTAAATTCAGGATTGTCTGGATGATATCTTAAAAAGAGAGTATTGAAGGCCTTCTGCAAGCAATTTTCTTGCAGTGTAGAATTTTAAGATGTGTTCACTGGAAAGGAGTGGGCAGAATCCTCTCATTTTGGATCCAAGTAAGTAGTTTGGATCAAGAACAGAGGTCTGCAAGTAGGAAGCAGACCCGTGGGAACAGCTGACTTAAGCACAGCAAGCTACACTTGCCCAGTTTTCTATTTTTCATGACCCTCTCCCTGCAGTGCCAAGGGCAATCATCCTGTCAGGACAGGAGCCAGCCAGAATATCTTATAGTCTGCACTGTGATGGCTGGAGCCCACAGAATTCTTGAACTGAGTTAGGCCACAAAAAGAGGTGGTCTGATTTCTCAGTGATGGTGAAGATGGCCTAGGATCATGGCTATTAAAGCTTAATATATTCGCTATCTGAATACCTTTAATTTAACTATCTGTAGAGCATCTTCACTTACCTGCTATCTTAAAAGTCCATCCTTTTTTGGGGGGGTCTAGTGACAAATGTTGTGGGTACTCATTCTAATATGAGGATCGTGCTAGTTGATTTTGTTTTTTTTTCTTCAGGGGCAGTACACTAATTCTGGTGAGTCCTAATCCGTCGCTTGCCACAAGACCTACGTTAATTCCTTGGAGTGGCATGATCTATATCCATTGTGATAATGGACTAAAGGTACGTGGTTGACTTGAGATTGCAACTTTTTATTTTACTTTCAGTTCTAATAAAGTTGCTTAAAGTTGCTCAAACCTTTTAGATTTGAGTCAGCAGCTCTGTCAACTTCCATTATTCTTTTTAATTTTTAAAATTCTCTTAAAAAATGTAGTTGAGATGCCATTTTGTAAACTGAGATTTTTAGTTCTTTCATCTCTGGAGAAATACTACAATGTGAACACTTTAACTGAATTGCCAACAAAATTGCACCCACTACTGCCTTAGGCATAATTTTCTAAAATGCTATGTATATATCCGTAGACGTGCTTGCATAAAAGTAGTCTGTATCAGATTTTAAAATAAAAGAAGTTAAAAGAGGTTACTGGACAAATCATCATAGCTCCTTTTGAGCTCCCTTAAGGTAAACTTGACCTTCTGGATGGCAGGTCTGTGACAAAGAATGTCTAGAACAGGTTTTGGCTCTTCATGGATTTTAATCCAAAATGTTTCCCTGATTAAGTTGAAGCATAGAAATAAAATCTATGAAGCCAACAGTTTTTCTTTTTTCCATGTAAGAGCAGAAGGTCTCCTTGGTAGTCTCTCCCAAATAAAAAAACTTTTTTTTTTATTTTTACATTCAGTGTGTGTTTTGGGTTATTTGTAATAATGCATGGAGAGAGAAATAGGCACTGAAAGGATAAGACTATCTACTTTCCTTCTGCGTGGAGGGAAGTGTGAGACATGATACAGAGTTGGAAACTGCCCTCAAACACCCAAACAAACAGGGAAGTTGTTGAGAAGGAAATTATGACTGTTCACATCGTTAATTATATTATGTTCTACAATATGAGAAAAGGGTTTAAGAAATCTACTAGGACAAGTGTAGAGAATGTAGCAAAAGCCATCAAATTATAAGAAATCTGGTAGTTTATAATGCTTTTGTCATTGATTGGCTACCTCTCCAGATCAGCAAAAAGTATGCTAAGATTTTACTAGCATTAACTGAAACTTTTGCAATTTCTAATTACGTAACAAAAGTGAACACAAAGCTCCTTCTGAACGAGGTGGCTCTGTTTCCATTATCTGCAACAGACAAACAAATAGTTTGTCCAACTATTTTGAAATTTTTATTCCTGTTAAATTAAAATGCCTAGATAGCAAATTTTCAGTGAGTGTTCCTTTTCTCTGAAATTAAACTTGTCCTAGAATCTTTAAAATTCTGAGGTTGGAGACCTGGGGATTTAATGTGTGAGAGCTTTCCTCTGTTAAAATGTAAAGCTGAACATAAGCTCTTGCAGCTCAAGGAAATAGAGCTAAATAGTCTGACTTGTTAATATATCAATATTCACTGTTTAAAACTTTGCTTTTCTCCAAATTGTGCAAAAGTTCATTAAAGTGCTTATTCAAGAGGCTGTCGCACAGAGTGTGTCTGGAGCAGACTTTCCATGTAGAAGATCTGATATAATTACTCCACAGTCTGAAAATCCTGCTGTTGATATGGCAAAGCCTCTCCCCAGGCTCCCTCTGACAAAAATGGAGATAAAGAACAGAAGTATTGTTTTTCCTAAAACAAGACTTGGTCAAAGCTCAGGTAAGAGGGCTTATTTATTAAATATAGCATCTGTAGTATCTTGTGTTCAGAGGCTTTGTTTACTGTATTGCACGTTTGTGAACTTTTTGTGCCTTGACTTTGTTTTTTTTCTCTTAGTCTGATAAATGTGAAAAATGTGAATGACCAGTTCCCCACTTCTGCCTTCAGCTTGAAATGCTATTCTTTTTTCACCTTTTTTTGTTTGTTTGTTTGTTCTAGTTCTCCCTGTTCAGTACAGTCACGCCTTTTTTTCCACAGATAGGTTTGCATACAAGCAAATCAGTTGCTGGGTTTTTAAGCCACTATGATGAATGCAACTACACTGTGCCTGAGGGTTATAAGGTTACTGTGTCTACTTGAAACTCTTTTGGCTCAGTGCACCTTTGCAGTAGATCCATTCTCATCTACATTTATGCCCATAAGATATGAGATAAATCTGTCTGTGTTTAGCAGAGAAATAAATGCTCTTCCTTAAGACAGCAGGAATATCAGCTATGAGGCTGGCTGTCCTTGGCTTGGTACATAGTGATTGAGGAGGACAGTGTTGGTAGTGGAGCCCGAAAATGCTTGGTCTGTACTTTTAATTCCAGTAATGCTTAAAATTCTCAAAGTAACTCTATGGAACTCTCATTCTGTTATCTAGATACCAGGTGTTTTTGTAGTACTTACTTTTTTAGGTAATGAGCGTTTTTTAAATAATTCATTGACATCAATTTTTTTTTTTCCAGCAGATTTGAGGATTTGATTTCAAGGCTTAATTTTTCAATTATATCTGGGCTTTTTTTGCTAAAATTAGGGAAGAGGATTGTAATATAATGGTGTTTATAAATGTCCTATATAATGTATATATGCAGCTAAACTTTTTAAAGTGCTATTCTAGACTGAGATGATCTTGTCATATTAATTCTTGCCAAGAGACATGTATTTATATGTATGCTGAGTAAGAAAACAGATTTTTGGATACAACTTTATTTGGTCTCAGACTGGAATACTCTCAATGTTTTGTCTCTGGATGATCAAATAATGTCTTGGGAAGGAAGGAGTTGGATATCTTTTGGGGTTTTTTTTGTGGGGTCTAGATTTCTTGTGTATAAGCTTTTATAAATTTTATGATTCTGCTTTGAGTCTGCTCTTGAGAGTTGTTATAATGAAAACTGTTTCCACTAAACTTCTGTTCATCTAGAAACATAGGTGCTGCTTAACTCTTTACGCCAGAGACACTTGAACAAAGACGTTTAGTATATACTAGTCTGATATTTCTCTTTTAGAGAGCTACCTGGAAATGGAGAATAAAGGGAACGAAAATCTGAAGTGGAATTTGTCATCTTTTGCACCACCCTATTTTAAAGTGAGTGAATGTTTGCATGGGGAGTTTTATGCAAACCCCTGGCGTTTATTTTAACTTCTCTCTTCCTGCAGTGCTCTCTCCCCCTGCTGCCTCTCAGTAAAGAATATATATTTGAGCATGACCTCAGTTACAAAATTTTTTTTCTCTATCCATATCAGGGAAATGTTTTGCTCCTTTTTTTCATCTCTGATGTGCTCCCTGACTGTGAATGAATCAGTTCTCTGTGGGACAGTTTCTGGTTCACTTACTGCTTTACAGAGTTTGCTTGTGCTCATACAGTATCATCGTCCAGACTGCATTGAGTAATCAAGCATAAATGAAAGATAGGTGTCTTTTTTTGGCTCCAGAATGCCAGACTTGTCTTGTTTCAGACTTCTGCTGCTGAAATTGCACTGTACGTGGTATCTGTAGAAATTTGAGTTAGGTCAAGGATATTTTAATTACAGTGCTGTTGCCTGTGCCTAGCTATTGATATTTGTAAATGCTTCCCTGTTTTATTGATAGTCTGAAATGCTGTGATGATAATTTTGGTTTTATCCTAGAATTATTATGGTCTGTTGTTGTGAAATGATGAAAAATGGTTATGTAGCACTCTTAGCAGTCCCCATGGGACTGAATATGTCATGCTCCTGCCAGTGCGCCACCTTGTCGCAGTGTCCCATTAACAACGACGTGAAGTCCAGGGTGAATAAACAATTTATTAACATACAGAACGGTTTTTATGAATTTAGCTTGCTTGATGTTTCCAGCAAGTGGCAGGATGCCATTGGACTTCGAACTTAGCCACCTACCAAACTCATTGGTCAATTCCTCAAAACATTAATCCCAAAATATCTTCTAAGAAATCCAAAACAAAGTACACAGTTGCATGACAGTTTACAAAACTCCTAGAATTGTTTCTAACAGTTTTGCCTGGGAAAAGAGAGAAGGAGAGAAATCTCACGGAAATGCTGGGAAAGTTAGAAGGTTTCCCTGCTAACAGCTTTTTCAGCAGTCACAATACCTCTGAACTGGAAGTCTGTAGTTGTGGTGACTGGATTTAGTAGTTTCAGTCTTTATTAATTTGCTGTTATGGAGTGAATATCAAATCTTCACTTAAAGGCAGCTTGACTGGGTGTATTTTCCTCAGTCCTCTGCAAGGGTGGTGTATGTGTGGGTGTATTGTGTGGTTTCAGGTTTGTTTTTTCCTTTCCCTTCTGAATCTGACTCATAAATTTATTTGCAGGATGTAGATGGAAGTGGCTGTGTTTGTAGAGTTACTTACTCTGCTTTCAGATTTTCCCATGTTTCTGGTACTCTTGAAGCTCATGGACAAGAGAAGGTAAACATTTATAAATATTTCAGGCATATTAGTGTATCTCAATTGTAAAATAAGACCTCAAATGAGAAATAAATTTTATCTGATAATGATAAAATGTTGGCCTTTCAGTATTGGGTTCTGGAGTGTATCAGGTAGTCCATATCATCTTATTTCAGCTGAGTTGATTCTAAGAATTCATGCAATCAAAGTAGCTTGATTTCAAAGTGATGGCGTGTTTGTGTTACTCTCTGGGGATTTTTAAGGACAAATTGTTTTAGAACAGAAAATTATTTTAAATGTTTTGTAAAATTCCAGAAGGAAATGGCAAATAATACTGGGGTCTTACAAAACTAGTGTAAGAACCTGATTCCCTTCCTTGAAGCATTCTTGACATACTTGCTCAAGAACTGTTGTCTGTTCCTAAATTTAGTTTCATTTGACTTACAATTTTATCTCCTGGCCAGTAGAGGGTTTCATAACCACAATTATAAAGCACATCCAAGGACAGACTGAATAGGTTTGTAAGGGTCTTTCCTCCCTCATCTTCTCTCACAATGCTACTTGAGTTTTATCTTTTCATCTTCATGAACACCTATCTTTTAATTGTTATGGATTATTATGACATTATTTCTATAGAGAGGCAATTTGTCATATATTTACAAGAATAAAAAACGTATTCCTGTCTAGTTTCATAGTAATTTCATAACATTGCAAGCCATTATTTGAATTTAAACAATTATATTTGCCTTAGCAATCCTAGTTCAGGCCTGTTTGAATAAGATTTACATCATTGGCATGCCAGGCTGTGGGCTGGAGCTGATAAGGTACAGTGCTATCATGACTGGCGGTTTTTTTGCAGTGGATATGATGTTTGGCTAATTAGATATAGTTGTAGTGGTCTGTTCTAATCTGCTGCTCTCTTTCTCTTCTTCCCCCAACCTCAATTCTGAAAACAATGCAAGTCTATTCTTGAATTAACCTGGTACAGCACTGTGTGGAGACAAGCCTTTGTTACATAGCTGACCTTTAAGGATGATCAAATTCATAGCTCGCACGCTGGTTTAAATTTCAGGCCTTTCAGTATTTTAGCAGAGTGTGATTACAGATTTGGAGCTGGAGGAGTTGAGTTGTTCACAACTTAGTTGCCAGATGAAGGATGGTTTTTTCAGGTGCACATATTTCCCTTTCTGGTCCCATTTCTCTCCATTTTACTAATAGAAGTAATTGTGCCAGCACTTGCTGACTTGGCTTAAAGCAGATTATCTGAACTCAAATTTTATTCAAAATTGCTTGTGCAACATATTTCATCCAACTTTTTCCACTTGTGGGCAAAGGAGGACTAGCTAGTTGTATTGTTTTCTGCAAGACCACCTGTGTGTTCCATGTGTATTCTATAGTGTGTAGATTTTGTGCTGGCTGAACTATAATGTTGTACAGGTAAAATTGTGAAGATGTGAAGATTAGTAATGTTCTGCAAAATTTTTCTCTTTTTTTTGGTAGGTTGCTGTAATCTTTTTACCTAGAGATAAAGGAGATTATTCCCAGTTCTGGGACGTTGAGTGTTACCCAGTTGAAAATCCGAGTAGGAAACACAAATTAAGATTTCATCTTTCTGGAAAAGTGAGTATAGGAGAGCTATAAACACTGTCTTGAGCACAAATTTTTGGTAACATCTTGATTTTACTATACAGTACTCTTTCTTATATACACTGGTATATTCTGGAAAAAAACCTCAACCCTGCTAGTATTTTTGCTGGGCTAAATTGTATTTTTTTTCTTGTGTTACAAAAATACCTTCTTCCTCTTCCTTATGTGAAAATGCATTGTCTTTTGCCATTTATGATATAAAACTTTATTTTGCTCAGAGAAAGTAGAGACAAACTTACATTCTAGGGGAATTATTTCTGTAGACAAAGATTTTTGTATAAGTTTTGTTTGGTTATTGTTTGTTGGTTTTATTTTTGTAAATAAATAGTGAAGTAACTGACCTTTGCTACAATGTATAACTCAATGAAGTTTTGGAATTTTCAAATATCCATCTTAGAGATGGATATTTGTGTCTCTAATAAAACCTGCTTTGGTATTTCATCAGAGTAACAATGTTGGTGGGGATAATTGTGAAATTTATACATGGGAGCAATGGGGTTTGAGCTCTCCTTTGCTCCCCTGTTGTTCCTCAGCTCAAACTTTATGGTAAGGCTCGGAAGAAGTGGGTTGGGAGTTAAAATTGGTTTTCTGTGCTCTCACTCCTTACCTTGCTTTTTATCCCTACCTCACCATCCATACAAGCGGAATTTACATAGGACAGAGGATTTATTACCATAAGGAAGAATTAATTCTAATAATTGGTTAAATAAGCTGCATGTGAAGAGCTTTGTACATCGACTATGGCATGATTGCTATATATGCTTTGTTGTCCTCTTCAGAAGGTTTGACTTGATTTTTCTAAGAAGTCCACAGTAAGATTTGGGATCTTTCTTTCGAGAACCAAGCACGCTTTAGTAGTAGGAGCCTTACTTATCCTTCTTGCAGAGGTACCTTACATTTGTTTTGTAGGTTCCTTGTTCTTTCCAAATTAATTGTGTTGAAAGAGTACTTGGAAAAAGGTTTATGTTAAATAACTTCTGATTTTTGGCATGAGAGTCCAGTACCATGTTTGGTTTTAGAGGGTTCTTTGTTCAGCTTTCATCAAATTCTTTGGTCATAATTTTCCTGAAAATAAGAACACCTAAATCATTTCTCTGTTTAAAGCTAGTTGAAATGGGGAGAAGATTAATGCTTTAACAGAACTCTTGAGTTTTAAAGAATTCTCTTCTTAAAACGTGACTAGTTGTCAGAGTTGTGTAAATCTTTGAGAAGCATAACTTGATATTAATGTTTTTGAACTACTGTGTCAGATTTGTTCTTGATTTTTTTACAAAGCTGTTAACAATTAGATCTTTGTAGCATCTCTGCACATGGTAAAAAAGTTAATAGAAAATACTTGGAATGCATGTCATGATCATTTTCAGAAAGATTTGAAAAGGAAGTACTGTATTTATCAACTAGGTAGGGAACTATACATCTGTTCAGAAGAGGGATCAACACAGAACATTTACTTAGAGTGTTGCAGCTTTTAGTTGAAAAGACAAGTGAATCGTAATCTGTTATGTTCTAGGCATCAAGAGTTTAGGCAGTGTTAGTGAAACTTTGAAAAGGACTTGGAATCTGGTGGTTTTGCTGAGGCAGGGGGCTACAGCTGTGGCTAGTGTGACTTTTGATGGAATGAAGTGGGAAGAGTGACTGACTGTCATTCAGAGTGACTGAGTGGTATTTATTTATAGAACCACTTCAGAAGAAAAGAAAAATTTGGAAGAGCTCAGGAAGGAACTGAAAGAACAACATTAAGTTAGGAAAATCAATGGCACATACCACTGAAATTTTTTTCCTAACAAATTAATTAACTGTAATTTTGATTATGCTCTGCATGTGTTTGCAGTCCTCACCATTGGAAACTATAGTCAGGAGTTCAGATCAGCATGTCTCCAAAACCAGTCCCAGAGACAAAGAAATGAGGCATTCGACATGTGTTTTGCAGCCCCGGCCTCTCGGTGCTGGTCATGCAAACTTAGTTTTTTCTTTTCCTGAGGAACATTTGTTCCTGCTGCTGGGGGCTGCTACTGGGGGCTATCTTATCTACGATCACTGAGCTAAGAATATTGTGCACAAGAGTCTTGGACAGGTATTTGGATCTAACTATTGGTTGCTTCTGGGTGAACTAGCAAGCGCCTGCCACAATTTTGGGGCAGCGCCAAGGTCCTGACTGCTCCTTTAGCATGTAGGAAGTTGAGAACTTTGTAAAGAAAAGTTTACTGCTATTTTTTGAAGATGGTGCAAATGTCAAATGCATGCCATTTTTTAATTTACATGGTTTATGTACTTTAAAACGGTACATAGTTAGACAGTTCATGTATCATTTTTCAGCAAACTGAGATGAATTCTTTCATTCTTAACACAAGACTTACTGCTAACTAAGAGGTCTGATTTGATTATTAGCAGCAGCACAAAACTTCATCTTTGCATATCCCAGAAGTGAGAGGAGGGAAAACCTTTTTAAACTCTGTGAGCAAAATAATTCCAGTTTTCAGGCTATACAAATTTCTGTGTTCCTGAGGTGTCTTTGGAACTGCAGCACTCGATTGTAACCATTTGGAATATTAATGTACTGCTCTCATATGAAACAGCAGAAGTCAGTACAGGCTGTGATAAAGCATGCAGTATTTTAAGTTGCCCTTATAATGACTGGAGTAACTTCTGATCATTTTCCATAATGTACCTTATTCTCATGCAGTCAACTTGCCTTTTGATAAATTAGAATTTGAATGATAACAGAGGCATGACCCATTGTTTTTCACTATGTGGAAAAAGAAAAGCTCTTGAAACAAGACACATGTACAAATCCCTTCTTGTCTTTATGTACTGGGTTCTGCTGGGGTTCATGGGTTATTTGCAACTGAAAAATATATTCTTTAAAATGATGATTTTTTTTTATGACTGCTGCTATTTCTGACAGACTGATTAGCAACTCTTTCAATGGAAGAAATGAATGTCTAAAAGACAAGTTTGTCATAGCAGCTCTATTGAAGATGAATCTATTTTTTTCATCTTCCCTGCGTCAGGGAATCAACTGCTTGTCTAAAACGTCAGCACCATTTCAAAAATTGACATAATGTTGTACAACCATAAGTGTAGGAGGTTCTTTTGGTTCTTTAACTTTGTTTAAGATGTTGTGACCCAAGGGGACTCCAAAGAGTATCTGGCAAGATTTATTAAGCAATGCAGAATTTGCAGTTGGTTATTTGTCAAATTATTCCCATTGGGTGATCTGGTCTCCTTGTGGTAAAATACCCTAAATGGGGGTCTTGGTGATGGTAAATATTTTGGCCTAATTTCTGAATGCAGAAAAATACCATATAGTGCATTATCTGATTCTGTCTCTCTGGAGGGACCTTTCTTTGAGAAGGATGTATTGTTCATAATACAAAATTATTACAAAGCTTTTTGTTGTTTTGAGAATTCAGATTATAATGTTGATTTATGTCTTCCTTCTTTCTGAGCAGTTGTTTAGCCAACTTGGTTGTTCTTGAGGCATATGGGCATAATATCTGCAGAGGAAGTGAGGAGTTTTTTGGCTTTTAGTAAAATCTTGGTTGCTTGCAGCCTTTTTGAGATTCCACCTGCGCTGCTAGTTTGTTGTGAACTGTCTTGTAATAAATAAGTATTTGTAAAGTGCAGAAGCCTGTTGATGTATTCCTCCTAAATAATTGCTTCCATCTCAATGATCCAGACTCTCGTGCTCCTGAAAGATTGTTCTTTAAATAAAAAGTCTTGGATTGGGTAAGGGTAATGACTTACCTACCTGAATACTTAAGTACTTTTGAATACGAAGTTTACAGTCTTCTCTGGTTTTGCCAATAGAGTACTAAACCAGAAAATGAAACGCCAATTGTGAAAGCTTCTGCAAGTGCCCTTACAAAAACTGAGCTTCCAGTTAAACCAGAAATGAAAGTTGACTCTGAAGGAGGAAAACAAAGAATAAGGTATGTATGGACAAAACTTGAAAGGAGTGTGTCTGCAGCTGGGTAAACTAGTGTGGGGGTAGAACCCAAACCCACAACCAAAACCTTTTTTACTATTGGGACATGTGTGTGGTAGAACAGGCTTCACAGAGAGTCTGTGCAGTCTCAGTCTCAAAGGTTTTGGGGATCTAACTGGGCAGCTTGCTCTGTCCTCACATCTGACCCTGACTGGAGCCAGAGGTTGAACTAGAGACCATCTGAGTATCTTCTGACCTGAATGATCCTATGATTTTATATTAAAGCGTAAGCAGCTGTAAAAAACAGACTTGCCAAAACCTCTTAGTGGCTTTGTACTGTTCAATGTTCCATTTCTCTTTTCAGCTGAGTTTCTAAGTTGTCTAACCATGATATGCTGTGGTAAATGAACTGGTATTGGCAGTAGAATTTTGTGTATACTTTTTTTGTATATTGTAAGCTGATGTTTTCTGGATCTTTCAATTTTTCCTGATTTATTCTCATAAAATACACCTGTTACTTCAAGTATGCAGTCAATATACACAGATCAAATAGGTCAGAAATGTTAATATCTTAAATCCCTTTTTCAAATCAGACAAAAAGAGCTCATTCAAGGGGTATATGCACCAGAAGACTTCTACGTTTTTCCTCTAACCAGAGTTGGGGAAACACGCACGTTAAAGGTCAACTTGCGGAATAACTCCTTTACAACACACATGGTAAGTTTGACAGACTTTATCTTAAATAGATGCTTGTAAGTCCTTTCAGTTGTTCACCTGCACCGTTTTCTTCTCTTTTACTCTTGACAAAGATGGCAATAGTACAAGTCTTAGTTTGCTAGTTCCAAAAGTCTATATTTGAAGAATCTTGATGTGTAATTTTTCTCTTCTGTCTGACTGAATAACTGTGTGCATTTGTAATATATTAATATGAAAAATATAGTAGATTATAACTTGCATAGGTTTGTTATTCTTCTGATTTAGTGGTTTTCATTTTTTAACTTCATTAAAATATTGAAATAAGATTTTTTCCTTACTGTTCACGAATGTGGGCATTCTTTATTTCTAAACCCTGGGTCTGTGTAAAGCTGTATTTGTAAATGACCTGATTTATTTTAAGCGTGTCATAAACTGAATATGATGGGCTTAAATATAGTGCACTTTTAAACATTTTGTATTAAATTACAGCTGAAATTTGTAAATCCCAGAGAGCCTTTCTACATCAAGCACTTGAAATACTCTCTAAGGTGAGTAATGCATATGCTAACATTCTCTCCTAACAAAAAATTAACCAAATAATTCAGTAAGATAAATATCTTCTGTATATGTACAGTGCTAAAATGTAGATGTAAGTATTCTAGATGTCTAACTAAAGGGCTGAAAGGTGTTTTGTTGCTTTTGTTTCTAGTTAAAGGTTTGGGGGGTTTGTGAGGAGTTTTTGGTTGGGTTTCTTTTTTTTTTTTGCTAAGCTGTACTCTCTAATCTCTGTTCGAAGCAGAATGAGCCCACACAGTTATTTCTGCATCTGCCAATTTCTTCCCTGCAAATTGTTTCTAACAGTGCTTTTAATGTTAAGCCTAATGCTTCATGTAACCATTTGGCATGCTGTGCACAATCAAGTCATTCCTTCCATTTATACTTTCTGCACAACAGACCAAGCAAATTGCCTTCATCATGCTTCTAATTTGACAAACCTGCAGAGCTGCATCAAAGATTCTCTGCAAACACAAGGTTTGAGCAGCCAGTGGAATTGTCTGGTCATACCAAGTATTTCAGCATTTTACCTGCAGAAAAGAAATTTTAAAGTTGGTGATAACAATCCCTGAAAATAAAGCCAGTCATCTGTGGAGTTCATTACAACAAGTACATGACAGTGGTATTAGTCATCTCTTCAAGAAGTACAGCATCTCACATGCTCATCTGCAGGAGTAGGATTGTCAGGAAGCAGAAATGCAACCGTTTCATTAGAAGTGGTACAGCATACATTCTCAGTGTTTAAATAGGTTCCCATTTTAAACACAAGGAAGCTAAGGATATAGAGAGCAGAAATTGTGAGCAAATCGTAAATGGAGTTAGATATTCTGCCTCCTAATCTGCTCCACATTTATCACAAAGACAGGGCTGTGGTGGTGTTAGCCAGAGGTATTCAAGGTATTCTTAAGGCCACTTTCCACTTAGGCATGTGTTAGTGCTTCAATTTAACTGTCATATTTTTATTAAATATTTCACATGAGATGGCGCAGAAGAGTTTTTTATGGGGGTAGTGACCAGGATAAAATCTATCCAAATGAAGACAACTAACTAGATCTGTCTGAGGCTGTACAGCAGCATACAAAGGACAAGATGACTTGATTTTGTCATCCTTGACAAAAAAATGAGTAACTTCATTGGAAGACACTTTGATATTTCAAAAATATTTTTGAGGAATACTGACAGAACTACTTGGTATATTTTCTGCAAGAGATTATGAACTCCTACTGCATTTATCTAAAGTAGATTTAACAAGTTTAAAAGTCGGTCTTTTTTTTTTCTAGTAAACTTTGGCAGTTTTTTCTTTGGTTGTAAATACCATCTTTTCCTATCTTTTAAAAAAATAATGTCTCTGAAGTTAGCATAGCGCTCTCCCATTTACAAGCATAAAGCACAGAAGATTTATTTCACTTGGATAGATGCTTTTTAAAAAGTGTTAAAAGTGTTTTAGATGGCTTTTAGTTGAGAAATAGCATCAAGGAGGGTATCAATAAAGGCACTGGCAGCGGTTTCCTTCTAAACTTGGCCATCCTAAGAAGTAATGTTCAAAACTAATTGGATGAGAAGACTCTTCGCAGGAACTTGGAATATTAGTCTGTAAATAAGAGTATAAGAATAGAAAGTACTGTCTACCTATATGTTTTTACCAAGAAAGTATAATGTATTCAACGTGGTCTATTGTATGCTCTTAATTTTGAGGGCCAAATTTGAAAGTAATCCTGTGTAATCTAGTTTTAAATCTGGATAAAGAAAGTGAAAGTTTGTATCCAATATCAAGAGTCTGACCTTCTGAATTTGGTATAGTGGCTTTGCCAGTTCTTCAGTTGGTTATGCCATCCCCAGTACCAGTACATAGCACTGCTGTGGAATTGTCTGCAACTTACACTCGAAAGAGTTCTATTTGTTGACAGAGTGGAATTTTTTTTACTGCAAAGATAATACTTTTAATAATATGGCTCTTAAGTGATACAAACATATGAATTAAACATTTTTAAAAATGGCAAATTTCTGTTTCTGGAAGTACTACCAGGTTGCTATGCCTACTTAAAAATGTTTGAAAACAAAAGTGTCCCTGTTTTATTACTTTCAGAAGCCATCTGATTACAGGGTAGTATATGTTCCGCATACTAGTAAAAGGTAAAGCTTGTGTGTTGGGTTGTTCCCTTCACTAATTATTTTTGTTTCCAGTAGCCACCCTTCTGCATGTCAGTGGTCACTGTTCATTGATGAACCATCTGGTTGCTGTGGTTTATGGTTTTTATAGCACTTTTTGCCCATACTCTTCTTTTTCAACTTGCCTGTTACAGTGTTGTGTTTTGAGGACTAGAGGATTAGTTTGTCTATTGAAGCAGGCTTCAGACATGCCTGACTTTTCAGAAATACCACTTGAAACTGGTGCAACAACCTGTAAAGGCCATACGCTATTCAGAGACTGAGGTGCAGGCATAGTGGCAAGTTTGAAATAAAAGGGTTTTTTTAAAGAGAAAAAGAGTTAATTGCACTTGTCCTGACACTATCCTTCTTGACTAGTTTCTGATCACTGTACTTGAGAAAAATGTTCCAGGTTGCTTCATTTCTGAGAACATTTATGTTATGGAGTAGCCCAAAGAGCTGTTATATCTGGAGTCTGAACTTTCAAGTTTTGTTAGCTGAGAAAATGAAAATAGCGTCTTTCCCTTTGGGTTAGGAAGCAAGTGTGATGAGTCTTATCTCAATTGTGAGAAATCAACTGACTGCTACAAAACAGACTACATAATGTCTGACTTATTCTGCTTTTAGGGGAGAACAATAATGTGTTTAGCACGCCCCAAATGGACACCTGAATTTAGAAATCAAGTGGAATTTAATATAGCTGTCATATGCTAAGAAACTGCTCTTCTTCAGTACCATTGAGGTCATGTGGTACATACTCTGGGAGTTAATATTTGACAGCCAGATGTGGCCATCTTTCTGAAAGAGCAATACCTAACTTACTGTTAAGTTTTTGATATGGTGTAAGTTTGATTTTGGTCATATTGTTCTTTTTGAGTAAGTGTTATATAATATGTCAGGAAGCATACATGTATTATTTTGGAGATGATACAGACTTCTGCATCTCTTCCAGCTTTCTACTGAATTTACTTTTACTTTTGTACATTCTCAGGTGGCCTAGTTACATGCAGCTTCACACTCTTCCTACTAAAATTTGTGTTTTCTTACATAATGCATGTTACAGATTAAATAGTCATACTCATGTCCTTCACTTAAAAAAATGGATTTTTTAAAAAATGAGCTGAGTAAATATCTTCAGCCTGTATATCATAGATGGTTAAAAAGACAAACACTGCCAGATTTGTTATACAACACTTGGCTGTCAAGTATGAGACATGAAACTCTGATTCGGTTGTATTCCTTTGGTGCACTGTTGATTGTCGTTGACTACGGTATAATTATTTCTTTATTTTTGTATTAACCTGATTTTAAAAATACGGTACCATCTCAGTCTTTATTCTGAATGTGTGAACTCTTATTTGATTGACCAGGATGTTGTTAAAAAAAAGAAAATTTGCTGGTGTGACTACTTCAGCACTAAGGATGATGCTAGCAAATGAGAATTGTATGTAGGGCAGGTGTTATGATTTCAAATGTTGGTAAGGGGTAGAGTAGAAGGGTTAAAGCACAGACCGATTACAATAGGTTGGATTAGTGTAGAGAAAAGGAGTATGAAAAGGTAGGAACACAGTGAGAAAAAGTAAGGGAAAATAAGCACATTCCAGAGGACTTTGGATAATACTACACACTGTTAAGGGGAAAAAATTGAAGCTACAGTAAAAGCAAACAAAGCTGTCTTTTCTTTTTCTACTAAGTGATGCTGTTCATAATTCCTTATTTCAGTATTTGTCTGTAACTGCTACCTGTTTCAGTGCTGGATGTTTCTATTGGATGCCATGGAATCCAACGGACTGCCACTCATAATTTTCAGCTACTGCTTGTACAGCTTATATTTTTAAATAATCCAGTCTAGGGTTTTGACAGTTTAACACAGCCACCCCTTATATTTGGTATGTTTTTATGTGATATGAGTAGAAGAGGAATTATGTAACCTAAAATGGTGTAAAATTTCTAAAATGCTCTTTGAGGATGGGCATATTGATTTGCAATAATTCAGCAAAATATTTCTTAATGTGAAGGCAATTAGAAGTAATGGAAATTACTTTAGTAGCTTCAAATGCCTGAATTTCAAGAGTTGAAAATTTTCGTGTACTTGTGTGATGTTTGAAGGGAAGAAATGTAATTTTGCTCTAAATAAAGTTTATGCACTGTCAGTATTGCCAAGAGGCAGACCAAACTTATCGAGGTAAACTAGCAGCAATAAAGTATTGTATTACTTCATATAATCAGAAGGAAAAAATGACCTTTATGATCAAAATCCTTTAGAAGAAAACTAGATAATCAAATCTATAAAAATAAACTTGATGATCCAGCACACATCCAGTATACCATTTTGGTGAAAATCAAAAGTAGACAAGAATTTGTCTATCTGGTAGTATTTATTTGTTTATTAACAATGATTATGCCCATAATTGCCTTTTTAGATCCTGTCATTACATCAATGTGCCAGTCCAGTTCAAGCCAAAGGCAGAAGGAATGTTTGAAGATGTCTTCGTTGTGCTGACAGCCAAATATGGCCCAATTAATATTCGGCTATGTGGTAAAGCTGTTGCAAAAAAATAGTCAGAACAGTTTTATAACTGTTTATAAGAATTTATAACAGTTCATGCCATTTAAAATATTCAAAGATTTGCTACCATATTTCCATACTAATGTCCTACTTGTTTTGCCCTGTGATGCTGCTTTGATGAAAAGTCTTCTGTAAGATAAATTATGGTGCTTGTTTTACAAATCTGTTTTGATAGTAAAAACATTGAGAAATAACATTGTATGTTTTAAAGTTATTGTTTTCTAATTTATGTTTCTGCACTTTTGATGAAAATGGAAGTTTTCTATTTTTGCATTTATTAGAAATAGCTAGATACTGATATATTTTAAGCACTGTAAATACAGAAATAAAATGTATGTGTATACAGTTGATTCTACCTGATTTCTGTCTGTGTTAGAGGATTCTTTGCTGTAGGTAAAGGATCAAGCTGCCTCCTCTTAGACAATGCTACTTTTTTGGGGGGATTTGAGGGAACGGGGGGAGGCATTGCAGTCCAGAAGCTGACCTGTTAATATCACATTTCCATGAGGTAATGCTGGGATCTGACAATCAGCCCCTACCTTTTTACACAGTTCAGTGGCAGGCATAGGCATTGTTTTTAACTCTTAACACTGTGAAAACAACCTAAATTTTAACAGGAGCAATAGTGCCTTGAACCCTCCAGAATTATGCATCTTCCCCAGTATTCTGTCTCTGAAAGTCACACAAAGATGTTACTTAGAGAAATGACGTAAGCCTGGCTGCTTACTGGTTCAATTCCATTTCCTCAGCATCTGCCACCAGACGAATAAGGATGCGAGGTAGAATCTCACCTATGCCTTATTTTTTCCATTTATTGGCCTGTTTGTGAATTCACCTGTTCACATTTTTTAACTCTTTTGTCACCTTGTTTCCACAGCTTCATGAGGCAGCAAGCTTTAAAAGTTCACTGTATATTCTTTTAACAAAATTTGGTTTTTCTGTGATAAACTGGATTTTCTGATTTAGCTGAGTACTCTCCAGTTCTTCTATTGTAGGAGCTATTGAACAACAGTTCCACCATCACCTTACCTGTTGTTACATGTCATAGAATCACAGAATAGTTGGGGTTGGAAGGGAACTTTTTAAATGTCGTCTTGTCTACCACCCCTGCCATGGACAGGAACAACTTCAACTAGACCAGGTTGTTCAGAGCCCAATCCAGTCTGACCTGAAATTTTGTTTCCATGGATAGGACATCTTCCCCTGCTCTGGGCAACCTGTTCCCAGGATATGATTGGATTTCTGGGCTCCAAGTGCACATTGCCAGCTCACGTGCAGCCTCTCATCCACCAGCACCCCCAAGCTGTCCTCGGCAGGGCTGCTCTCGATCTGCTCATTCCTGTGAATGATGCTGGGGATTGCCCTGACCTAGATACAGCCCCTTGCACTTGGTGTTGTTAAACCTCAAGAGACTCCCATGGGCCCCCTTCTCGAGCCTGTCCAGGTTCCTGTGGATAGCATCCCAGCCTTCAGGCGTGTCAGCTACACCGCTCAGCTTGGCGCCATCTGCAAACTTGCTGAGGGTGTGCCCGATCCCTTCTTCTGTGTCATTAATAAAGATATTCAATAACACTGCTCCCAGTACGGATCTTTGAGGGACACCACTTGTCACTGGTGCCTACTGGGACTCTGAGCCATTGACCACTACTCTCTGGATGTGACCAACCAATTTCTTATCCAGTTAACAGTCCACCCATCAAATCCACCTCTCTCCAGTTTAGAGAGAAGGATGTTGTGGAGGACTGTGTCAAAAGCTTTAAAGACTCCAGATAAATGCCATTTGTAACCCTTCTCTTGTTCACTGATGTAGTCACTCCATAGTAGAAGGCCATCAGGTTGGTCAGACAGGATTTACCTTTGGTGAAGGGTGCTGCCTGTCTCAAGTCGCCTCCCTATCCTCCATGTACTTCAGCATAGCTTCTAGGAGGAGCTGTTCCATTATTTTCCCAGGCACAGACATGAGGCTGATGGGTCAGTAGTTTCTGAGGTCCTTCTTTCTTTTAAAAAAAAAATAGGTGTAATGTTTCCCTTTTTTCAGTCACCTGGGACTTCACCATTGTGACTTTTCAAATATGATGTTGTTGGTAGCCTTTGGCTCTGTCTGCTATTTTATTTTTGTAGCATGGAGCTGTATGCCTGAAGTTGCTTTAAGCTAGAAATGCAGAGTTTTGACAGCATTGTTCTGTCATAGCATATGCACATTATTCCTTTCTTCAGGTTAGTAGGAGTGTGAACAAAATTCGTTTTAGTAGGAGGTTGGTTGTTTAGCAGCATTTTCAAACAACTGAAATGTGAAAAAACAGGGAGGAAAAGCTTGAAGCACCCTCTGCATTGCCTTTGGTATATGCCATCAGTGTTAAGTAAAAGTATACTAAAGCTGCTGTTTCTCAGCAGTCTGGAAACCAGGAAGGGAAAATTTATTAACAGAAATTAAACCAGAGATGAGAAGTCTTGTCAACTCCTTATTCTCCCAACATGTAAGTTCCTGTCTGTGAGATACTGTGACCGGTATCCAGCATCCTTTTGCCCTCTTTCTGCCAGATGTTGCATGTTTCCTTAATTGATGTGATGCCTGTGTACTTCTGAATACAGAATTGGAATAGAGGGAACCTTCTGTCTGCTGCCTTACCTCAACAGGCTTGGCAGCTTCATTTGAGAAGGACCTTAGTGTACACAAGGCTATGTCTGTTTGGTTTTAGAAGCACGATTGGAAGTTATTTCCAAAGCTGGCAAAAAGACTAAGCTGCCTTTGAATCACGATGAGAAGCCCTGCCTTTGGATAATTAAGTATTTGGTGTAAATTCAGAATTGTCTTTCTGTTCTGTTCCTGTGGTGGGACTGCTGTCTGTGACTCTGTTCATACTTCTGTTAGGGGCTTTTCTTGAGTTCTTGAGATGAGAAGAATTGGGAAGAATGGTTATGCATTTTTTCCTATGTTTTCACCTGGATTGGATGTAAGGGAGGAAAAGGATGCAGAATGTGCTGCTGTGGGTACTCTGGTGAGCTATGCTTGTGTGCATGAATGTGTAAATATATACATGGGTGAAACACATCTAAGTATGAGCAAATGACCTGTCCTCATTATCCAAGGAAATCCTGATTTGCAGATGATGTTAATTATTTTGGTATCTGTTTGTAGCCCACTGAGCTTGTTTTGCTCATAATAATGACTTCCTTTGCAGTCACTTCAAACTGGTTCCATTCCTACTCCACAAAATGAGACTGCTTCCTTTTCCCATGGTTGCTTTATTTATATTTAAACTTTTGTAGTCAAGACACTCTTGCTTTGATTTGTCTACTGCTTACTGTGAAGAAGTCCTGATTTCTGTCTTTTCTTCTTTTAGGGATACAGAAAAATAGAACAATTCTGTCCAGAATTTGATTTGATTAAGATTTTAAGCCATAATACTTTAAATAAAGTAAGCAGAATTAACTTTAGGTGTAATTATTTTCTCACTTTGATCTTGGACAGCTTTGAAACTTTTATTTCAATTTTCTTGTGTTGTTGGATGCAATCTTTTGTCTCAGACCAGCAAGATTGACTCAAACACCCCAAGCAGCAAACTTAAAAAAATCCCAAACAAACCTGAAACTGTCTTTTTAATTAGTCAACTTACTTGTTGGTTTTAAGACCAGAGAGGAAATTCAGAAATACTTTTTTTAAAAAAATTCATTAAGTGTCTAGCACTGAGGATGTCTGTGTACCTGTTCAGCCTAATTGGGATATTAGTAATCATAATTATTCAACAGCTTTGTAAAGTTTTCACATCATTGACCACAAATGGAGTTGTATAATACATTCCGTACACGTGCTTCAGTGTGTTTTGGAGATTGTTGCCCTGGCATCTGAAACTAATTAGCGTTCAGAAAACCTTGTATAGGTGCATATCAAGGCCTGGCTGTCTAGAAGATTATTTTGATTATATTAAAGCTTAAAATGGTAAAGAGAATTTTGTGCGTGTTTTTTGATATATAAAATAAATTACTGAGGGCTGTTGTGGATTTTTGTAATAGAATACTAAATACTCTGGGCATTTCTGTTGTAGGAATGCCTGATAGGAAAGATGCTGGTATATTCTTGCTCCTAGGAGACGGGGGATAACAAAGTTCACCATGAGGTTAGTAGGTTATGTATCTTCTGTATGTGAGGCATGTTAGCTTTCTATATTGCAGCATCTTTGGAAATGAGAAAAGGCATTCTGGGAACAAAAGTCCTTGGAAGCCAGTGAGAGAGTGGGCAGGTGGCATAAGATAAGGTGTCCCTGGTACTGTAATTGGGTATCCTGACTTTCAGTCACAGCTGTCTTGTTCTACTTTTTTTCCAAGGGAATAGATAACAGAAGTTCATGCCTTACAGCTTTCGTTGTATAGCATAAATGAAGAATATGCATGTTTTTATCAGAATGACAAACATGAAAAATTTGGGTGAAGAATCCACCTGCCTGCCAAGATGCCTGAAATTCAGTAAGAAAGGTGACTGTTAATAATTTTTTAAGTGGTAATGTTTGCATCATACCAATTTTCTCCCCAAATTTGCCAGTTAAGTAGGATATTGATTCTAGCTTTCCATTTGAAAATTTGAGTTGGCATTAACAGTAGAAAAGATTTTTCTCAATGTTCTTATAACAGTAATGCTTTTTTGCCTTTACAGCACTGCATTAGTTCACTGATACATCATGTAATGTGGAATCTGCCTTGCAGGTTCCTGTGGAGTGCTAACTTCAAGTGTAGAATAAAGAAGTATTGCAAGCTGGAACATGGTGGATTAAAAAGAGGACTTTCTTTAGACATTTTATTAATTTGCGAAAACTGCTCCTGAAATCTTTTCAAACTTAATGCAATGTGCTAAATCTATACTAATAGCATAAACACCTAACTTGCAGCATAAGAAAGTTAAGAGAGAAAATGAAAATTCTGCTTTCAATAATATACTGTTTGACCACAAAGCTTTCCTAAACATATCCCTCAATCCTGGATGTTTTATTTTTGCTGTATGATTGTTGGAGGACAGTCTTTCATGAGCAGTTTTTAGATGTAAAATTAGATGGATATAATGCACTTGGATTAATTTTCTGTAAGTTTTATCCGATCATCTTTGAAAACTGTCTACTTGAGTGGCACTTTTTGGCTCTAGACATTTGCTACGTGAAAATGTTGGTTTGATTTTTGCACCTTCTCTCTGATTCTAGGAATGTGTAATTTCTAGAGCTGCTCAAAAGCTCAGAAAGATGCAACTAAATTGTTTGTTCTGAATTATTAGCTTTATCCCTATTCTTAAAATTCTCTTTTTTTTTTCCATGGGGGGAAAGAAAGGTAGTCAGTGCTGACAAGCCAAAGCTTTTAATGTATAAATACCACTTAAAACCATGGAATTTTTAAGTATAAGACTCTTTATAAAGCTCTCTAATATTTTTCCTGGGCATTACTGCCACTGTACTTGGCAATTATTTGTAACACAAATTCATGTCTTTATGGCTCAAAATGCTGAATTCTGAGACAGTTTGTCCTTGATTCCAGGGGCAGTTTGTTGTCTGGGAATGACATTTTCAGGTATGTCTTTCCTCACAGACTCTCATCTATAGCCACCTGCCTAAATCTGACAGTTGAGCACCAGCTGGGAGTTATGACCCGGAGAAGCATAAAAGGGCTGGAGCGAGACAAAATGATCCATCAAGTCCTGCTTGTAAGTCAGGTCTCCAAACATGCATTTTCCACTCTATAAATTAAAAATTAAAATACTAATGGGTGTTCTTTTGTATTCATCCAACAACTGGTTCATTAGGTAGGTATGTACAAAGAGGCTCTGCTTGTCAATGCTGTTTGGCTCTAAAAGGAGGCGAAATCGGTAGGGGTTAGGCTGGTCGTGAAATGCCCCCACCCCTTTTACCTTCCTTCCATGTTTGTTCTGGGAGGCTGGCGGTAGGTAATACTCATCCTGCATAGAGCCCGTTTGCATTGTGAGTGTTCTGTCACTAGTCACAGCTGTCAGGTATGTCAGTCATGTAGTATTGTGGTGGTGTCAGAGACATAATCAGAGAGATTAGGTGGACACAAAGAGCTCTGAATGAGGTGGTAATTGCGTTCAGGGGGAAAAGAGAGTTAAAGAAAGAAACTTTCCTTTCTCACAAGATCCATTAAAGAGGTGACAGCTAATATATTAAAGCTGGAACAAGATAATTGTGGTAAGAATCTTTGTGTGTTCTCCCTAAAATGCAATGTGCTCACAATAAATATTCAAATGCTTATTTTGTGTTGTGAATACCACATAACCATTTACAGTGAAATGCGACCTCTTTCAAAAAGTTTAAATTCATTGCCAAGAATGTTCTAGGAACAGTTATAAAACTCAAAAGGAATATTGGTGCTATACTGAATCACAAAAATGCCATCTTATGAAAGCTTCTTTGCAGGGATTTTCTTCAAATTGGTCTAAGTGGTGGAAAAGAAATACTGAGATGCTAGCCATGGGCTGTGCTCTTCCAGACTTTGCTCTCTTTGAGTAGTACTTGAATAGTACCTCTCCCCCTCCTCTCTCACACTTTTATTTTAACAGACTACTTGAGTATCTGTTTACATTACACTTTTGCTGTATTGATGCCATGCTTCAGAATTGCTACTTACCCTTAAGATCCNCCTTCCCCTTCCCCTTCCCCTCCATCTTTTTCCTCCTTGTTTCCCTCTCTACCTTTTGAAGCACTGAAGGTTGCTACAAGTGTACACACAAGGTATGTATTGGAACTTCCTTTGGCAGCAGTCTTCTAAGCACCTGGTCTGTGTGTCTTGTTTCCTGTCCCTACATTTGAGATCAGATCCTCTGTCCCCTCCAAATAGGCAGGGATAAATGTTTTGGCATCCTCTTCAAGGTTTGAACATTTTCCTTTGTACCTCTGGAAGCTCTTGAAAACCTCAGCTAGTGTAAGGACTTAGGAAACTGCTGATCTCTACTCCCTCCTGCTCCTATGCAAGGGCTCACGTATTATAGGTTTTGGTCATTTGGTGTGGGCCAGTGGATTCTGAGCCAAATAGGGAAAGAAATGTCAACAGCTTTTGGAGTATTATAAATTAACAGAAGACTTGTTACCCTAGACCTTCCCGAGTTAGGAATTAATTCCATGGCTGGTTGTGATTGTGGAAAAATAAGGTTCTGTGACACAACCCCATGTTCTTTATGGCCCTAGTGAACAACTACTTTGATTTCCTGGCACTGCACAGCTGGTGTTGTGTGGAATATTTAATCTGAAGTGAACAGGACTGTTGAGTATTCTTCATTATCAATGAGTATAAAATTGATAAGCAATGAGTATAAAAGCCAAAAGCAACCACTAGTGGCAAAATCAGTCCCACAACAAATTTAAATAGTATCAAACATCATCCACTGTACTGCTTGCCATCAGAAAACATGAAAAGCAGTTTCATTTCTGTCCATTAACTTCTTGGGATCTTCCTAGAGTTTCTGTGTTGACTGAAGTAAAAACCCAATTTGGCAATCTTTGCTCACAGAACTTTCAGAACCTTGAAAGATGAGTGTATATATACAGGAAGAAGAAAATACTATATTAGTCCCTATTGTGATAAATTTTCGTGTCTGCCTTGCCATTCCAGTCAACACTTACCCATTTTCTTTTGCAGCACCAAGTTCTAATAAGCCTTACAATACAAAATAGAGAATGGTATGAGTCAGGAAATCTTATTCAACTAATTCTTCGTATAAATGAAAGTAGTTTCACATTTCTCATGGTATTTATGGTGGTTTTCCAAGTCTTCTTTTCTTGCTGGCTGTTCTGATGGATAGTGAAGTGGGTTGAGAAGAGTCACCTCCAAAGATGGAAAGATTTGACGCATTTCCATTGTAACCACCCTGCAAGTGCTTTAAGGATAGTTGAGCCACCATGTGTTGGTATAATGGATTGATCAGTTTGCTTCTTTTGATACAGGTAAATCACTTGGATGCAGGTTAATTCAGGCTGTGTTTACAGAGGTTATTCTGATCCCTTTTTCAGACTCCTGTATGAGTTTTCAAAGAAACAATACACCAAAACCTTTAGAGAATGAAAACCCATTCCTCCCTATTTACAGAATGGTATTTTTTCTTTCAAGCTGGAAGCCTACAAAATAAGTCTTAGGTTTTCATCATAATCCTTTATGAGTTTTAAATCTACTTTATAAGTTGGCAATTTTAAATGGTTCCTGGTGAGTAGAGTCCTGGTGAGCTTCAAAACCACACACAGTTTCTATGAAGCTGTGTGAACCTGCTTCAGAATCTCTGCAAGTTTTCCAAGCTTTTATGCTCTCGTATGGTTTACAGACAAAAACCTACAGGGGTCCCATTTAAAGCCTCCTAGCTGCTAAAAGATAGAGAAAAAATGGCTTTTAAAAAACCTGAAGTACCCTCTTATGAGTGCATTAAAAGCAATTTTGTTTGCTTTCCACTTTCAAAATGCTTCAAGCTGCCAAAGACTCCCTGTTAGAAAATGACTCATGAGTACAAGAGAGAAATAGTCTTTCAAAGTTGGTTCATAGTAAAGGATGATAGCTAGGCAAGTGGAATTTCTGTATTCAGAAAGAAATACCTTGTGTTCTCATACTGCAGATTTTTTTTCTGTCTCAGTATCCTGTTCTTCAGTGGTTCTTCACCTTTGTCTTACAGGTTTTCAGCAACAGTGTGAAAATCAGCTCAGAGCTTCAGTTTGTTCCTGTGGATGCCATCTATCGATGTCTGGAGACCAGGACTGCGACAGAGAGGGAAGGCAATGCCAAAGCAATGAAGGCTTGTAATTTAACCCACCTTTCAGGTAAATCACGGTATGTCACCCTGTGGATTGTCTGACAGTCTGTACTATAGGTTTTAGGAAATTTTACTATTGCATTGTGGGTTTTACATTTTCATTGCAGTGTTTTTTACTGGAGTGGTTTCTTGATTTATTTTCTGTACGGGAAACACTGGGCCAAAGGCAAAGTATTAAAATGTCCTCATTTTCATATTGCTATAGCTTCTCACAGTTTTTTCTCTCTTTCTCTTCCAGTGTAAATAAAGACAACAGTGTGGAGTAAACTTTCCAAAATTCAAGAATATTTGGACCTTATATTTGGTTTTAAGCCTCTCTGGAACAAATATACTTTCCTTTCTAAATTGTATTGCTGAGTGTTTGGGAAAGAAGTTGTTCAAAAAGATTCATTTAATGAACTCTAGAGATGACTTGACAAAACAAACTTTAGTGAACTGTTTAAGTTCATTTTCTAATGGTTTAAACAGATATTACCTCTAAGAATCTCTGACAAAATCATGCCTTTTGAAAGCTTACCTTACATACTTCATGGTCTTGTAGATGTGGCATATTTGGTATGTATACCTATGGAGGAAAAGGACTAACAGCATTAACTTTCCATGGTTTTAGTTTTTAATTTTAAAACTACATATCCACCAGCCCCTTAGGTTTTTCTCTAGGGAATCAAAAAGAAGAAAGGAAACTGTTGGTGCACTTGGTTGTTGACAATAGCTGAAAATGGAATAAATATTACAATAATTAAAGAACTAAAAGAATTGAATGAAAGTACAGAAGTGGTAGTAAAAAGTGCCTGAGCTGTATTGTCCTTGTGACAAAACAGAAAGCAAGATGTATCTGAACAGGATGTGAACATAACCTGAGATCATGAGATAAAGATTCTTACTTGGTTTTAACTGTGAAAACATGACCATGAGCCTAAAACTCGTATCTGGAAATAATGCTTACAGACTAGCAAACCATTGCATAGGTGGGTACTGACTGAAAAGGTTTGATATTTTTAGAAATCAAGTAAATTAAATGATGGCATGAAAATTTGAAAGGACCTGCATACACAGAGAACAGTTGGTGCTTAATCTCACCATTTAGTTGTATAAAGCATTTAATGCAGGCAAATTTTTTGATTCCCCAAAACTCATTTGCTGCCCCTTCACAGCTGCATAGCTTTTTATGGGGTCGGCCAATCTATGTTAGGCAGCTGGTGTGTTAGGAAGTTATTTCAAAGCCTCTTGCATATGCTACCTATTTCTTGCATAGTTTCTATAGTTTCTGTGTACCCCTCTCCAGTATGGTCATCCCTGGAGTCCTCAGAGGAATTACTATCAAAGCTCCAGGCATCCCTGTGTGGCCTGTGTGGAACTAGTCTGTTAGTATTTTCAGTACTGCTGCAAACAGGAAAAGATGTTTGAGTTTAAAAAAAATCCCCACCAAACTCCAAACCAAACAAACAGGACCCTCCCCCAGAAGAACTGAGGCTTCCCAGAAGTGCTATAACAATACAGGATTACTCTCAAGAAGAATAATCACTGGCATCACCAGACATGAAAACAGTTATGCTGCAGTATGATGTTCGCCTCTTAGGAAGGGTCTAGGTGAGATTCTCCTGCACTGCCTCAGTAAGGAGGTTATCATGGGGTTTTTTTTATGGCATGGAGTTCCCTATCCACTCTTTTGTAGAAAGATGAAATTTATTTTTTGTGATTGCAAAAACACATATGAGTGTAGAATGAAGGAGAAATTCATATATTAACATGGAGCTTGCATTTGTAACATGAAAAATAATTTAAAACAGCTTTTTTTTTGGTGCAGTATAGAATGAGACAAATAGGAGAAAAATGTTGACTCATTGAAGGAAGGAATTTGAGAGGTCTTTAAAAAAAGATTTTGGGAAGAGACTTTGTATACTTTAACACTTGGCTATGAAGGAGTGTTGTTGGTGGATTAAGTAGAAGATGTTAGCTCTAGCTACACAGATGAGAAATAATTATTCTTTATTCTAGCAACGTATAGAAAATAAGCTGTCTTTTAGAAGACAGAACTGCAGTTTAATGAAGTCATGGGCAGAAGTTACTGCCTGGATCTTGCTGTGTTTGCAGAAGAGGTAACTGCCCCTCAGCTGTTTGTCACCATCTTTTCAGCTGGTGATTATCATCGTCTCAGATCTGTTCGTTGTGCATGTTGTCATTTTCTAAGTTGTCTGTCAAAATGAGTTAGGTTGAAAAGAGTTTTTTTTTTTTTTAAAGTTAACTTGGTTCTCTTCGAAGGCAACAGATTGTGGAACATTTGTAATAAGAGAGCCCCTCCAGCAGATAATCTCAAGCAGAAGGGTGATGACAGGCGGCTGGAGGTTGTAACCTCTTCTGAGCTGGAGGAGTTTCTTGAGATAAATTAGTTATTCCAAAACTTGGGTGGAAGCAAGCGTATCTGCTGCAGGGGCGGGGGTCTTGTAGACACCCCTCACCCTGCAAAGCTGCTTCTGACACTTCCACAGCCAGGAGCCACCCATGCTGCTGATCTGCTCCCTTCTACAGGCATGTGACTTAGAGCAGGGTGTCAGTATTTAGAGCCTGTTCGAGTCAGAAAGACATGCTGGAATGGAAAGCAGGCCAGCTTGTGACAGTGATGCTGAGTATGAGGATGCCTTTGTCAGGTTGACTAAGGACCAGCCCACCTACAGGTGCCATTTTTGGATGAAATTGGGTTGAAATCCAGATGCTCTCAGCCTGTAACTGCAACAAAACAAGAAACAGCTGCTGCAGGAGCAACAGCAGAGACTGTGGGGGTCTGTTAATGCCCTGGAGTGCACTGTAGTTCTTGAAAACCTGCTTTCAAAGGAATCCAATTCATACACACTGAAGTGCTAACATGAAGGTTGTCCTAAGATACTTTTGAGTTAATTTGGTAATGTGGGGGTTGCCAAAGCATTTGTTCTTTGAGATGCACGAGTTGAGGACTTACTAGTGTGGGAGGCCATACTTCCTCTCTGCAGAGGAAGACCTCCACAGTGCTCAGCCTAGTTAATGTATCTCAGGATATGAAACTTTATAAATATTGATATCTAAAGGAGGCAATTTATGGTTCCCCTTGCCAAGAATTTGCCCTACTTATCTATCTGAGGATAGGATGAGGTCCATGTTCTATGTTAATATGATAGGGCTAAGCTCTAGCAGGTCAGGCTGATAAATAGTCTCTCAAATGGATCTTCCTGTTTGAAGATGAAGATATGATTGTACTCAGTCCCAAAGTCCAAGAGGTCATGTCAGAAAAAGCAGATAAAACAGCCATACATGTGGAGTTAGGTGTGTCAGACACAAACGCTGAAACAAAAAAGGCAAACCGAATATTTTAAGTGAAATCCAAGTAGAAGTGATGTGAGTGCAAGGGTGAGACTGCAGTCCTAGGGCCATGCGAGGATGGGTTGGAGGAAAGGTGAAAAGTCTGTTGACCTGTTCTGGCATAGTGTCAATGTGCATCACTGTATCCAGCTGGGAGATGTAGAAGGACCTGTGCTGGAGATAGTTTTACTTGGTCTTGCCTTCTGTAGTGCTTAGGGTACAGGTCTCATCTTGTAACTCCACATTCCTGAATTTCTGGCTTTAATCACCAAGAACAGTGTATTCTTACATCGGTCTTCCTAGTGGCACTTAGAGAACATGCTGGCTGCTTAATGCAGCCTTCTTGCATCCAGATGAGTACTGCCATTCCAGCATCCAGCTTCTGTAATTGTCAGTCTCAATAAACCGAAACTCTCAAAGCACTGAAGGGTAACACCGTGTCTATTGTAACTGACTCAGTGATGTTTGTTTTAGAAACGACTCAAGTACTGTGTCAGTTCAAGAGTGAGTGTTAAGTTGCTGAAACTACTTACTGAGATGCATCTGAAAAAAAGGATTTTTCTTTCTTACAACTGTTGTGTCTGATCATCTCTTATTAACTTTGTTTAGAACTCTGGAAGGAAAAGTGATTTGAAAGAAAGTCTGTAGCTCAAAATCTGTATTGAATGGTACTATTACAACAGAGAAATTTATTTATTGTATGACCATAATGTTTTCGTCTTAAAAAAACCCCAAAACCTAAACTATAATAATATTTTCTTTCTGAAATTGTCCTTGCTGTGATTTACAAATCTAAACATTTTTTAACCAGAAACCTGCAACTGATCAAAAAGCTGCATAAAGCATGTCTTTGCAGAACTTAAGGAGGACCACACAGCAGAAAATATCAACACCAACCATTAATGTAAATGGGTGTTCCTGAAGGTGCAATGGAATGTTCCAGACTAAAAGATATCTTTAATCCCCTTCTGAAATGGAATTTTGCAATGCAGCTGAGGGCCAACTGATCCTAAAAGGCTTATTATGAGGCTGAGACATTGTTGGGTCTGGATACTCTTTGAATGGCATCTCGATGTCAGCCTAGCCCCATGCTGTTTTTACTTTCCTTCTTACTCTTAGGGAATAGCTAAATGACACACATTCTTCTTCCTGCTGATGAGGTAAATTGTAAACATCCTTCTAGACTCTCAAATTCACCTGCTAGAGTGATCTGTCTCAGCTGTGGCAATGCAAAGTTTCTTTTCATGCAATTAATGGGACAATTATATCAGAATGATGAGATCATGCCTTTTGCTGAAAAGAATAGGGATCTTTCATGAACAAAGAGAGCTTTATTTACATCTTTACAAATAAAGCACCATTTTATTCAGTGAAAGTGGGTGACTGCTACAATTTGGGTAGGCACAGCATGGCATGAAGGTGAACTCACCCTGTAGAGTGGTAGGTAGAGCTTTGGGGTGGCTGTCTCAAAACAAAATAAGCAATATTTTGGGCTTTTTTCCCTGCTTACACTGACTAGTAAACTAGTGTGCAGAGAGTTCTGGTATTGCCTAAGTAAACCTAAGACTGTTGAAAGTAATTTCATTTTTTGCTAAATAAATGTAGAAAACCCATCTTGGGTTTTTTTGAGACTTTTCATGTCGGTAGATTTTGTGCGTGTAAATCAAAGTGTAGTGGTGAACAGTTCTGTACTCTGGGGGAGCTACTGTGACTCATAATTTGATCCCAAGTGATGAGCCATATCCGAACAGAAATGTGGAAAGTATTTTCATTCTTGATTCATTAGACTTATATATTTGTGCAAGAGAAACCCCATTGACATTGCTAAGAGAAATACATGAGTCTAAGATATTTTTACAATTCTTTCTTTAAGCTGCAGAGCATATTTTTTCTTTAAAAAAATCATTCAGTGAATACTAATTTTAGTCTGACTTTTGACACTGTTCTAAACGACATCTGGATTTCATATAAAATCATATGTGTAGTACAAAGCTGAGACTGCCCACTGACAAATAAATTCCTATGCTCTTTAAGAACAGACAAATCACAGCTATACTGACTCCAAAGTGGTTTTGGTTTTATTTCTGGTAGCAGATGTGGTTCTGAGGCCTCTTTAAATGAATTTGCCATCTAGCCTGTGCCTGGATCATTGCAGTTAACTACCAAGTAGAGCCTATACCAGTTAATAGAAGGACTTATGGATGGGGAGAAGTCTCCTCGATATCGCTCCAGTTTTCACCATATGGGTGAGTGGTTTGTGGAACCAGAGAGGCCCAGTAGGAGAGAGGGCGACTTGGAGCCCCTTCCAGCAGCAGCTGGGCAGCCTCTGGCTGTGTGCCCCATGCAACTGTTCAAGCAGTCCAGGCGCTGGCATTCCCTGCCAAGATTTCCATGCTGCTGTTGGGCTGCGGTGCCAGGAATGGGGTTGAACAGAACAATATCTTCTTTGCTCTGCTGCCTTGCCCCCAGCAGAAGGGCAGATATTTGGAGGAAGAAAGGGCTTGGAGATAACATCGTGCCTGTTTGCCTGGGGAGGTTCTGAGGTCTCTGCGTGGCCTCGCTGCATGGAGTGTAATTCAAGTTTTGATGTTGCTCATCTTTCATGCTTTCAGAGTAACAAACTGAGTACAGCAGAGAAATAAATAGCACTGTAAAAGCTATAAAGATTAAACAAAAATAAACATTAAGAAATTAGTTCTAAAATCTGAGAGCAGGAACAGGCTTTATTGTCTTAGAGTTACCGGGTTTTGAAGTTTGGGATAGTTATGTGCTAAAAGACTGTGAATGGCATAGCCACGAATAAACCTTAAGCAGGTATTCATATGCCCTTGTTTGCACAATGGTGAAAAGTCTCACGTTTTAGGAACAAAGACATTATTTCACACATTTTCACCTTGCCAGGAAAGACGTAGCTTGAAGAAGTGGAATTTTCTGGAAACATCGTAACTTAGATTGGCATAAGCTCCAGGTGTAGCTGTATTTTTATCAACACTTTGCCAGACTGCCTGACATAATGTAAGGGCATGTGTATTGAGAGTATACACACACGAATAACCTGCTTGGTCTCTAACTCCTCATTCTAAGGAAATTACTCCAAGTCAGCTGTTTTGCATTAACTGCCTGCATGCAAATTGTTATTGTCAGGTCAATATGAGCCAATTCCAAGCTGTTTATTTTCTTGGTTAAGGACCAACTTCTTTTGCCTGTGCTGCTGGGGCAGAGTATACATTTTATAGAAAACAACTGAAGATTAACTGATTTATAGTACATTTGACATCCTAGCTTAACTTGTGACAATTTGTTCGTGAATTCCTACTGTTAGAGTGTGGTGTAGTGAATATGATACAAGAGCAAGATGCCAATCTGCACAAGTGAGGCAAAGTTTCTACCAAGGGGAACTTCTTTCCATATGTATTGCTGATTCATCCTTTAAGAAGTTTCCATTCTATGCAATGACGGAAAAACTACTCTAGAAATGGTAACATAATAATAGAAAATAAACAAAAGTAGAGGTTAATTTCACAGTGTAAGTTGACTCATATTTCTGCAAATGTTAATATTACTTCAGAAGAATTTCCAAAGTTGCGTTACTCTGCAACAGGATTTTTTTTTTCAGTGTTGGCATTACAATCTATCATGTCACTTAACTTTTAAAAAAACCTCCAAAACTCTAGTATATGGCATCACTGCCTGTTCTGTAAATTCCTAACCTAGGAAAACTGGTTCACTTGTGAAAGTCTGTATTACATAGTATATAATCTGTACCATTTCTAATGCAGAAGGCTATCCTGGAACATAGTAGTTTCCCACTCCTTAGACTTGAGAGAGCAATGCAGGGGGGGTTCGTGCATCTCATTATGTTAAACATCCGAATTGAGGTATTATTTTCAGAACGTGACAGGGCACATCTCAGTACTTCTAACACTCATTTGAGAGATCTGTGTATGACCTGTTAGGATGGTACCTATAAAGATAAAATAGAGCTTTGAAGTTAAAATTTTGAGATGTAGAAACTCTTTTTTCCTTTCACATGTTTTGAATATTTTTTCCAGTGGTGTCTTGTTTAAAGTGATTCAGCTGACAGTGAGGAGTGCTGAAGATGGTGGCCCAAGGACTAAACAGTGTGTTAAAGGAAAAACATGTAAAAATCTGTAGTTTTTATGTATTTTGCACTTTTGCAACTTGTTAAACTGATGCTAAAATAACTGGGAAAGAGTCTTTTTAATAGCTTATTTTATACTGGCCTCTGTTCTTGGTGTCTCTATGGTATGTTAGCACTTGTAGGGAACCTGCCAATAAATGAGTGGCTAAGGAAGTATCTGAGAGAAGACACAGCAAGTTATTGGAGGAACTCCTGTTAATGAAGTCTTACAGATCTGAGCATTAGAGAACAGTTTGTCTTTTTGCAAGCTGTTTGTGATCTAGTGGTTGGAGTTTGAATGCAGGAATGAATTCTGCCACTCAGCCTTCTCTGTAGCTGTTTTCTTGTCTATAGAGTAGGAATAATGCTTGTGTATGCCTGGGTTGGTGAGATTGAACTGATTAGTGACAACAAAATGCTTTGAGAGCCTTTAATGGAAGGCATTAAACAACTGCATGCTATGCAGACTTTCAATATTAAAAATATATTATAGGTGACATGCAAAAACAGTGGGAGGGATAAAAAAAAGTCACTGGGATTCATTTAACAAGAAAGAGCATAGAGAACAGTTCCTAAGATCCCTTTGGGAGGAGTTACCTAGAAGGGAATAATATAACAGTCTTATTTGCAGTATTTCTGTAAGCACTTGTGAAAACATTTTTCCAGACATGAAAAAATGCATTTGCTTGGAGCAGCAGATGAAGCAAAGCAGGCATGTGGTCAGCAGCAGGTTCCACTTGTGCTCATTCTGGACAATATGGATATCTGATTCAGTGGTCAGTGTTAGCCTGGGGTCCCTGAAGGTGATGGAGAGTTTCTATTAGGCATGAAAAACACTCATCTACTATACTATATGACAATATATGCAATTTGACTAGTGTCCTCTGTCCAACCTCTTTCCTTTAATTTAATTGTCTTCTCTGATGGTGAAACCTTCAGATTTTTCAATGCTGCATTAATACAAAGGCTTTAATTTAAAACAAGTCCAAAAGCAGAAGGGAGAAAAAAACAAGAAAGAGAAAAGGAGGAGTTGTAGTAAGTGGACACTGGGAACTTCTCAGAGCTCAGCAGCTTTATCTTTTGGGAGAGCTGAAGGGTAGAACCAGAACTTTATTGGAAAGGTAGCGTTCTTAAAATGAAGGCAATTATATTTTAAAGTTTAAGCACTGACCAGATGCCTCTGTACTGTACCAGAGAAACAGTGAAAATGGTCCTTATTGCAAAAAATGAGGGATTTTTTTTTTAGTGCTTAAATAGAAAGATAGAAATATTCTAAGAAGACGTGAAGAGGAAGAATAGAGTGGCTTTTAAACACATGTGGATGTGTCCAGTTACTGGGAAGGTTATGAAAGGTAGGAAGATGGGCGGCTGAATAGGAGTTATGATATTAGTGAACATAAACCCAGGTTATAGATTGTAATGCTGCTTTTACCATTACAGTTAAACATAACATGATAATGATGCTGTTCTTGATTAACAGTTCTATTATGCATTCTTCTCATATGATATCCCTTTCTTCATGGAAGACTTTCCAAAGTTTTGGAGTTTTTGGGTCATGGCTTCATTCGATGTAGTAGGTGGGCAAGACGTTTTTTATTGAATAATTTTTCTGTAGGTTTTCTGTGTGTGTGTGGCTCTACTGAAGTCTGTGGGATTTCTGATATGGACCTGAAATGAGGATCTTTTCCAACAATATTTGTCAATTCTTTAATTTAAAAGTGCTTTGTAAACGAATTACTTACCTCACAACTAACATAAGCCAGTACAGTAGGACTGGTAGCTAAGAAAATAATTCTGGAAATGTTTTTGGAGAAAAAGGGGGTTTTGGTAGTACATTAAATTGAAAAGTGTTGAATAACAAGCAGTGAATAGCTGCTTTATGATCCAGTAGACGGAATGTCATAGAATAAACCAGGAGAATTTGGATCAGTTCCCGATTAGGCCTGTTCTCACAGTACATTCTTAAGGCAAATCATATTTCTTTTATAACTTAAATTCTGTATCTATATCATGGAAAATTAGGGCTTGTCCTCCAACACAAATCAGTCTGACACTTGGGAAAGATATTGAAAATATATTTGAGAAATTGTATTATAAACAAAAATCTTGTATCTTTCACGTGGCCAAGACTTTTTTTGTGAAGCTGAAAACATACCTATTTGTAAATTGTTTGTAAATTGACGACAACTGAGTACATCCTGTAGAACAGCCAGGTTGAGACAAGAATTTGCTTCTTATTTGATGATCAAATATTGTCTAATTGCTACATACATTATTGACTCTGTATAATAAGATGTAGTCCAGCCCCTCTTAACAGGGTGTGTAATTTCTCTGTCATGGTAATGTACATGGTATTAGCTCATGAGATACAATTTGATTCCAGTCCCTCTCGCTTAGCTCCTTGCAGGGAGTTTTGACATCATAGCTTTCTTGGCTAATTATCAGAAGCTGAAGGTAGACCTGGCAACCTGATCCGCGCTCACTCGTGAACTTTTTTGCTTTGGGCCTCCTTTTAGGAAAAAGAGGGTGGCGGTGCTGCTGTTGCAGTTTTGGGAGTCTTGGGGTGCTTCTGATATGCATAGTGATCACTAAGTTTACAGTCTGACATTACATTTTCCTTAGCATGTAAACCTTTTTTAGTTATGTCCGTCACGGCAAGAAAACCAAAACACCTCTTAAGATATGTGGGGTTATCTAAAACTGAGATTGACATCTAGTGATGGGGTCTGCAGGTGTGTGGGTGGAACTGGCAGATGAACAACGTGTTGCAGAATGAGCATGTGTATGTGTGCGCACCCAGGAACAACAAACGAGCTGGAGTCTAATTTCAGTGAATGACTACAACAAGCAGAGAATTTTCTACAACAGGATAATATCATAGGTAATCTTTCTTGGGCTGCCTTCCTTACATCCTTACATATGTTTTCCCCCTGTCATTGCTTTCATACCTACCACCTACTTAACAAGGCATACGAGGTGGACGGTGCAGTCACTGGAGTGACACAATTCCCCACCACTGTGACATGTTGGAAGTACAGTCTGGGTCCTGTATCTGGTCAAGGGGCCCTACATTAAGCCCATCTGCACACATCTGCTGGGGCACTGAGGTGCATGTCAAGGCCTTGCACCTCTCTGAAGCCCAGTGCAGACTGAGGCCTCCATCCCTCTATGACTGAAACACTAGAATTTGAATTAAGATCTTGAACCATTTTGGAAAATTTCAGAGTCTTTTCCTAAAATATTTAACAGACCTTTTTCCTTCAAAATGGCCAAAACCATAATGGCAAGCCTGTGGCATGGTTTTTGGTATGCTACTGATTTTTAAAATTCTGAGGAGACTTGATTGCTTGCCATTAGTTCCATAAATTGCCTAATATAGACATTTTATCCCCTGGTGTACTCTGGTTAGTCTAATCAGGAAGGAGAGTGGAAGCCCTTGGAATGAACGACCTTTTTGGGAATCATCCAAGAGAAAGAATATAACTTCCTGGCTTTAGTGAGAGAGAATTGTCATGTTTTTCTTTGTTGTAATGCTTTCTTCACTAGACTCTGCCATGATAATAAACCACTACCACCAAAAAACCAGCAAACCACCAAAACCAAGCCCTGCCCCACACTCCAGAGGCTAGATTGAACAGGGATTTTTGGAAGCTAGCATACTGAAGGTGTTTCTGTCCCTGTGTACTGCAGGGTTCCAGTAAGGCTGCAGTCTTTTTTTGTGAAACAGCTCCAGGTTTAGAATTATGAGCAGTGCTTATCTGCTTGTGGTGGACAACTGGGAGAGGAATCTGGATGGCCTGTAACAAACCCTTCCAAATACTCTTCTGACTAGTTTTAGGTGTTTGATTTGTAGCATGCTTTTATGTGTAGTTTAGCAAGGCTGGTTTATGACATGTGCCCATATGCTATTTAGCTGTGTTCTTACTGTGGTTTGAGTGTTTTTAATTTCTTCCTCCTTGTTCTCTCAGCGTAACAGATAATAGGAATCAGCAATAGTTGAAATACACTGATCTGTGGCTTCCTGGTGGGAAACAAGATGAGTCACCAGTAACTAAAACCAACAGCCTTTATGTCCCTGGATTCAAATTTGTTCTTCTCAGTATAATTGTTCAAATACTTGCTTTCCCCACTGACTTCCTCCCAGGCAGTGCAGCACATCTTGCAGACTGCCAGACTGGGAAGGAAGAAGTGATAGCAGTTACAGCATATGCAACAAGCCCAGAAAAGGGGCCCGCCAGGGATGAATACGGACACTCAGACCTAAGTGCTTCACCAGACTGTGTATCTTCTACCATATCTAATAGCATGATTGGGCCAAGTATTTATTATAGAATAGCAGAGATCCTGTCTGCCAGGTTTCCTTGGTTCTTGGATTGGGGTTCTGGACACGGCAGGGGTAAGTGGTGCTTCTGTTGTTAAGCTACACTCTTAGGAACACAGCACCTTGCGTCTGCCAGTAACATTAAAATCACTTTTATTATCAGATGAATGATAAAGTAGCAAAAAACCCCCAAAAAACCCCCAACAGTCCGAATATTAACTATGCCATTGCTATTTTTAGAGAAGAAGATAAAGAAAAGAATGAAAATCATACACAGATCTGACTACACCTTAAATAAATTATAAGAATTTTCACTTTTTTATCCAGGAAACAAACGGTCAGGATGTCTGTGCAACCTTATGGATATGAGAACCCAATATCATGATACTGTGAGTATGGCTTTCACTGAAGAGATATTGGGGTTTTTTTAAATTTTATTTTTTAAGGTAAGTTTCTTCGTATAACCAAACTCCCCTCTTTATAGTGAAACCTCTACACAACTCCAAGGTCTCCTATGACTTATAACTTTGTCAGGCAAAAAAATGTTGACACTCTCCTTTAATTGTCTCTCTAAGCTTCAGAAATATTGACATTCTTCAGACACATTTAAGTGGAGCAAGACACTGCATAGAACTTTTAATGGAAATTTTGGTGATTAAAAGGTAAAGGAATTTGTATACCTGAGGAAATGTTGTCCCCTGGCAGGTGCCAGTATATTAGGTTGCAGATTGTCTCTTCCAGAGACATCTTGGATAGGAACAAGCCTATCAGCAGCATAGAGAGTGTTCTTGGCATTTCACTTTCCAGACATGTATCCATCACAATGCTTTCTGAGCATGTCTATGAATTTTCATTGGTTTTTGCTGTCCTCCTCCTACGTGCCCAAAATATCCCAAATTGCTGCCAGGCAAATCTTTTCACTCAAGAGCTATTGTATAGAAATAATCTGTTACTTGGTAGGTGGTTTTGCTATGCTTTACAATGTTTTCCACGGGTTAGGATATTCCTCTGCACATGGGAAGACTCTCTTGATGGAAGTGAATGACTGGTATTCTTTGAGAAGTCATTGAAGGGAATACAGCTGAAGTGTATCAGACTAATTTGTTATGAAGTATATACAGATTACCCGGGCACTTTTGGAAAGGGAGCACTTGACTCTTGGTGGCTAACTACAGAGCAAACTTAAAATGAAGGTTCTCCCAATTTGTCACTTTATAAATAAATAAATTATAAATACCAAGTTATGGATTAACCCTGTGACCTTTTGATAATTTTTGAAACTTTCACAGCAAGTAACCCCAATAATTATCCATATTACTGGAAGCTCCTCCTTTCTATAGTGTATGATGTTCCTTTGGCTCCTTGTGGCTTAATCCAAACTGTGTTTGCTAAAATAATCTTTCTCTGCTGTTTTGACTGTTTCTCTGTTTTGGAAGTAATCTGGTAGTTCTGCCTTTTCCAGTCATATGGTGGCCCACAGCAGCAGCTTCAGGCCATCACCTCCACGATCTTCATAGCTTGGTGCTCTGGATTCCAGGTTGGCAGATTCCTGGCTCCTTCAAACAGACTTACATCTTCCTTCCAATTTGCAGTTTGGGAGAGGTGAGGCAAGAGGGGCAACAAGCACATTTGAATCAAACGTGCACATGCTTAAAGTTAGCAACGTTTACACTTCTTCATGTTACCTCATCCCTGCTATTTCTCCTCTTCATTCTTAGGGTCACAGGTATAACTGGGAAGGGAAAAGTCTTCAGAGTGCGTTGTGGATGGGAATGTGAAATGAGGCTGATGCTCTAAATTAACAGAAATCACACAATGAGTCAAGTTGAAAGGGACTACGGTTGGTCATCTGCTCAAGCAGGGTCATCCCAGAGCACGTTGCACAGGATTGCGTCCAGATGGTTCGTGAATATTTCCAGTGAGGGAGACTCCACAACCTCTCTGGGCAATCTGTTCCAGTGCTCTCAGAAACAGGGATTTCTTTTTTTCTGTGAGAGTGGTGTGCGTAAATATTCCTACATTCAAACATTTAATAGTAACTTTCATTGCTATACTTGTTCCTAAGTGGTTTGGACATAGTTGAGATTAAGGTGGCCATTTTACTAGATAATCTGTACCACAGGCCTGCACCCCAAAGGATATTAACAGGGATAGGGGGAGGCCAAGGGCAAGGGAATGCTTGACAGTTCTGTATGGGACTGCATTACTGAGCCTGGAATGGACAGTGCCTGCAAGTGAACACAGGCAAGACAGAAGCTGCCTTGGGTTTGTGCCTGCTGGGCCATGGCGTGAACTGGGTTTTCCTGTCTTGCAACATTTTTTGAAAAGTTAAAAAATTTCTCATTCTGCATGGGACAAAGTGTACTTTTTTTGTTTCTCCCACTCTGTGCCTGTCCTGACCTTTACAGAGGTGCAGGGTCAGGGGCTGCCTGAGGGCTGGTGGGTGTGTGGCGGGGCTACCCCACGGACACTGGGGCTGCCCCTTGCCATGAGTCTGTGCTGGGCCATTCCCACATTAATGGAGCAGCTCCCAGAACAGACAGGGTTGGAAGGGACCTCTGGAGATCATCTGGTCCAACCTCCCTGCCAAGGCAGGGTCACCTAGAGGAGGTGACACAGGAACACATCCAGGTGGGGTTTGAATGTTTCCAGAGAGGGAGACTCCACGACCTCCCTAGGCAGCCTGTTCCAGCGCTCTGCCACCCTCAGCGTAAAGAAGTTCTTCCTCATGTTGAGGTGCAACTTCTTTTTTAGTTTATAGCCATTGCTCCTTGTCCTGGCACTGGGCACCACTGAAAAGAGTCTGGCACCACCCTCTTGGCACTCGCCTTTGAGATATTTACATGCATTAATGAGATCCCCTCTCAGTCTTCTCCAGCCTAAACAGGCCCAGTTCCCACAGTCTCTCCTCATAAGAGAGATGATCCATCTTTGTGGCCTCTGCCAGACCCTGTGCAGCAGCTCCTCGTCTTTCTTATACTGAGGAGCCCAGAACTGGACACAGCACTTCAGATGTGGCCTCACTAGGGCCAAGTACAGAGGGAGGATCACCTCCCTTGACCTGCCATCCACACTTTTCCTGATGCACCCTAGATAATTTTGGCTCTCTTGGCTGCAAGGGCACTACTGGCTCATGGTCAACTTGTCAC
>VXBT01008382.1:94784-106991 GCA_013400235.1 Oriolus oriolus | reverse complement strand
ACAGCTAGGGGCCAAAGGTCCGGCCTCGGCCATGGCACCGGCCCAGACCCCGTCTAACCGCCCGTCCCCGGGCTCTGGCAACGCTCCCATCATGAGTGGGGGGGTTTTTTGTTGCAATTAGAGAACTTGCAAAAAAAATTAGAAATTAGAGAGCTTATTCTTAAGACAGGTTGTAACGCACTTCGTGCTTCCCCGGCAGGAATGAGTACAAGTACTTCCAGAGGATGACGAGCACGTCCCGCGTGGAAGGTAACGGGCGGGGTGTGCGGCATGGGACACCCAGCGCACGGGAGTCTGCATTTCCCTGCCTTGGCCCCTGCCTGCGCACAGCCTCACCACTATTGCAGCCCTTGGTAATCGTTCGGGTTAGATGAGGAAAGATGATGAATCAGATATTTCAGAGCAGATGCAGGTGATCTGTTATGAAGCGGTTTTCAAATCCTTCTTTGACCAGAAGAGTAGAAATCCTCATCTAAAGTTTGCCTAACACGTCTTTACACCTAACTCCGAGTTAAAAATGGGAAGGTTTTCACAGGCTGCTTAATTAGCAGAGGTGTTTTGTTTTCTTCAGTCTGCATTAGCTTATCTAACTTGTTTGCTGTGGCTCAGCCTTGGCCATTCGATCCACCCCCCTGACCCTTGTGACAGTAATTTTGCTGAGTTTTCTGAGTGCTGAGCCATCCCCATGCACCAGAAAATCCAAACCATGCTGATCGCATAGAGCAGAAATACTGCAGTTGTTTGTCAACACGGTCACTCTTTCATCTATTGTGTAGGGTTTTTTTAATGCTGTTAACACTCACTTGTTTGGTAAAAACTCACCTGTGGTCAGTTTGATATATTCCCTTGTTTTGATTAGGTGACTTACTCAATTTTCTGATTTGAAGGTCTGTTCCATAATCCCCAAGAAATGCCTAATCTCATTTTGAAACAGTCATAAGTGAAAGACTTTACTTATGTTTTGGAGACCTGATTCAGCCCTTTGCAACGTTATATGTACAAAAAATGGACAGAGCACAATTGACAGTTGTAAGTCTTTTTAGATGGCTGCAAGTTGCATCTTACCTGGCACAAATAACCTGTGATCAAGAAAAAAGACTTTTGAAATACAATTAAAAGTAAACATTTTGCTCCGTTCTGCCTGCAGATCTTTTGATAAGCTGTGATCTTGGACGCTAGGCAGGTAAACTGCTTCATAACCAGACTTCTCAATGGATTATGCTGCCATGAATCTTCACATCAGGGATGTCAGCATTGTCTCTGTTGTTTCTCAGCCTGGAAGCAACATGCAAAGAGTGACCATGCTGGCACTGTGTTTCTTTCTCTGACAAGTCCATTTCCTCATAAAGAGAAACATTCCTTTCCTTAGCGGCTTTACATGTAAGAGTTAATCAGGTTGTGAATGCTTGTGTTTGGTCAGAAATTATATTTATGGGTGAATGATTGAACACCTCTAGCACTTCGGCTTTAGATTAAATTTGATTGGTTCTTCTCCTAGAAATCGCTGTGAGTTTATGAATCTGTGTGGGACTGTTTCAGTGTCAACTGCCTGACCAGGCAGTGAGCCCACAAATAGGCTCCTCTCTGCGTGTGGCTCATCTGAGAACTGGGCTTGTGCTTTTGTCAGCTGCTGAAGAGGGGCTTGGAAGGGAGGGGAAGTCCGTCAGTGTCCCTAAACAATTCAAATCAATTCTCTCTTGCTCAGGTAAACAGAATGCTCTGATAATGGGTAAAAAAACGTGGTTATCCATTCCTGAGAAGAACCGTCCTTTAAAAGACAGAATTAATATTGTGCTCAGCAGGGAGCTCAAGTAAGTATCGTAAATAAGGACCCCGTAAAACAAATAAAAACCTGCACCAAAAAATGCCTATAGCATTAAAACATGCAGTAGTTCCAAATGTAGCATTTTTGATACCTGGTTAGAAAGCATTTCTGCTGTTGGTTCTGAGTGTTAAAACTACTTTACTCTTAACTTTTAATTTTTTTTAATTCATTAACAAGGTAATTGTCATTACTGTGCATCATGAGTGCTATTTCTAGCTCTACTCACAAACCATTTGACAGTTTTCAATAGTGTTTCTGACTCACATATTTAACTGTATTTCTCTAGTTCCTGTTTAGATTGGTGGCCCTAAATCCATTTTTTGAAGTTTATTTTTATTAGGATTTGGGGATGAACTGTCCTTTTTCAGACCTGTCTTCTTGAATGCATGACCCACAGTCACACAAGTATTTTTAAATACAAATGTCCACTTGTAGTGGTGTATTGCTTTGGAGGGTGTTGGTGGATTTGCAGCTGAGTATGTGGATGGACAGTGAATATTGGCTTTTCAACTAGTTTTATTTTAAGGAAAATTTTTTTTTAACGTTCTGGAATTCAAGTCAAAAGCTACATTTAATTTCTTGACTATATGTATTTAATGATCTAAGTTTAATTGATAGATTATGTATTTATATTATGCATATGTAAATTCCTCAGTTATATTTTTTCAAAAACATGTTATAAAATTTCAGATTTTTAATTTATAATGCCTCCTAAATTATGGTTAAGCTGTGATCTGTTGAACAATCCTGCAGTCAGATGAGACTTCTAACACAGTACGTCAATAACAGGCACTTCGAAATAATTAACTAACATGAAACATTTAGTTATTTGTTAATTCAGCAGTTCACATTTTGTATCTCATTTGTATTGATGATCATGATGAATTGTCCTTTATTTACTTAGTAATAAAACTTTGCTTTTTCCAGGGAAACCCCAAAAGGAGCACATTATCTTTCCAAAAGTCTGGATGATGCTTTAGCTCTTTTGGATTCACCAGAGCTACAAAGTAAAGTAGACATGGTTTGGATCGTGGGAGGCACTTCAGTGTACAAGGTACATTTAGCCTCCTCCTAAATTACTCATTTTCTGTGATGGGATGAGGATGAAGTTCCTATTACTGCTGCTTTAGGAAGTGCTTTCCCTTCCCATTAGCACCAAACTGCAGTGATTGCAACAGAACAAGTCTCAGAGAGTAAGATCTCATCTCTCAAGTTCAGAATACCCATCCAGAAACTGAACATTGCTATTGCCAGCAGGCCAGTGTCACACAGTTGTTGTGCTTTTGAGAGCTCTTCTTAAATACCTAAATTGCTAGGTTTTTCAGACAAAGCCCATATTGCTATGTTTATTTTACTGAGCCCATGTTGTTATGTTTATTTTACTAAGATTGCTGACTGACCCTGCAGAGGATGTGAAAAGAAAAAAAAGGAAAAGTGCTCCAGTGTTTTTAGCCAGAGTATGACTCTTTATACATGTAAATGGGGAAGAAAATAGGATTTAGAGAGAGCTGACAGGTCACGGAGTCAGCAATAATAGGAGATAATCATACAACAAAAGGTCAGACTCACTCTGCTTTCCCATCTAGCAGTGTTCCTACTGCTCCCACTCCCTGGGTCAAGAATTGTAAAGCAAATTCTTTTTAACAGTAAAAGAAGCAGTGCTGCTGTCCCTTAGTCATTACAAGCATGCTGGGAGATACACTCCAGTTGTTGTTTGGCACTCAGACATTAGATGTGTGATGGCAGTGCCATAGTGCACCTGGTGGAAAATTAGGGCTGATACTGTGCCTTGTGTGTGGGGTAGGGAAATGCATTTTTCTAGTACTTCTTGCCTTTACAGTTTGTGCCTTTCATGAACCCCTTCTCTGTGTCTGAGGAAATGCATCTTTTACAGCAAAAATAGTGAGATACTTAGAGATTGCTAAGAAAATTGTAAGAAAATGAGGTGCATGTAAAATAACGCTGCTGTTCCTCCTGGTGAGGTCCACCGTATATTCGATGTGCATATGCATTCAGCCTGTAATCAGATATCATCCTACAGAAGAAATGTCCTTCTCTCTCAGCCATGGCAGTGCCTGTTCCGTGCGTGCAGGGGGTTTCTGGAGAGGGCTTCCCCTCGCAGAGGGCACAGCTGCCCAGCAGAAGCCACAGCCAGCTGTGAGCAGCAGCATTTGCCCCTTCCCTGCCACAGCCACAGGCTCAGCTGTCAAGAGCTATTGCTTCTGCTGCTTCTTCCAAGAGCACCTGTCTTGGAGGCTTTTATTTTATTTTCCCAGCCTCTGGCTGATATTACTGGTAGAAAAGAATGCCCTTTTTAGACCATCGCTCACCAAGACTCAGATTATAAATTGGCAGTTCTGATCAAGAGTGATTTGGGATGTACTGTTTGTGCTGATCAGTACAAGGGAATGTGTCTGAAAGTAATGAGAGACCTGGTTACCCTGGACGTGGAAAAGCATTGAGAGAGCTGGGAGTGTCCAGTCTGGAGAATGGAAGGCTCCAGGAGACTTCAGAGCCACTTCCAGTGCCCGAAGGGGCTCCAGGAGAGCTGGAGAGAGGCTTTGGACAAGGGATGGAGGGGCAGGACACAGGAAATGGCTTCCCACTGCCAGAGGGCAGGAATAGATGGGATACTGGGAATTGATTCTTCCCTGGGAGGATGGGGAGGCCCTGGCACAGGGTGCCCAGAGCAGCTGTGGCTGCCCCTGGATCCCTGGCAGTGTCCCAGGCCAGGCTGGACACTGGGGCCTGGAGCAGCTTGGGACAGTGGGAGGTGTCCCTGCACATGGAACAAGATGAGCTTTAAGGTTCTGTCCAACCCAAACCCTTTCGTGGTTCTAAAATTTCAGCTGTTTTCCCCCTTTCAAGCATCTGCTGAAGACATTTTGAAGGAGAGCTTAATTACATTAGGGAGAAATCTGACCATGTTATACAGATTCCTGCACTCAAACTGCCTTTATGATGTTAACTGAAATGGTTTGATGGGGACCATACACCTCTACCAAAACTGCAAGTGATATTTTTAGTGCCTGTATTAAAGATGCAGAAAGGATTTTACAGGACTATTTCCATTATACTGTGTAGAAATGTGTGGGAAGTAAAATAGCAATTGGTAATTGAAGTGCATAACTTTACTCAGTAGTTGTAGGTATTTGGTTTTAAAGCATTATTTTGAACTCACAAGTTTGTGTGGCTCAAAGGCTGAGAACTGATTTTGTTCATTAATACAGGCCTGTGCTTGCCTGTGGAAAGGGCTACCCCATTTTGATTATTCAAGCTGTTACAGGACTGTCTGACAGAAAGCCAAGTCTGTTTGTGCTTTCTACTGTCAAACAGAAAGGATGTTCACATGAGAGCTTCTTGCTGCCCCTTTAGATCAAGGCAAGCACTTGCAGGTGGCAGATTTACAGGTTCCCAGTGGGATCTGCCTCCACCTTCTCTGTGACAGTTTTCTGTGTGACCCTATCGTCCTGTGGGCGGGGAACATGGTCTGTGCAGGTTAGTTGCTCTGTTGGTTGCTAACTCCTTGAGGCACAGTGATTTTCTGTCGGGATCACTACAAACCCGAGCCGCAGGCGCTCTTGGCACTTAGGTGGGGCTGCTCTGACAGCTGGTCGGGGGCTGCTGTGGGTGTCAGAGGAGGAGTAGGAAGATGTAGGGGTGCTTGGGGCAGCGCTGCAGCTGCTCTGCCCAGGTTGGTCTGTGGTGCTTGGCACAGTGAGCTCGGTCTGGTGACATCCCTTTGGGGTGGGCTCCTGAGGAACAGGAAGCAGACGCAGAACGGTGCTGGTTGTGAGGGGGCACAACTGAGGGCATCCGTCAGGAGCTGCAGCAGCAGCTTTGCCACTGCCACACAACACCTCCAGGGCCCACATCATTATTTGAGATGGCGGTGTGTTGTCCTGTGAAGCCTTTTAACACAGCTCCTAACCTTAGCACCATCTGATCAGTTAATCAGTTTGGCTTGAGGAGGTTCACCGTGATCAGGGCTGTTGTCACCAAGCTCTGGGAACAATCCTGCAAGCCTTGTTTCTGTAGATGGTGTGAGCAGGGAATGTGCCATGACCTTCCAGGCCTCTGCTGTCTGTGGTTTCCCACACCCTTGGTGGGTGCCCTGGGCCATTCAGGGTGTCTGAGCACCTGCCTTACTTTTGCTGAGCGCAGGCACCAGAAACACCAGCCAGATGTGCCCTCGTCCAGGGGGCTGGGCCAAGGTGCAGCAGTGCCCGGCTGTGTGAGCGCGCTTTTGGGACGTGGGTGCCCGGTCAGTATCAGGTACAGACGGCTGCAGTGCCCTGGGCGGCCTCTACGAACTGAGGCCAGCCAAGGTGCTAGAGCATGTGCTCCAGGATGGCATTTCGGGACAGGAATGGCATGGAGGCAGGGGATTGCTGCTGTTCACATACTTCTCCTCCTCAGACTGCAGAAGAGGGAAGACCAAGTCTGTGAACTTTATAAGGATACAGAGCAGCCATCTGTTGGTTATGGCCATCTCTCCCACTACCTCTCAGTTCTCCAGGACACAGTTCTCCAGGAATGGGAGGATTGGCATCAGCTGCCTCAGGTCCTCTGTGAGCTGTGGTGGCCATCCAAGTCCTCATGTAGGTCACGCTGATGCTGTGCTCAGACACCAGAAACTGTGACACCAGAAACTGCAACAGGGAAAGGTGGAGCAGTGGGGACAGGGAGAGCCGGGTGGAATTAGCAAGTAAGAGTACGCAAGACTGAAAACAGTTCCATCAGTTCAGTGAGGGTTCAGAAAAACTCATGTGGGTGTGTCATCCTCATGATTTTGGCTGGATACTGATCCCCTCATCAGATTTATAATCTCCTAATGTGGCCACAGGCCAGTAGCAATGCCCCCAGGGAAGCTTTTGGACTTCCTCCCAGCACAGATTTACCATGTTAATTTGCTTGAATCTTAGTGCAATGCCATCCTGATCCCCTCTGCACTGTTCTGGATCTCCTGAGCTCCAGAAGGAGCTGGGGTTGCCGTTGTTTGTTTGGATGAGGGAGGAGGAGCCCAGCAGCGGTCAGTAGGTTACAGCAATTCCTGTTACACTTCGTGAGGGGCACTCTGATTTTATGTGAGCACTTGGTGTTTTGAGGGCTGTCTGCTGGCTTGGGATTGCTTCTTGTGTGCTGAGAGGCTTGTGATACTGTCTCACTCGCTGGTTCTGGCCCTGGGGTCCCTCGTAGCTGCTACAGCTTATCAGATGTACTGGAGCACAGTTTCTGGGTTGGTTTCATCCCCAAGGAATGTCGTTCATGGATATCAAACCTGCTCCCAGGTGCAACTCAAGCATGGGGACAGTTGGAAGATTCATTAACTGGACTCAGCGATCTTGGAAGTCTTTTCCAACGTTAGTGATTCTACAGTTCTGTGATTTCAAAAACAGGTTTCTGTTCTGACTTAAGACATTGCTGCACCTGTGTAGACGTGTTGCCTCTTGAGAGGTTCAGGTCTTGGCCTCTGAAAAATAGTGCTCTCTGGACATCCTAGAAGGGTCAGAGACCCACAGAATGGTTTACGTTGGAAAGGGCTTAAAGGCTCATCTCATTCCAAACCTCCTGCCATGGACTGGGACACCTTCCACTAGACCAGGTTACTCTGAGTGTGCTCGGTATAAATTAAATCAGTCTCTTTTAACTACATTTAAACTGTGTGGTTTAGAGTGGTCAAAAATAACATTGAGGTTTTACTAGGAATAGGAACTGTAAGTCCATCACATCCTTAAATATTAAATAGGGTCTTAAAAAAACCAACAAAACCAACAACAACAGAAACACACACCTGCAAATCTACTAAAAACCAATCGACCCAAGTGTCAGCTTCCTTATGGGTACAGTATGGTTTTATGATGTGTGCTGTGAGTATGTCGGCATTCCACCAGCTCAGCACTGTGCATCCTCTCATTTCTCTTTGGTCCCAGAAGAGTGGTGAAACCAATGGAGTGGGCTGGACAGGGCAAGACTGAATTTAGTATCAGTGAGGAGCTGCTTCATTCCTCGTGGCAATGCCAGCATTGTGATAAACCTGCATTGCCACCGTGCCATGTCCTCAGCAGTATTTCACTGAGGCAGTGTCAGAGTCCAGGCCTCGCTGACCCGGGTCCTTTGCAGGCTCCACGTGTGGAAGGTTTCATGTTTGATACAAAATTTACTTCTCTGAAGTTTCCTGAAGTTGCCTTCTGAGTCACCTGCACGCTCAGGCCTCCAAAGGTGGTCTAGCAAACTGAGGAAGCATTTGCACTTCTTTTATGAAGGTGGGGACAGTGACACAGCTGATTGGTTCACTGAGCTAATGAAACCATTTGCCTACAACAGCAGTCACCATCTGGTCTGCTCTGGGTTAAATTCAGCCTTCTTTGCAACCCCTGTGGTCAGTCCCTCCCTGTGCTCTTCCCTGGCCTGTTGTGGTGGTGGAGCATTCTTGATGAAGCTGAATTCCCGCAGAGTTGGATAGGAAATTGTTTTGTTCTTCTACTACAAAGCGGAAGTGTTGCTGTTTACAGAACACAGCATGTTTGTATTTGTGAAGCAGATTATTGTTCTTGTGTCATTTTGCAAGATTGACTCTTCTTACCTCCCTGTCCTTAAGGAAAAATACCAGTATTTGTGTACCAACTGGATGGAGACCAGTTCAGTGCAGTTGGATGCTTGTGTGCTGTGACTTAGCCTTTCATTTTTAACTGTTCTCTAGTAGAGCACCTTTTCTACAAATTAACCTCTCAGCAGTGGTAACAATTAATTTTATTGGATTCCGTTTATTATTACTTGGTTCCTGTGCTTGTTGAAGTGGTACCTAATAGCCTGCTGCATGGTGAGTCACCTTCCACAAAGAGCATTGCTCGTTGCCAGTTTAAGGGAAAGGGAGGAACAGCTGCAAGCTTTTCAAAAATATATTGTAACCAACCCCAGTGTAGTTTTTCATGGGTTATTTTAATGCCCACAAAGTTGGGAAGAGTTGCCTTTTTTCGATCTCAAGACAAAATGTATATTCTTACCTCCTGAATTTGTTAGTGAAAAACTCACCTAACAAACATCATCTTACAACATTTTCATCCAAGGAGCTTGGAAATGTAAAAACTTTCAGCATGTGTTACCATTTTGCCACAATCCAGAGATCCAACTTTGAGGTTAAACTAAGGGGTAAATTGATCTCTGGAATTCCAAAAAATACAGGACAAATCCCTAGCAGTGATATTAATACAAATTCCGAGCAGATTATCTTGAGGTGTGGGCGTCTCTCACTGCCTAAACGTTCCTGCCTCTCAAGGAGGTGTGATTCAGAGATTGCTTGTTGCGACTGGGCCTACTGTTCCTTTCTTCTCACAGGGCTATTCAAATTTTGTTGTTAACTTCTGTGAGATACCCCAGGCTCTGAGAATAGGTATTGCTGCCACTTACCGGGTGGAACTGACACAGGGCGAAATTATCCCTTTAGAAAGTGCTCTTCAGCAGAGTCTGAAAGAGGAGATTCGGAGTATAATTTTCATGGCTTTGCTAAAAGCCTGTGATACATAAAATTGTGACAGAGTTTGTGTTGTTTCTAAAGGCAGCAATGGAGAAGCCAATTCATCATCGATTGTTTGTGACAAGAATCTTGAAAGAATTTGAAAGTGACACATTTTTTCCAGAAATTGACCATAAGGACTACAAGCTTCTAACAGAGTAAGTACCAAAACGTATACCAGGCTTGTCTTCAGAATAATCTAATTGGAATGTTTTAAGGGTTCTATTAAGGCCGTGTTGGTTTGAGTTAGAGGTGGATTCTTCCCCAGAATCATACTTCACTTGCAACCTGGAATGGCACCACACTCAGCACAGATTTTCTTGGAACTTGCTGTGTTCTTCAACTTTCTTGCAATCTTTACAGTAAAGAATTGCCTATGTCAGTTTGCTTCTAAAGTAGCTTTTCCTTATTGTTTCCTGGTTTTGAATTACTCAAATGTTTACTAGGCTTCGTAACTCTCAGTATGTTGTTAGTAAATAGTATTTGGCCTCTGAGTGTGTTTGATAAATTGCCAAAGACAAATTAAATGGGTTTGACTGGAGAGGACTGAGCTTTATACATTTCTAAGGTTATTCCTTTCCTATTGAGAAAATTGCTTCTTCCCAGCAAATGTAGTAGGAAAAGGTGTACAAAAACTTACAGTTTATGCCATTCACTGCGGTTTCTTCCATGTTATCCTTGTCATATTCCAGCTGTGTTTTTATGTCCTCTCCAACAAGATTACATCCAGCAGACACTAAGGAGGCGGCAGGAATTCAGACACCTGCCTTAAGGACCAGGGAGGACCAGACCTGTTCCTCTTCCTGCTGCTCCTGTTGTGGCTCTCAGCTGGTTACAGACCAGCAGTGGAAGAAGCAGAAAGTATGAGGAGTAAAACTCTTCAGGGGGCACAGGAGTGGATTAGCACACCTCTGGGGGAGGATAGGCAGGGGCAGGGAAGAGGCATTCAGGACAGACAAGGTAGGTGGGGAGGATGAGTCACCTTCTCCAACTCCAATATATTCTGAACTACTCTGTGCGCATTTGAGTGTCCTGAGAGCTGACCCAAAGCTCCCTCTCTCTCTTGCCTGTTCCTCAGGTATACGTTGTTTTTGGCCAATGTACTGAAATGAACATTGGCATTAGAACATGATTTTGTAAAATAACAGGTAATTTCCTCACGAAAGTGGAAACCTGACGATGCCAAACCCTACCAAATAAATTTAAAATGCATCTCTCCCTCAAAGTCCATATTACTCATACAAAATCCTTGTTCTTTCACAGGGAGGTGAAAAGATTTTTTCTAAGTGTCTATTAGTAAGAAGTGTTTTAGAATATAGAGGAACTCTTTCTATGGTAGCAGTCACCTGCTTCAGTAATTTCCTGCAGACTTGTAAAAAACCTTGTCCTTAGCACTTCCTCTAAACCCACTTAGGAAAAGCAAGGCAAGAATAGAAACCAAAGTGTTCTGTAATCTTTTCTTCCTTGGCAAACATTTTGAATAACATATTTGAGGCTTTAATAAAAATGTTGGGTATTTCTTGATTAAGCCAAAAATGGGGGAGTTGTTTTGTGTTAGAGTATGCTTTCTTGATAAAAAAGATGTGCATATGAATCATGGGTAGTAGTTAATATGATTCCTAAAAACAGTGCACCTGTTCTAAAGACAAGTGTTTTCATTTCTTTTTCCAAACAACTTGCTTTTCTAGTTCATTGGATAAAGTACAGGTGAATCATCATGACATTCTTACCTACTTGCTGTCTTTTGCTTTTTCTTCTCCTCTCTTCCTAGGTACCCAGGTGTCCCTGCTGATATCCAAGAGGAGAATGGGATCCAGTACAAATTTGAAGTGTATGAAAAAGCTGTCGTGGCACAATAAGTGAGGGATTTTGTAGTTCTGTGTAAGGGCAGGTATTTTAAATCATGAAGTTTTACTGAGTGTAAAGATTCATTAAATTTTTGAAGAAAATCATGCCCGATGGTAAAATACCTCAGAAGTGAATGGTTCCAAAACCCACACCCCACACTCTGAAGGTACACCCTGCAGCATGAAGGAGGTAGATCTGAGCAACTGCACAACAAAAGTTGCATGAGACCTTGCATTGATCTTACAGTTCATGGCAGCATCCCTGACAATTCCATGGGTAGTGAGAGGCATTAGACTATGTCTGAGCTTTTCTACTGAAACAAAGGGTTTCAGTGTCTATCTCCTTGTTTAAAACCTCCAGCACTGAGAAAGCATCAGTCGTCCCAAGTTTGACTGGGATGTTGTGTACCTTTATAACAGCCTTTAAAATGTATTGGTGTAGAGGTAGAGGTAAGGAAGCCCAGCAGGAGAAGGAGAGTCTGGAAGCCTCACGCAGCAGTTGATGGATGCACTGATCCAGGACCTTTCACTCCAGGGTGGGTCCCCGCAGGATCACCAGTGCTGCTACAAAACCTGTTGCAGGTGGGTTCCTCTCTCCATAAGGCCACAGGTCCTGGCAGGAGCCTGCTCCAGCACAGTCTCCCCTCAGGATCACAGCCTCCTTCCTGCATCTCCTGCTCCGGTGGTTGCTCCTCGTGGGCTGCAGGGGAATCAGCCCGGCGGCGCCTCGAGCACCTGCTGCGCTCCCGCCTGGCCGGGGGGCTGAAGGGCTCTTCTCCTCTCCCCTTCTAGCTCCTCTTGCCGCAGCTGTTGTTCCCCACAAGTTTTCCCCCACCTTCCTAACTCTGTTATCTCGAAGGTGCCACTGCCACTGCAGGGCTCAGCCTCGGCCACCAGCGGCTGTGTCCTGGAGCCGGTGGCATTGGCCCCACAGGACACGGGGGAAGCTTCCAGCAGCTTCTCACAGCAGCCACCCCTGTAGCCCCCCTGCTCCCCAAACCTGGCCACCGCAACCCAGC
>VXBT01008382.1:25169-64358 GCA_013400235.1 Oriolus oriolus | reverse complement strand
AAATCAGGATGTTGGCGTATGTCCATGTATGCATTGCAGCCTTGTCAAAACGCTCAGGGTGCGCATCTCCTGCAGCTGAACCGTGTTCCTGGCAGTAGCAGCACCCATGCCTGCGGGTCAGAAAGACCCGGCCCAGGCGCAGGCCCTGCCCCCGAGCGGGTGCAGAGGTTGGCTGGGGCCACACAGCCTGCACGGCAATCGCTGATCAGGCCCAGGAGAGGGGCAGTGCTTGGGACGTTCCCAGCTCTGCATGATTGTATTTATTTGTGTGTGTAAATAATGGCAGGGAAAGGGCGGGGGGGTGAGCTGGAGCTGTGGAACACACCGAGCACCCAGGCCTGGCCAGCACTGATGTGACACCCAGTGTCTCTCTCCCGTGTGGCACTGGTGGCTTGTGGCACTCTGAGGAAGGAATCCCATTTTCTGTGCAACATCAGGAGTCCCAGAAAGCTGCAGAGACAGGACACACACATTCCAAATCTTTGTTTCATTATAAATGAGAGGCAGGAGAGTGCAAGCACTGTAGTTAACTTTATTGATCATTACTGAAAAGGAGTTAGTAGAGATTAAGTGCCACGAGGCAGCTGTTCCTTTGGGTGCCCTGACCCCGTCACAGACCCGAAACGCTGTTCAGCCTCATGCTGGGGCTCCCTCGAGGGCCTGGGTGCAGCTTGTTTTCAACAAGGACATGTTTTCTTTGTACTGTGCTTGGGTCCTGCCCTTCTCCCTAATGGCAGTTTCTCAGAAGAAGTCAGCTCAGAAGCTGAAATGCAGCTCAGTTCCATCCAAGAGAAGATCTTCAAACATGAACCCTTCTAGGACTGGAGTGTTAAAGCACAGATAACAGCAGAGCAGATTAGGTTAAATTACAAATTGTTTTTGATACAAAAACATAAAATATCCCCTATTAGCATCAAGAAGGCATCCAAGTTTTAATACTCTCATTATAAAATTGTACCAGCATTTTTACTGAAAACAATATAGATCTTGTATATATTTAGTTTTGGTTCTGTCCTCAATAAGCAGTTGTGTGGCTGCTACCAAACCCCAACCGCAGTTCGATGAACCTCAGTACAAATCACATGCATCACAAATACATAAATAGATCCAAGTGACCCAGTATCAAAAATACATCCTATGGAAGAACCTCAGGTATACTAAAAACCCGAGAACAGTTTGGGTTGGAAGGGACCTTAAAGGGTTCCAACGCCACCTGCCGTGGGCAGGCTTACCTTCCACTAGAATCAACCTGTTCATGAAAATTCATACTTAATACATCTGTTCTCCCTGAAAGTAAAGGTGGCTACTAAAATGTGGCAAAAGCAGTAGACAGGAGCAGAAAAAATATTGCAGAATTCTTGACTGACTTATTGCTACATGTAGATTACATCAAGGGTAATCTGTTTTTTACTAATCCTTGAAAGGTGAAATTGTATATGGAATTCTGAACACAGAGTAAAGAAAAAAGAAAAAGCATTTTTTATAAAAATAGCATCCATTTAAGTTAGATAAATCCTTATAAATACAAGAAAGAAAACAGTTACTCTATAAAACATTAACTGAGAGTATATGTTCCTGAAGCACCAGCATCACATCCCCAGGTTAAGGACCTCAGCCGTGAAGTCTTGATCCACACACCCACAGCATTCCCCCTGCGGTGCCAGAGCTGCCCTGAAGCTACAGGAGATCTCCCGTCTGACCCTGCAGGGGCAAGGAAACAGTTCTGGGCCAGCTCCACCTCCGTGTTCAGCTCTTGCAGGGGGAAGCACATGCAGAGGTCACATGGAACCCTAGCAACTGCAGTATCCACTAAGGCGAGGGTAAGAGGCGAGATCCTATGGCTTGCAGTTACACTACGCTGAGCAAATGCTACAACTGTGTAAAGAGCAACGAAGCCTGCCCTCTTCTGCACCTGTATCAAGTGTAAATCTTCAGAACTTCACGACACAAACTACAACTCTTTTGTGGTAGAGGAACCAGAAAGGATTTGAGGGGCTTTAAAAAAAAACAGTTTGAAAAGCTATTAAAACATAACAGGTTTAGAAACTGTAACATTTTTAGTGTTTGTAGCATTACAACTTTGGTGTTCATATCTAGCAAATCAGTATATGCATGTAATCATCCTCATCAAAACAGGTGCTCTATAATGAAAAATATTAATTCCATTTTCAATGGTAGAGCTGTAGGATCTGACATTCCGCCGTGAATCACAGGAATCAGAGCACTGTCCAAGTCATTCAGACACTTCTGTGGAAGAAGGTGCCCTCCAGATCCAGCTAAGTATTCAACCTAGGAGGGGAACATATTAACATTGATATTAATTAACACTTTCTGTATTAACAAGACTATGCAAAAAGTGCTGAATCACTGTGAAAGAACGTTTTTTACCACTAAGTGAGAAACTAATGACTAAAACAGCTTCTTCTCCAAATGTCATCCTCAGCCTGGATCTGCGGCAGGGCAAAACTCTTGAAATTCATGGAGAGATCCAAGGTATTTAAAAGGGAAGATACTTCAGAGGAAATGGAGTGTCTGCAATAAAAGTTGAAAGCTTACCATGTCTGAGTCAATGGAAACTCTGAGTCCTATCTTATTCATCCCATTATTTTTCAAGGTTTTAAGGTGAGGGCAAAGAGCAGTGCTGCAGGCAGTGGCAATCTCTTTAGCAAACTGGTGAGGAACAGCACTGGATAGTTCATGATCCTTTACAAAATAGTAAACCTAAGATCAGAGAAAGGGAAGGACAGTCAGCAGCCTGGTATATCCCAAAGTTAGGAAAAAGACTAGTTCAGTATCACAGAACACCGAACACAGCAAGCTTTGATGCTTGTTTGCTGGCAAAGCACCCAGGTATTTCATCCATACAATTAAAATCCTTCAGGAACCACCGGAACACACCTGCATTGGGCATTTGCAGAGCTGTCAATGCTAACAGACTTTTAGTCTTTTTCAGAGGAGAAAAATGGCAAGTATGTAAACTCACCAAAGAGCTGCACAGAACGTTCTGCCTGGCAGGACGGCTACACAAAATCAGCTCATTTTAATAGTATCACTTAGTACCATCATATTACCACTTAACTATTGAAAAGGCAGCAAAAAAGGCTTAAGAACTATGTAATTCACTCACTTCAGTGCACTTCACAAGTTTTCCTTCTCTTTCGAAGTCTCTGCATTGTGGTGCTTTTCCACTCTGAGTTCCTTCCATTGATTTTCCATCAACTGGGCTTAAAATTCTATGGAAAACAATAGCATGATTAGTAATTTGAACAGTATTTTATGGTTTAGATACACTAACTTCTATGAAATAATATTTAGCCATCCTTCAAGGCGATTTAAACACCTTTACAACAAAATACAATACAGGACTTGCAGCATGAAAATACAAATGGTACAGAAAGAAATATCCTAAACAGGGAACTAACAGGATTAACAGGAACCTAATCTTGCAGGTTTAAGACACTATAAACCATCTTTGGTATCAAGCACTTTCTGTCATAAACAGCGTTTAGATTAATTTCACAAAACTAAAGGCAGATGTTTGAACACTGGGAGCAAGAATCCTCTCAGATGTCTGGCCGTGGTAGAACATTTACCCTTTGTTTGTTTTCTCTTCATTTTCTACCCAGCAAATATCTACGTATTCTTTCACGTCCCCTGCATCCATTTTTCCACAGGTTATTTTGAAGTCCTTCTTGTCTCTTAGTGCCTGACGTAGGCTCTCCATTGTTTCTCGTGTTATTTGTACCATTAGTCCATCTAGAAGAAAACCAGTTAAAATTCCAAATTATCCACAGGAAAAGCAGCACAGCTTTTCAGACAATCTTAGCTTAAATTCTGCTGAGACCAACCATCTCCTACAGCTAATTAATAAATGCACAAAAGGACTCCATCCCCCACCTACAGCACTAAATGTTACATGAAAGAGGAAGAAAACCTTTTTCGTCAACAAAACTCAAACTAAAAGTTCATTTTTAAGTTCATTTTGGGTTTTTTTTGCACATATGTGCCAATATATGTATTTCAGCAATACGGCAATGAAAATAGTTCCTTAAAGAAAAGACCTGCACTGATTAAACAGAGTTAAAATTGGAATGTTTTAAAACAAGTAGGTGAACTACCATGTATTTTTATGCAGCATTTGTTTGCAACAGGCTCCATACAAAGTTAAAAAACCTGGAAAGAAATGCTTAGCTTACTGAGGCATAGAGACCTTACACAAGTCTGCTGCTATTTTTTTTCTTTTTTAAGTCTCTTAAGAGGAGAACAGAACAAAACTCTTACCTTCCACTATACTGGATTTAGCTAAAAATCCTGAAGATGTTTTTAACGCTCCATTAAACACCACAAAACTTGCACCTGTAACTAGAAAAAGTAGGAAGGAAGTGAGCACCACATCACGTCACTCCAGTCAGTCATAACTGACATTAAACTTGCGCTCCTCTTAAAACACATTTCAATGTAACACCAGAGATGCATTTCCTGTGCAGCCTGACACTGAACTTCCACTCCTGCTCTAGAGATGAGATTTTCCTCCAACAGACCTCTTACCTTTCCTGGGATGTCCCGTGGCACTGATTGCCTGTGTGTGATAGAGGCCATGCTTGTTCTGCACACACACCAAGTGAGAGTCTGCTTCAGTGTTAAAACTTGCTCCAATGCTAATTACATGTTCATTAGAAGAGTTGATCACCTTCATCACCTGTCAATACAAAATTTGTCATTACACTGACAAATCCCACTAAGAGAAGTTTTTTTGGTTGTTGCTTGTTTGTGTTTTTTATTTTTTAAAAAAATTCTTAAGCAACACATCATCATCAGGAAATCTGTAAGAGAGAATATTTCAAAATACATGCTGAAAGACTCTGAAGAATTGATCTTGCAGTACTTAACAGCTATCCTAAATCTCAACTCATCAATATCCACCTTCCAACATATCACAAAAGGAACTGTGTGCTCAGGTAATTGCATGTCCTTCCCATTACACATTTAAGTCAGTATAAAGTTCAGAGGGGTTTTCTTCAAAGAACTCATGACAGAGGTGTGACTGGTATTATACAACAAAATGAAGACAAAATTGAAGCTTGGATTGGAAAGGATAACCAAGATGGGTTTACTCACCTCATTATACTTCCTCACAGGTATTTTAATACAGCTTCTGCCCATTTCCACATGAACAAACAGGTTGTCTATGGTATGCAAAGTATACTGATAATTTCTAAGGTCCTGTAACAGACAAAGTATCTATGTTAGCAGACAATTAAATATTGTTTTGGTACCTTTTTCTTACCTTCATCACTTAGACGAAGGTACTCTAAATACATCTCTAGGACTTCTTAAAAACAGTAATATTAAGAGTGGCTAAAGACTTAGGGATCCCTTCTTGCCCACTGGGAGCATGTGACAGGCACCTCAGCCAATGCATTAACAAATTCATAGCACTGACAAGGCAGCTCTATTAACCAGTGGGTTATTTACTCTATGGCTACCTCCGTGCACATTAGAATCCCAGTGATGTAGGGAAAGAAAAACTTCAACACCCTGTCTCTTAGAAAAGTGAAGTGTGGAAGCCACCATCTAGGTGAGTTTGTTTCCAGGCTCACAGCCTGTCCCTTACAGCTCTAACCTGTGGATTTACAGATTGAATACTGCACCATTTCTTATCCCTTTCTGTGACAGAAGTAATCACCCATCACCTCACCCACTTCTGCAAAATTCTGTTTACTTCCAGAACAACAACATTAGGTATGAAATGGTCTCATTTGCTTTTACTACTCCAGCTGAAAAAAAGGTATAAAGAGACTCTTTTCACCAGCTGAGCCAGGCAATCAGCACCTTCCTCCATCAGCATAGCTGCAGCAAGAAGGGTATTTACAAAAACATCTTGATGCACTAAGGTTTCCATGGGACTGGCATCCAGCACTAAGGATGTAAATCACAGGCGCCCTTTGCCTCAGACACTTGCGCGGGGAGAGACTCTGCACGAGCTCTACCTGAGCATTTGCATCACAGGTGCCAAGGCACCACCAAGAGAACATTTTGCAGTCATGCAGTGATTACAACTCCTGCAAGGAGCACATGTTGCCCCTGCCTGCTTCAGGCTGACACACCTATGAAGGGGAATCCAAGTAACACCTGAAAAGAAATTCCACAGAAACCCCTTTGAGCAGCAGCACAACACTGAGGCTGCTCAAAGTCCGAGGGTGCATTTACCCATCAGCAGTGGCATGTCACCAGTGAGGCTGGGAGCTGGCTCATGGATTACAGCTCGACGCCTACATGAAGAAGAAATGTGCTGTTCTTAGATAGGAGCACCTCCTCCAGCTGATTGCTTATGCAGTGACTTGCACAGCAGTGCTGGCAAAAAGGCAAAAGGGGGCAAAGACTGCAGTTTCATCTCAGCTACGATGGTCTCCAGATCCAGGAGAGGATGTAGTGCTCGCCTAAATGAGACATGTGTGCTCTCCATGACCTTGCCCTGAATGCTGCGATGGAAAGTGCTGCAAGTTCAATGTAAGTATTAGAAGAGGAAGGTTACTGCTCAGGAACACAGGCTTACTGCAATCTGAAATCAGATTACTTGGGTAACAGACGGAAAGCTTCCACAGGGCATGGCATGAATTCCAGACCTGACTTAGGATTCTGCCAAAAAGCCCTTCACAAAAGACAGTGGCTGAATAACTGTGACAAGGTTAAGTTTGTCTGACAAAGTAATTACTGCTGCAGTTAGTCCATAGAATCTGCCAGCCAAGTCTTTCTTCATATTTAAACCTGTCAGATTTAAGAGCAGAATCCCTGCACCACAATGCTGCTTGGAAGAGAAAAATGCACCTGAACAATGCTGACAACCAGCATCAATGCAAATGTCAATGTCTCCCTCAATCACTTAAAGCCTTTTTTCACTACCAGAACTAATGCGTAACAATACAAGGTGAAACCAGCAGCTTTTCTAAATCACTCACCCGTTTTAAGTCAAGTATGATGAACAAAAACATTAGCTCTGCTTTCAAGATTCAAAATTTCTTTGTTTGGAGGATATTTTATGTAACTTAGATTACAACAGGAAGGGAAGATAATAAAACTTGTACTCACAACAAGCAGATTCATAATCGTGTGTCCAATCTCTCCGAAGAGCGGCTTCCGATGCCTGACACTTACCACAGGAGCTGGATAGGCTAGGAAGAAAAAAGGTCATATTTACCCATCAACAACTCCACAACCTGCTATTCCAAGTAGTTTTATGGGCTTTTCCAGCCATAACCTGTTTCTAAATCTCAATATCTGACTAGCCAAAGGAAGCACAGCCCCTCTCTAATTCTCAGCCACTGTATGGTTTTCCCCCTCATGGTTATATCTGACAAAATTTGTTAAAAAACCAAAACACAGCAAGTAGCTTGGTAAGAGGAAGAACAACAACAAAGCAGCTGCCACCCTTGTCACCGTGCAGACAGGATCTAGCTGGCAGAGATCCACTGAGGGCTCCAGAAATCCATGAACAAGCGACAGGTACATGTTTATGGACTTGCAGCTTCTACAATGCTGGCCTCCTGCCTTTTCACATGCCCAGATGTTTCCAATGTATTATTAAGTTATCCTTATAAGTAATCACTACTTTTATTTGGTTTATGAAGCAGCAACATTTTGCCAATATACTTAACTCAAGTAATTTAATTGAAATAACCATTTTATCAGAGTTGTAAACTGGGCTTGTGAACATCCCTTCAAACCCTTCTCCTACAACCAAAAAAATTCTCTTGTATTTCACTGTCAGTTTTGGTTTCTTAGCTTTTTCATCAGCTAAGAAGGAAGAGAAAAAATCAAAGAAGTCTAGCAGGACAATCAACATTCCCAGGTGGCTCCCCATGTCCAGCTTACACAAGTGTAATATAAAATACTGCAAAGATGATTTTAAATAGTTTGCTTGTCTAAAAACCCTTTGTATTTTCCAAAGGGAACTTTACATTTATACAGCTAGTGCAACCATTAAAACTTACCCCCATATTCTGCTCCTAATCTCAACATTAAACGGATTGGAAACACTTTTGCCCAGGGTATTTCCAGCTTATGGATAAGAATGCCACAAAGAAAAGGGTTATCTGGTAGAATCTCATCATTGAGTTTCTGAAAAGTTGGTGAAACAAACAGGAATCCTCCATGCTCTTTGTTGCTGAGAAAGTTTTCTGTAAAAGTAATGTTTTCCATATTTTTTATGAACCTTCCTGTGGAAAGAGGAATGGAGAGTGTTTACAGATCTGGGTCACTTGTACTGTAGTGCCAAGAGAACTGCTCTAACCAGTGGCCTCTGACAGACTTGCAAGCCCACCACTTATCTCACATCTTCCTGAAGTCTGGCAGGTATCTAAACCCACAGAACAGGAGCCCTGCATTTCATAACTACATGAACCTGGCTATGAAACTAAGTTTCTCCAAGCAAGTGCCAAAAGTCCTAAACACATCAATTCATGAGTTTTGATCAACAGACCTAAAATATTTATTTATATATATGAGTACTGTACTTCTACAAATGAAGTGCCAGATGTCCTAAAAACCATAGACTCAAGGGCTCATACCCAGAATCTCTACCACAATATGACCAAACAACAAAAAACCCCTGTAAACAGGATGTTTACAGATGTATATGAAACAAAGAAACTTAAATTCTTTTGTTTCTGTTGTTTAGAAGTCTAGTCTAACACTGCAAGCTCTTTCAATAGACTCATTAGACAAACAATTCAAGAAGAATTACCTATCAACTTTAAGTTTTAAAGATCAGCAAGAAAATACTACACAAGAAAAAGTTAGACATTAAAATGACACACCTTTCATTGCATCTTTATAGATGTCAAGAAATAATTTGAATATTTCACTAGGGAAAACATCTTCATCTGGCAAACGCTGCAACAGAATGACAATTTCTGCCTGACCCAAACCATGCAGTCCATTTGTTGAGAAGCACCAGCACTTTTCTGAGGAATCTTTAAAAAGATAAGATACCACAGTAATGCTGTTTTACAGACAGAAAAAAAAAAAAGCCTTGATTTAATGGAAAAGAAAATGTGCAGTACTCACATGTTATTAGCTTAACATTGACAAGCAAGTTTGCATTTAGAATAAAAGTCAATGGATTAGGACCTCCTTCCCCAAGCAGCAAGGTGACCTTCTGGAGAAATGGATGCTCCTCCACCAGAAGATCTAAATAAATTAACACATGACTTAGTTCACTACACCAGCCAGTGACCCCAACCAAGAATCAGTCCACTGTATGACACATCATCCCATCCTCCTACCCTGGTAGTTATTCCCAACCTTTGAACAGCTACATATCAACCAGTGAACAGCTTACCCCCAGATTCAAGGAACATATAGAACTGAAGCAGCAGCTTCTAACAAAGGTGCAAACCAGGGCTACCATTCCTTTGAAAATCCCTGACTGAATGTGAGCTGACTCTTCATCTATACCCTGATCAGGTACCATTGATGAGCACAGCCACCACTATAATGCATTTAAAGGGTGAAGCATTCTTCCCATAACATACTGATCTTGTTAAAAAAGCACAGTGGCTATCCAACAATCCAGTATGCAACAAATAAATTACATGAGAATTATATTAGAATACAAATTGCACGCACATGAGTCTGTATTTAGAAGCCTGGGATAGTAGAAAGTGTCCCTGCCCATGGCAGGGGGTGGCACTGGATGAACTGTAGTGTCCCTTCCAACCCAAATGATTCTAGGATTCTATGAGTAAATACTAACAATTTCCTCAAAATTTTACCATATTTTACCTTTCCCTTTTTCGCCTAGTGCAAGCAGAAGTGGGGGGAGCTGATCACCATCAGGAAGAAGGCTGATCTCTCGTCGCACCCACTTTTCTACCCCACACAGTGCTCTGTAACTTGAAGCACTGACAGGCACATCCCGTGTGCTCTGACCCACTGAACTGGGCCTGCTCTTCTCAGCTTCTGCAGGACAACACTCTTCAGTTCCTAAAGTGACAAATTTGTAACTAGGTGCCATCTCACTCTGGCCTAGAGTGGCCTGCTGTGCATCATCTGAAGGAACAGAAGGATGTAATTCCTCCATTCTTATAATCTTATCCATTTCTTCCTTCAGTTTTTGATTTGCATCAGTTACTAGGTCATCTTCCTCTGGGTTTGCAGCCTGTGAAGAAGAAACAAAAATAATCTACACTCTCACAACCAACCACATAGACTTTCATTACTGGCATTCTAGAAGCAAAAAGAGAAAGAAATCTATCACAAAAGCTGAGAATACATTTCCTCCTAATAAGAAGAAAGCCAGCAAATCTCTCCAGCATCCTCTTCTTTTTTTGTTTAGGAGTCACACAGGTGAAGATGCGTAGCTCATTTCTTTGTTTGGTAACAGAAATTCAGATGGGAGGGCTGCAGACTGTCCTTGTAGCACATGACAGTCAGACGTAACACAATCAACACAATCAACCGAGGGCCCTTTCAGGAATCTGTCTGCCGTTAGTTTCCCCACTCACAGCTACTGAACGTTGTCATCCCTTGGAGCAGCAGTTGAGTACTGCAAACACATTTCTACACTATTTCTACTATTCTACTAATAGCTGAAGGTAGCATTGTTCAGTCTGAGTATTTTCTAGTTTGGAGTCAAACCTATGCTGCTCCCCCATTGAGACAGGTACGACAAGCCATGAACACAGGCACATTAGGATGTCAGCTGCCATAAAAAAATTAAATTAAAAAAAGCAACTCCCCCCAAACCCCCCCAATGAAATCAGAGTTGCACATCATCTCTTGTTAGACTTGCATCTTCTATCCACAGAGAAGACTTTGTCCATACAACAAGAAAAAACCTGACACCTTTATGCTTGCCCTCTAGCAGTTCTCCTGATATCTCATCAGCTTCCAGCAAATCCTCCATTTAACAAATATGCTGCCAGAAAATAAAAAAACCAGAACAACCCCAAAGGGAACACTCCACAAAGACGCAGACAAAAACATTACTAGATTGGCCAATAATAGACTTCTTCCCCATGAATTTGCTTGCTGGTGTTTCATACCACTTGGCACTTTTGCCCTTCACAGCATCCTGTGGAAGCATTTTCAGGATTTTGTGTTGCCTTTGCTTCAGAGCTGCACTGTGCTGGTTTTGTCTGAGCTTCTGAGGCTGCACAGAAGAACTATCAACTAACTGTCTCCCACTCATTTTGTCCATGCTGCTTTTAGTTTTAGACATTGCTCAACTTCTGCTAGTGCAAATATCCTACTCTTTCTCCAAAATTAGAGACAAGCTGTATCTTTTGATTACTCCAACCTTTCTTGATTTGAGTACTACTGTTCTTCATGAATAAAAGCCGATTTAAATGCAATACACCTGATAAGTGTTGAGATCCCCCATATACAAATACTAATTACATGTTTTTTTAGCTTTAACAAGATATTTTAAAAACTTTTGAGTGCTGTGAGAATCATGGAATTTATGTTATTACTTGAGACAGTGCTTCAGTGCTATGTTTTACCTTAAAAAGGCTTCACCTGAGCAACCTTGCAAAAACTTTCCACAGCAAACTTATACCTCTTCTTTGGACTTTTCTTTTAAAGTGCAGTTCATTCAACATCATGCATACGATTCAAGATAAAAAAAAATGATCCCCCTCTCAGTTCAATATTAGCTCACATTAAAAGCAATACACACATTTTGTTGCACCCTATAATGTGGCATTGCAGGGCACTAAGCAACTTTTGGTTAGTCTAATCCATCAGGGAAACTATAGCAAGCCACTGGAAAAAAAACAACCAATCACAAACTTCTACTATAAGCATGTTGCTAATCACAGGTTTCAGAGCTGCAGCTAAGGTCACCTTCACAAAAGTGGTTAATCAAACACTGTGTACAAAATAAACTGCTTTGGAAAATTTTCAGCCACACCACTTTTGAAGTTCACAGACACCTCAAACCAAACAAGGTTTTCCTTTGAAAACTTTGCTTGGCTTTACTCAAACTGAAAATTACTACTGCATTTTTCAACCCAAGGGCTTCACAGCCCTGGCCAAAAGTACTCAAGTACTGTCTCAGGTTCCAAAAGCTGTGAATCAGAAGTCGTGGTCTGTAAGGGGCCCCATCAATAGCAAGCAACGCTCTCCCAACAGGTAATTCATGCAGCTAAAACATCCTGACTCCTACCGTGAGCGTCTCGGGCACGTCCGGGTTCACTGGGCTGGACTCCTGCGACCTCTTTGCTCCAGAGGACAGTTTCGCTGTGTCTGCCACCTCACCATTTGGCAAAATACCATCTGCAAACCAAACCCTCCTCTGTTCTCTGGGGCAGAGCCCTGGGACAGGTTAAAACAACAACTCCATATTATTGCACTGTTCCAGTATCCGAAAGGGACAAAAATGAAGCCACTTCTCCCCACCACATGTACAGACAATCTGTTCACGGGAACGAAGCACAGGTAGAGGCTGATATCAGCCAGTCTCCAGTCAGGCAAATACATGCTACAAAATCTCTCACTTGCAGAGGAGGCTGCCCTGCTACAGTTACATCTATCAATTCATACTACAGAAGGCACTTCCTCAATCATCCCTCTGTAGTGAAATGAGAGTGAAATGCATATCACAAGTAAGAGATGAAATACACTCAAAAAAAAGTTGATCCATCACTTTGTTTAAAAATGTATTTTCTTTGAAGAAGGTCAGATGTTTAATAAAAGTGGAACAAAGACACTACTTAGCCACTAATCATTTCTATTTACACAGAGAATGAACCTTTGCTGCTCCCTCATAACTTCTCCCTGAACAGCTACTTTTTGTTTTTCTGCAAGACTGGCAGTCCAACACAAGCCAGAGATCTACCAAGATGTATAAAAATTACAAAATTAACAACTACACAAAATGATTTACAATATAAACAGAGAGAGCAATGAAAAAGTAACATCCACATTTCATAAACGGAGATTCAGGACCAGCTTGGGCCTGGCACCAAAATTAGGAAGCGAAAGTGTTTCCATTCAGAGAGTTCCTGTTTCACACAAAAAATACCAAGTATAAATCCCAGATGTGATAAGCAACTCTTTCCAAAGAGACTCTTGAAGTGCTAGATATATGCTATATTTAGCATCTGTACCTTCAAGACCAGGTTGTTTAAGTGCTGAGATAGGCAACAATGCAGATGGCGAAGGAGAGCTGGCACTATCAGGTATCTGGGCTTCCTCTACAGGTGGAACAGCAGAACAATGTTCAGAGGAGACACTGGAATTGGGGACAGGACCAGTTGGACTCATCATCCTTTCAAATGCCTGTGCTAAAAAAATGAGGTTAGTTTTTAAGATCTCACAATTGATCAAATTTCATTTGCAGAGCAGTACTGTGGGTGGGTGGGGGTTTTTCTGGCAGAGGCAATGCACAGTTTGTGATCTACTTATGAAAAATAAACACTCAAACTGTTGTATGGAAGAAAATTTAGATGCATTTTCTACATACATAATAATTGCCTAACTTCTCATGAGAGAAAGAGACCTCCCCTTGTCCGTCCTGGCAGCACTGCAGTGACTACACCGCACTCCGTGACCCCGACCCTTGGGGCAAACACGTGTCACATCCACCAGGTTAAACCCCACTCAGGTGGCCCATTAAAAATCTGGCATGTTTTCAACTTGTTATTTACACACTAATCAGCAGCCTCAGTTGTTTCTCCTGATGTTTTCATAAGCATCCATGCCTAGTTTTTAGTTAAGAAAAGGTTATGTGATGAGTCATTTACTGGTAAGTGACTTGTAAAAACACCAGGACAGGAAGCAACATAAAGTGGGCAAACAACGTGTGAGAACAAGCAGGGATGTGGCCTTTACACACGCAGAGGGCTACTGTGGAGGGAGGATCACTTCTGCTAGATTCCTGTCACAGATGACTCAACAGAATAAATTGTATTCTTCTATAACTTCCTATTTAGTCCTATGGAGTTTAAAACTGCTTCTTTTTTTTTTAATTGAAAAAAACCGACTTGAGACTCAAGGCTCAAAATAAGAACTGGAATCCAGCTAAGAGGTACAATTATTCTCTTCATCCCTCCATCTCAGAAATAGGAAAACATACACCAATTAAAGTAATCAAGCTCCCCAAAAAGAACAAAGGTTAAAGAGATACTTCAATGATTACTGCAGTTACTCAAAAAACCCTCTTTACCTTTATTAATATCATCATAACAGCCAGTGCAGACTCTTGCTTCCTTCTCCATGTACTGTAGTTTGCATTTCCGTTTGCAACAGCTACCACAAAAAACCTGAATCAGAAAAGGATTGCATTACATATTATAGACATATTGCACAGCGAATAGAAAACTCTTCCAAAAAATACACTTGCTTCATTCTAAACCGTCTGCAGCCTTAGGTTCAAGCCTCTATCTTAATCCCCCACAAAGAAATCTTCAGGAAAAAAAATAAACAACCAAGAATAAAACCCACAATACACATCCAACTGAAAGCAACAACATGGACGACACAACTGAAATTAAATTAACATTCTTATGTGGAGTGATGAAAAGAATTTCAGGTTCTTTCCTATCCCAAATTCACTCCTACTTCTGCTCCTCCCATAAGTATTTTACATTATGCAACAGTGATAGGGCCAAGGACTGAGACCCAGAGTTGAGACTTGCTTTGGTGCTTTAGGATCATCTCTGCAGCACCGTGTGCTCACCAAGGCTCTCAGTAAGACTTCATCAGTCTGTCAGACACTCAGGCCACCTCTCCTGCCTGGCATAACAGGGCACCCAGCACTCTCTGCCCCAGGCTGCTGGAGCAGGCTGGCTCACGTGCTGCAGCAGCTAAGTGGGCTCTCCCGCTCCCTCAGCAAGAACAAGTAGTGTTGCCTTCCTGGGACAAGCTCCCTTCTGCAAAGTATTGCCAAAGAAAGCTGCTTTGAAGGAACAGAATATGCCCTTCTATTCCAACAGGGTATACATCCTGTCTATTTTTAAGCAGAAAGAGGGGGGGGAAAGTGTGTCTCATTAGCCTGGACAACACCTGCACAATCCCATTCAAAGAATTATGTCTTTAGAAAAGCTGGTTTTTTGAAAGAGTTGCCATAAATATCTGGAGCTTTTGTCACTTTCCCCTTATGTTCTTTCAAGGATGATCTGCAAGCTTTTAACAAGTCACACCATTTTTAGCTGTATGCAGACTCTGGAGCCTTTACAAAAGGTTTTCTGAAACCCCTAAAGGTCTTCTCTGCTCCTAATTGCTCCCAATCCAGAAAAACAAAGTGGATCAAGGGGGGGAAAAAATCCCAAACAGTAGTGGCATAGGAAAAAAAAGTAAGTTTTTACAAGTGAACTCCTCTAAGCAGGAAAAGTCACTGTAAAAACAGTGAATGACCAGTGTAACATGAGCTAAAGAAAGAAACTATTCCAGCTGCTTCCAGATTAGTGCCACCGGTAATTTACCTCAACAGGAAACACACATGCTCAGTACATACATTAAGAATGTAGCTGATGAGGATTAATTGCTTATCAGTTATAATCCACTTTAGGGCTTCAAATGCCAAGCAGCACAATCCCCTGCAAGGAGTATTCTCCTCATACCCTTGGTGACACTGGGACCTGCAGGGTCCTGGAGCAGGATTAATCCTAATGCACCTAAAAGGTGAGGGCAAACTAAGGGACAGGAGAAAGGAGGTAGGTAGCAGGCTGTTCAGCAAAGTGGGCTCTGGTTGAACTAGGAAGAAGAAGGGTACCACAACAAGGGACAAACACCTGTACAGTGGAACTGCAAAGCTCTCTGGCCTTGCAAGTGCTGCAGATGGGACAGAAAGCAGGGACCACTAACTTCACACTTTCCTCCAGCACAGATGCCAGAATCTACAAGTGTTGCCATTTTCACTGACAAAAAAAAGACGTAGGATTATGGGAATTCCTAAAATTGTCTTCTAGAATAGTCCACAGAGGACAACTGTGAATTCCTACCAGTTTTCCCTTATTTCCCAAGTGGCTGAAGACAAAACAAACAACAGCTTCACAAGGACCGTTTGGTTTGGGATTTTTTAAGACCAAAAACATTACTATTAAAAAGACAAAAAGTCTTACAAGGCAGAAAGTTAAGCTGCACATTCAGAAAAGCTACAACAGAGCTACAATTGCATAGCATTCCCATATCTGTACGGTTTAGACAACCCATGCTGCTTTCACTCACTCTCCTAATGAAGAGTCATTGCGATGCTCCCACTAATTACACTGCTGTTCTGCCCCTCAGCTGACACACTCAGAGCTGTCTACAGGACTGTGTAGTGAAGGGTCTCCCATCCCCATCTCTAGACAAGGAGAACTTCACAGTGAATGTAAAACAGGAACTTGAGCTCAGTCAGCCTTCTGACTAAAACAAAACCCACTCTGAAGGACTGTTTTAAACCATCACAAAACCTCAACAGGATATTCTGGCAGTAAGTTCAATGACTTCCAGGTTGGCACAAGGAGTTCTTCATTTCCTGGACACTCCAATTTACACCTACACTTTAGCTGACACTGACTGCAGTTGAGTAAACAAGCACCATGCTCTGAATACACAGCGCTAGAAGAGAAGTGGGGGGGAAAAAGTACCATGCCTCTCCAGGTGCTGTTTAACACTGGGGATGCAAAAATTTAGTACTGACACTACTCTTTGCTCTGTCTCCTCATCCTTAAAGCTTACAGAGCAACACTGAACAATAAGGTCATTAGTACTGCTAGCATTTCCATTTAGGCACTAGTACAAGCCACAGCAGACCACAAGGGAATTCTGAACTGAGTATCAGCTTTGGTATCACTTACTCTCTGCAGAAAACCTCAGGCTGAAAAACAGTTCTACAGTTACTCACTTTGCTGGTGAATCACATACTTTTCCCCTGATATGAGTTCCTTAGAAAATGACACATCTAAACACACAGGAAGAAAGATTTAGACCCTAAATCCTTTTGCATTGGTACTGCTGTTACAGCTCCTGTAAGAATGCAATCCCTTCAGGTTCACAGACAGTGCCCTGCAGTTACTATAACCACTTGTAACCACTGGATTCTCACCATCACCACCTTAATTCTTTAAAACATAAATACCTAAGTTAAAAGCTCAATAACGAGCTGATTCAATGTGATTACGATGAAGTAGTCCATCATCTCATCTCCCCTACTCTATGCAAAACACACCAGTCCAGCCAGTGATGGCAGATAAGAACATACTTTCTACTTCCCTTTAATGACAATTTTCAAAAAAAGGTCATATGTTTCTTAATTAACATCAGTCTTTTCCAACAGTCTTTAGGCTCCTGTGGTGGGAAAATAAAAATTGGTGTCTGTTAAATAAAATACTCTGAGCCTACAATACTTCTATCAATACTCTTTCCCTTCTGTATCTCAGTGATGCCTAAATCAGAATCCCCATTTCCTGCCCATAGCACAGGACCCCTCTCCAGCAACTCACCTTCCCACAGGCTCGGCAGTGGTGTCGCCTCTTTGTGAAGGTGAACTTGGCCTGGCAGTTCATGCAGTTGGGTGCCTCTGAATCGGGGACCCACAAGGGCTGCTTCCACGACAGAGCTGGAGGTGTTTTACGTGACTCATTGCTTTCAGATGTTTGGTTTCCTCCACCTTCAGAGCTGCTTTCCCCAGGGTCAGAATTATTACCAACATTTACACTGGTGTCTGAGAGGGGAGCTTCTGGGGTAACAGAACCAGATCCCTGGTTTTCTCTTTCAAGTTCATTTGTTGTATTCATTTGTTTCTGACCAGCAGCTCCCTGGGAAAGGTCAAGCAACTGCTTTGGCCTTGCACCTTTAATACAAACATCAGAAGACAGAGCTCCACTGCTACTCTCAGTCATGGCCCGACCATGAGACATGCTGACTTCTGCTGAAGCTTCCACTTCATTGGCAGGAAGAGACACTTTATGGTTACTACTAATGCTTGTTATATCCTCCAGTTTTGTTTGCATAAGTTCTTCACTGACCTCAGTGAAATCCAGGCTGTTTAGATCTGTTAAATTCCCTCCATCTGCATCAGCTTCCATCACATTACCATCATCATCTGAAGACTTCAACACACTGGACTGCAGACTTTGTCCATACAAGAAATCATCAAGCTCAGCGTCGCTTATTAGAATATCACTTCTAATAACATTCTCCTCAACAGTAAAGTCAGCTGTAACAGAGCTCATGTTCTCATCATAAAAAGTGTCTACACCAACACCATATGGCTCAGCTTCAAGGTCTAGAAAACCAGACGCAAAAGCCTGGATTTGCTGAGAATCACCATCATCAATTACATTCTCAGTATCATATTTCTGTCCATCTCTACTTTTTTCTGCAATACTTTGACTGATTTCAGCTACATCTTCTTGCTCATGCCAGTTACTATTTTCACAGGATTCCCTGCCAGAGAGATGAGGTTTAGACTCTCCAGCATGAACAGTTACAGTATCACTAATAACCTCCGCCACTGCAGCTTGAGGTAGAGGATCAACCTTTTCTTCTGTTACAACTAACGAACCACACATAGACACAGGAAGGGAAAGACAAGACAGAGATGTCTGGACATCCTCAGCTGAAATACATGAACTGGAAACACTGCTTAGTACCCCACTGCTATTACGTTCTTCACTATCTACGTTCTCTTCTGTGACTTTCTTTTCCAATTCTACTTCAGCTCCTATTTGACACGAGGAGCCTGGTAAGACACAATTTCCAGGTAATGCTGCATTGCTTTTGTGCAACTGATGCCTCTTTGGCAGATCTGAAGGCATGGAATCAACATTACTCCCATCATTTGGGTCTACCTTTCCTATGGCATTTCCTCCATACACCTCTCTGCTTACTGTAGAGCATGCACTGTTGTCTTGTGGTTCACAAGGCAGTTTTTCACAGGCTTTCTCATCTTTGGGACTGTGTGAGTTCACACTCTGTGACGCTGCAGTGACACATTCAGCTTCCAGGGCAGCACTTTGTCCAGGCTGGTCAAGTACTTCATCGCACTGCACGGGTTCTGCCCTGTGTTGATCATCACACGGATCCAGGACTGCTCCTGTAGCAGAACCCTCTGATTTTAAAGCGACATTATTAATCTGCTCTGTTTTAAGATGCCCTGAATCTTGTAACATGGAGTCCCCATCACTCTGCTTTGTGCTGGCAGCACCACTGCAGCCAGGTGATGACACACAAATACGAGCGGGGATACAAGACACGCCACAGCCCGTGGGACCTTCGCTGTACTCGAAGTCATCCAGCTGCAACTTCTGAGTCCCTTCACGAGCAGCCACCGAGTGCATTAAATTTGCTGTGTCATTGACAAGATCACACACAGGTATGCTACACCTTCCCAGGTTCGAAGCCTGAATTTCATTTAGGGGACCGCTGTCCACAGTGGACAACAGGTCAGGTCCAGCAACACCCTTCTCTTTGGGTGGTGAGTAACTGAGCACGTCACTCGTGCCCACAGGGGCATGGAGAGAGTGCTCCTCTGGGGCAGGACATCTGGCGGGATCCTCTGGCAGGTCTGGTGTGGGCTGTGCATGCTCTAAGCAATCCAGGACTGAAGAAAGCTTTGAGTCATATGGATTTTGAGGTGTTCTGAAGCACTCACATTCATCTATTTTAAGCAAGAAGAGATCAAAAGCAAAGTTTATAAGACTCCTCTCTTTCCACAGCGTACTCCCTCTCAATCCCATCTATTCATCAATACAAGCTTTTACTTAGCAGATACTACTTTCAAACTCCATGGTAACAGTCATTTGACCATGTACTTCCACGAAAAAGGGAGCACAGAAACCAACCTGTATTCTGCTCAAATTCATCAAGCAGTTTGTCCAAGTCACAGACTGCAGCTTTAAAGTAACTGTCCATTCTAGTCACAGTTCTAGTGAAGCTTTAGCCTTCTTAAACCTACAGACAAAAACACAGCATTTAATTAAAAGTGTATTTTGTTTACGAAGCCCAAGTGTTCCTATTAGACAACAGCTCATGTGAGGTATTTTTTTATTTTTATTAACACTTTGTTCTCTCTCCATGTAAACAAACCCTAAGCACAAACAGGGCGGCACCCTCTAAGCATTCTGCATATGCTCAGTGCACTCAGCACTATGAACAACACACCCAAAAATTCACTTCAAATCACAAAATTGAGGCTACTTAAAAAGAAAAAATGTGTCTGAAAGCATCTGCTCCGGCATTACAATGCCCCAAGTTTAAAACCAGAAGGAACACAAGTTTAAAACCAGAAGGAACATTAGGGTCTTCTAGTCTGACCCCACATACATTTTATGCCACGCAGTTCACAGGCAAAAAACAAAAAAGGCCATTATTACCTTTCAACACAACTGAACTGTTTAAATAATAACAAAAATTTAAAATTCAACATCGTAACTCGGCTCATCATTTCTGTTCTACTCCAAACACATAAACAATTATACTTCTGAGACCCCAAGAACATAAAACCCTTATTACAGAATTACCAGCTCATCAGAAAGCTATTCATTAATCAATCGCATTCCCCACTGCAATACATCCTGGTTTATTTGCTTAATGAACCTTCCCAGCCACTCAATTTTATGCCATTTTGGTGACTCCATATTGCTTTCCAGCTGCACATCTTTTTTTCATGGCTGAACACCCATACAGTGCAACTACCTATCAAAAATCAATATTTACACTTCCTCTGAGCAAACTGACAGGAGTGAGATCCATTTAGTCTAATGTCTGGACACTACACCTGCAGAGACCTGTCCGGTTTTCCTTCTGCTTTCATCAGCGCATTCGGTCTCTGCACTGGCTGACTTCACACCCTACCCCAATGCAACTGGTACTCTGACCACCTAGTAATGTACAGCCATTCTTCTAAAAGCTTAGAGCCCAAACAAATACTTAAATCCTCTCACATCACTTGCACCACCCTGCAGCTGCACATCTAGATCCTAAGCCTTACTTCCCCCGCTAAGCTCTAAGGTTTCCCCTCACTGAAGAGGTCAGATCAGGAGCATTAACTTATACTAATATGTAATTGTCCGCCACAGGCGATGTAATTATTTACCACATTAATATGCACATGACAAGAACAGTTTAAGGCAATGTGCAGTTCAAAGAGAGACTTGCAAAGCATAAAAAAGGTGAAACAAATACGCAGTAATGCAGTACTTCGTGCCCATATGTAAGCCAAAAAGGAACAATCTGAATATATCACTGTTTTGATATCCACGGCCATTAATTAGTCACAGCCAAGGTCTTCAGGCTGCACTCTGATACAGGTCTCTCAGAGCTGTCCAGAGGGCTCAAAGAGCAGCAAGCACTGACTCAGTGCCCCTTCTCCTCACCCATCTGAATACAGATCTTTCCTGTAACAATCACAACCTCCCGGCAAAGGGGATACAACAGCATGAACTGGAAGTCATTTCAATTAAGAGCCTTACACGATTAACAGCTTTTGGTGATTCACTGAGAGACATTAAAGTACAGCTCCCATCCCTAAAGCACGTACCTGTGGACAGTCAATAGTCAAACAGAACACATAAACAAGAAATATTGAAGGGTTACAAGAAAACCGGGGATCAGGAGATGTGTAATGCTGATTTGTGTTCTCTGTAGGTATTTATTATACAATCTCACCAGGTATCACACATATCAATAACAACAGAAGCTTTTAAAAAACAAAAACTTTTCATATTTAAAAAAAATATAGAGGAGAACCAAGTAATTATTTCATCTACCTTTGCCTTTTACTTAAGAATGCCTGCACAATATTAATTGTTTTGCACTCTTGAGAGATACACAACAAATTCTGATTTAAGCATAAGGGCACTATCTATTATTAGATTATAATACCAAGTAGAAAGGTGCATTGACGCTGTACAGCATTGGCCCACTAAACTCTCCAAAAAAAGGAAGAACTCAATGCAAAGAACAGTAGAACTAAAATCATATGCAAATATTTACATCTATTTAATACAGATTAACTCACTTCAACAGAGAGCTCAGAAAACTATCACACCGCAGTATGCCAACCCAGCAACGTTGTTTTGTTTACTTAAATCCCTTTTTCAAATAAAATGGTTATTTGACTTGGTAAAGCATTTGAATAACCAACATAACCTTGAAAAACTAGCATATATATTATTCCTAACTTCATTACTCTTTCCTCAAATTTTTCATAGGTTTTCAGGTTTTCTACAGTAGGCCTACAACAAGCAAAAAACTGAAACCCACAACAAAATCAAAACCCCCAAACCAGGGCAGACCAGCAGTAACTCCTTGTCTCTCTTGCACCTCTTTGTCCTGACTCCATGTGTCTGCATCACCAAAGAATTGTAAAAGCCTTCTAGTTTCTCATATTTCAAATCCTCTTTCAGCAAGATGAACAAGTTTTCTGCTGCTTGGATTTGCCCATAGCCTGTCCCAGTGTTTACATTAATGGATGAGAAGCCATGACAAAGCTCTGGTGACATGTTTTGATTAAATGGCTGCTTGCTTCCCTGAGTAAAGGGTCTGCAGGAACCATGTGCTTCAGCAGACTGCATTTGCTCTGAACAGATTCTTTTAAGACTTACACTTGTAACCAAAGAATTACACTATGTGCTAACTATCAGAAACCAGGAGCACCACCACTATACATGTTTTTTATGTAGGCAGAACTGTTGTTTTCTGAACGTGCTTTTTCGAGCTCTGAATGCACTCACTCGACACTCTCTAAACTGGGTCACAGATTAGTATTTTTTAAAAATAAACTTAATGCCTATAACTTTATCTGAGCCATTAAGTCCCTAACAGCGCAAGGAGACATACAACTTAAGGCTCTCACCAGCTCCATTTTATAGTTTTTTTTTCCAAATTTTTAAATTATATTTAAATCACTGTCTGTTAAAGACTATATGCTTTCAGATAAAGACAGATTAAATATTCATGTACAAGGACACTTGAAGATAAAATAGCAGTCCATCTCAAAATGGGAAAATAATAATCAAAGCACAAAATGTACTACGAAAAAAGAGCACACTGGATGTGCCACTTCTCCAGATAAACCTCTGGTGTGTCTCCAAACAGGCTCATCTTAGATCTCCAGCAAATGGTCTGACACACTCTTAACAGAGCACTTTGAACTGCACACAGATCTGAGAAAGAGAGGCAATAATCCTACCACATTAAAACTGTTAACTATTAACTGCAGAATGCAAATCCTGAGCTCTCGATGGCTGCACTGACTGCAAGTGTGACAGGGCGTTTAAAAATACTTCACAGAGTTCAACACTTCTTTTACATCCTTTATAAATTACTTATCCCTTCTAACGTAACAGCCACGTATTCCAGAGTTCAAAACCAACATTCCACTGGGGATTTCTCAACACACTCTTATTTAAAGGAGAAGATAACACAAGGCTGCTGGGATACCGAGTGGCCAACTTACAGGACAGATTGTCAGGGCATTTTTCCACATACAGTCTCTATAAATGGAAGTAGTTAGCAGTTTTCGGTGGTGGTAACTTGCAAAACAGAATGGATAAGTTAATTTTTACCAACTAACCAACTCAAGGTCTGAAGACAAGCTACCTTTTGCTGCCTAAGAATCCCTGAAAATCACTCTGTATCGTTAGCACGTATGGGCACCACCAGATCTGCGGTTTGTTACAGCTAATCCCCACTGCAGAGGCCAGGCCTGCTCTGACACAAAACATACTGAAACAGCACAAGCTGAGGTTCAGAGACAAAGGAACACACAAACAGGGGCACACGGGTCTCCACTCCAGAGAGAGGACCACAGGAGCCACCTTAATTCTGATTACCAGAACTGAAGTATTTTTTGCTCGCTGCAGAATTATATTGTTTCAGCTCCATCATTGTGTTTAATCATTATATTTAGCCTGAGCAGAAAGCTGTGTTGAGGATTTTAAGAGGATTAAAATGGTTTTTTCCACCTTACACCCAGCAACTACCACAAGTAGAACAAAACCTCCAATATAAACACAACCACTAAGCACAAAGCTCGCAGTGAAACGCTCCTGGAGCACAGTGTGCCTCTTCTCCCACACTAAGGGTACTGAAGGAATTAATTACCAGCTTCTTCCTTCTCAGCTCTCTCCCATGCCCCAACACCATACACAACCCATAGGCTTGAGGCCCTACAGACAAAAAGTTTAAGGGAACAACTGCCCACAGAGCTCATCAGCAATCGACCTGATGGAGAAGTTCAGTACAACTGAACAAACCCTGCATGAAAAACTCAAATTAAAACAAAAATTATTCTTGCTGAGCAGAACAACTTACTGTCCAAACCAAAAGCTGAGGTGGCTGCTGCCACAGCAAGTTTAGGAGCTGAATCACAGGGTGAACACAAAAGCTGCAGAAGTTTTCAGACATATAAGGACAAGCTTACAGGACACACACCACAACAAATTGTCTTGCCTGAAGAATGCCACTCCGTTAGTTCAACAGACTCTTCAGAAGGACAGAACTCCACCGGCAGCGTGATGACATCACCACCTGCACAGCTCTATCCCACATCACCTTCAGCTTATGAGGATTTTCTTTCATTCATCCACCCATAAAACCCTACTCCACTGAACTGAGAACAGCATTACTCACACCACCCAGAGAATCACAGAATCCCAGGATATTTGGGGCTGGAAGGGCTCTCTGGAGCTCACCCAGCCCAGCCCCCTGCCCAGGCAGGGCCCCCGGAGCGGTGGCACAGGAACGTGTCCAGCTGGGGCTGGGATGTCTCCAGACAGGGACACTCCAGGCCCTCCCTGGGCAGCTGTTCCAGGCCTCTGCCCCTCCACGGACACAAGTTCTTCCTCCTGCTGGGCTGGGACTTGCTGTGGTTTATTTTATGGCCACTGCCCCCCACCCTGTCACTGGCACCGCTGAGCAGAGCCCGGCACCATCCTCTGGCACCCCTGGGAGGTGTTTGTGTGGATGGATGGGATCCCCTCTCAGCCTTCCCTTCTCCAGCCTGAGCAGGCCCAGCTCCCGCAGTCTCTGCCCATCTCAGAGATGCTCCAGATCCCAGATCACCTCTGTGGCCTACACTGGGTCCTGCCCAGTAGATTCTTCTCTTCTGCCGTGAAGCCCAGACCTGGACACAGTAAACTGGAGCCAGAAACTGACCAGTTCTGACTCTGGCAGTGGCCAGTCCCGCTGGTGAGGACCCCGCTGGCTGCCCCGGACCAACACGACCCGCACACGCTGCCCCGAGCCACCGCCACTCCCGTCAGCACTTATCACTTAGTCACGGAAAATGAGTCTAGAGAATGCCATTGCACCAGGTCTGGCAGACCCCTCCTCAGTGGAAATCCCTGTTCCCTCAACATCCCCTTTCCTCTGATTTGCATAATTAATGAGCCACTGTTCCTATCAGACCCCCTCGGCCACACAGCACTGACAGCACCTGGCTCTGGCAGCCAGCCGGAGCCTCAGCCGTACTCCTCAGAAGGTGTTAATGACCAGGTCTCTGCCATTACTGCTTGCATTTAAATACAGATTCAGAATGTTTTGCACTCTGTTAATGCCCGTAAGTGTACAGTGTAAGACTGTCCATTACACTCTATATACCATATACGTATTCTCTATAACCTATATAATATTTTACTTTATGTATCATACGTATGCTCCATACACCCTATATAATACTTTGTGTATATATATTATACCCTATATACCGTATATAAAAACAAACGGAACGGCAGTAAGCAATAATACCACTAATATCCCCAAACCTCCGGGGGCAAATAACCCACCCAGGCAACCTCAGTCAGATGTCAGACTCCCACAGCCGCGTCGTCCCGACCTCACCCGGCCGGTCCGGGGCCTTCTCGGGGCCGCCCCCCCCCAGGGCCCGCCCCGGCCCCGCCGGCGGCTCCGGGCGGCGGCCTGGACCCTTCGCTGCGCGCACCGCGCCTGCGCAGCCACCCCCGCGAGTGACGTCACCGCGACCGCGCCCTTCCCCACCCTGCGCGTGCGCTTCCCTGCACAGCCGATGCGGGGCGCAGCCCGCGGAAGGGGCGGGGCCACACGTCTGATGGACAGCGGGCAAAGCGCGTGGCATGCAGTGATGGGCGGGGCCATCCTTGTGATTGATCGCCCGTGAGGGCGGAGCCGCCGACGGGACAGAGAGCGGGAGGGGGCGGAGCCTGTGGGGGGGGCGGAGCCGCCTGTGCAGGGCACACCCCCCCTTTGTCCTGCGCCCCGCCGGCAGGGGGNGCCCTGCTCCCTGTGTGTGCTGATGACATCACACTCCCCACAGTGACGTCACTCCCGCGCCATCAGCCCCCCTCAGGCCCTGCTCCCTGTGTGTGCTGATGACATCACACTCCCCACAGTGACGTCACTCCCGCGCCATCAGCCCCCCTCAGGCCCTGCTCCCTGTGTGTGCTGATGACATCACACTCCCCACAGTGACGTCACTCCCGCGCCATCAGCCCCCCTCAGGCCCTGCTCCCTGTGTGTGCTGATGACATCACACTCCCCACAGTGACGTCACTCCCGCGCCATCAGCCCCCCTCAGGCCCTGCTCCCTGTGTGTGCTGATGACATCACACTCCCCACAGTGACGTCACTCCCGCGCCATCAGCCCCCCTCAGGCCCTGCTCCCTGTGTGTGCTGATGACATCACACTCCCCACAGTGACGTCACTCTCGCTCCGTCACGGGATGCTGTGGGCTCAGGGAAGACCTTGGGCAGCCAGCAGACGCTTCCCCAGCGGAACTGACGGAAGCTGCCCCTCTCGCCCCAGCGATCGCCACTGCGCCCTGCCATGACATCAGCCCCGCAGTGATGCAATCACAGCACAGTTTCTGGTGTTTCCACAAGAAGTTTATTTTTTATAAAGCCGAGCTGCCCCCTCGCATGGCTACAGCGAGAGCTCGCACAGCCCCTCAGCCATCCCGCTCGGCACGCATCCATCCCCGAGCGCCGAGGGCCAGGAGAGCGACTTTCGGAGCCCTGGCAGGGCTGCTGCTGTGTGGGGCAGGGCAGGAGCACAGCTCGGGGCCAGGAGGCGATGGCCGTCGGTGTGAGGGGGAGCCGGGGGGCCCTGGGCTCCGAGCCGACACCTTCCTCCCGTGCCCCCCCCGTCCTGCCCCAGCGCGGCCTCCCTGGCCTCGGCGGCCCGTGCCAGCATGTAGCTGACCTTGCGCTGGTGTGCCAGGGCCTCCTCCTTGTCATTCACCTGTGTGGTCAACAGAAAGGAGAGGAGGCCATTTGTCAGCTCAGAGTACATAAACCCAAGCAAATGCACATGCTCTGAGGAGTTGAACCAAATACTGACCAGATCTATCAACATCCTCAGGATTTCGTGGGGACTGTCCAGCTCCTCAACCTTCCTGCAGTCCCCATGTGACGAGAGCAGGCTGGACAGCTTCTGCCCCAGATTGTTCTTGCTCCCTTGCAACTTGACACGCTCTAAGAAAAACAGAAGTACATCAAACACAGAACTGCTTAGGAAGGGAACAAAGACTTTGGGATAAAATGGGCACTTGTACACCTGGGTCTGAACAATCTCATCGGAAAGGGCAATGCAAGCTGCAGCTTCCCCCACTGCATGGGACATGGCAGGTTCCCACCACACAGCACTACTCCCGCTGTCACATAAAGGCTACACAGACCTTACACATGGCCAAACTGAAAATTCTTTGTGCTCTGTGGAAAATAAACTTTTGACACTCTAGTTAAGCAATACCTCATGGTAATTTGTTTTCAAACAGTAAGTAGCCTGAAAAAAACCAAAGGTTCTCTGACATAGGCCACTTACAAGTTAGTAAGATTTCTAAAAACACTAAAATACATTAAAATTATGGACCATATGTACCAGGTAATGGAACCTGAAAGCAATGGTGTCAGTACAGGGGACACAGCTAGTCAAGGTTATGTTGTTGTAGTGCCACACCCCAGGAGTGCCCAAGGAATCTGGGAGACACACCACACTTCTCAGCCTGGCAGCTCCTGGCCAATGGTCAAAACAAATATATTGTGCTGTTCCTAAAGTGTGCAGTGGTTTTGACCATGATGTAAGCACTTAAATACTTCTCTTCATGCCTTTATTTTTTTTTAAATAATAAAAGATTATTAGAATTATTCTTACTTTACAGATTAGAATTCTTCCTCTTTTACACAGGACTTTGTAACTCTGTATTAGTGTAAGAACACTAATAAACACTAATACACCTGCATAATAAAAAGCTAAAAATGTTTAAGGAAAACCAGAAAAAAACCCAAACCTATTTAGTACTCCAGTGATTCATAGAACGGCCTGGATTAGAAGAGACCTTAAAGCTCATCTGGTTCCACACCTTCCACTAGACCAGGCTGCTCAGTACCCATTTGGAGCTAAGAAAGCTCCAAATTTTTTTTTTTTTAATTTACTCCTCTTTCCCCAACTCTTACATAGAGCTCATTAAAAAAACCCCAAACAACAGAGAAGCACTTAGAACAGCCAGATGTCAGCTTTTCTCAGCTGCTATCCATAACCCTCAGCCAGTAACTGAGCCACCAGCACATGTTTAACACGGGGAGAGGTGCTCCTGGCTCCTGCTCCCCCCTCTGCCTGTCAGCCCCCAAGGACACACAGATTGCCCAGCTACCAGTGCCTCGCAGACGTCTCCAGTTTGCAAATTTTGTTTCCTTCTTCATGTTTATCACTTCTGCCAGCCTCAGGGCCTGGTCCTTCCTCTGCATCAGTTGCTGCTCAAATGCAATTCTGAAGGCATCTGCCATGATATATGCTTCATCCTTACTCTTCTTCAGATTTTCAATCTGGTTTCAAGCCACGGAAAATTTAAAGTATATTAGCTAATTTGGAAGCAAAAGCAGATTTAAAATTAAGACACAGACAACTTGCAAGTAAATATAATCAAGGAAGTAGTAGGAGCCGAAGGGTTTTCCTGACATGTAAAGAAATGTATTCTGAAATGTGCATTGAAGTCCTTACTCTTCATTGTCTGCACATGTTCGCACCACCAGCCATCTACACAATCGTCTCTGTGTATTTATTTATCTCAGCACATGCAGAAGAGCTTGAGGAAGGCAATAATATCCCGTAACAGCTGGGCCAGGAGCAAAAGGAGCAGGAGACTGGAATCCATTTCAGGATCAAAAGGGACAGGCCAGTACCTATTTTCAAAACCAGTTAGTGAACTGGAACTTCTGCAGGAGGACCACAAGGATGGTTACCACATTTGCAGAGTCAATTACAAATTAGAAGAAAAATTCTACATCCACACAATCTCACTAAATTGAAAAAAATTAGGAGCGTGGAATTCACGTCATTGATTTAAGCATGATGTAATTAGGTGTTTTCCAGCAAGATCAGCTTGCTGACCTAGCTGGGTGAGCGGGCTGTGGGTGCTGATGGCAACACAAGGGAGGGGTGAAATGCACTGCCAGGAAGGAAGGAAAAGGTTCAGTGCCAGTCCACACGCACAGTGTGTACATTCATGGAGTGCACACACTTAGGGTGTGTTCTCTTTTTTTAAGAATAAAAAATATGGGAAGAAGGAAAAAGAATGCAAAATTAATCTTTTTTTTAACTAGTAAAGCTGAGTAGATAGAATTACAGTTTTTCTACCAGCAAAAGTTAAGGTATTACAAGCATCACAAACAAACTTTGCATTATTTCTGGTATCGATTCTGGCTGTGAAACACCCGAGTTTGTGTAAGCAGTGGTTGAGTGTTTTTGGCTTTGTTTGGATTGGAGCGGGAGCACCCCCTCCTTGTCCCCACCCAGCCAGGCCTCCTTACCTCTTGCTTGAGATGAAGGAGCTGCTTTCGAGTGAGAGCTGCCACTTTGGCACAGGGACAAGGCTGCCCCTCAGCAGTACTGCAGGTGCAGGCTCCGAGCACCGCCAGCTTAAAACCCAAAACAAACCACAGGTAAGGATCTGCTTACAGAGGTGCCAGCAAAAAAACACCCTGAAACTATGCAGGGAGGGTCAGTCAGCGGGAGCAAGGTGTGAGAGGTGGAGGTGATCGCTTCTGACTCACAATGGGAGGTGTGCTTTTCAGGCAAAACCTGACAGCTGGGTGTGCCACGCCCTGCAGACCTCACTGGGATAGTACTGTGCTCAGTAAAGCACGAGCAAGCAGGGTTTCAGTGCTAGCAAGAAGAAAAATAAGCATCGTGGCTTGTGAAAAATAGCTTGATGTTTCCTCTGTCTGATTTTCTTTGCAATGTGGACCAGTAAGAAGAAAACTTGATTAACAGGCATGCGAAGGCATATTCTAATTAGCTAAAAATGGGTCTAAATAAAGGGATATGTAATGAGCAATGGATTTTCTCATATATTTTGAACACAAACAGATCTCTGAAGCAGACACTTTGAAAAACACATAAGCAATACTTACTTCAAGACCTGTAAAATCAGTAATGTCACTTTTGTTCAGTGACATGTTCTCCTGGAAAACTTTCTGTTGTTTCACATCTAGCATTGCGAGGAATTCCAAGCACTGCTGGTTCAGGACTACAAAATAAAACAAAGAAAAATTACACAAGTCTGCTGCTCCAATTTCTTAATCTCTGAGTTCAACTACACCCAAATGAAGCAGTTTTATAGTTCAAGCATCAGTTTGGGAACATGATGAGTGTGTAGAAGTAGAAACTCGTATCCCAGTTGTTTTTCCTTCTGTGTTCTCTCACAAGTAATGACCCACTTAGAGACCATTTCCTGTATTGCTCTGCCTCAGGACTGAGTGCTCATCTCTTTGTACACTTAAAAGTCAAGCAGCCGCTCACTCAGAGCAGCACAACATTGGGGAAGTAATGATTTAAGTCAGCTATTTTAAAGCTTTTTGGAAGGCAAAAAAAAGGGAAAGGGTCTTGAGCCCTCTGATCCAGTGGCTGCCCTGGCTGCTTTCCACTTTATTTTCCAGGCTTCTGCATATCCACTAAGATCAGCTGCCAGTTACAAGACACTGATCCCCACAGGAAGCTTCCATCACAGCTAAATCCTGAGTTATTCCTGAAAAACAGTGTATTCACAGGAATAGCTGTTGCTGGCTTACTTGCATTTTCAGCTTTAAGTGTTTTAACTTCTTCTGTCCTCAGTTTCAATGCTTCCTTAAGAGCTGCATTTTCACAGTATATCCTGTAGAAGTTAGAAAACGGCTTTATTATATTTTTAAAAAACGTTTTTTAAATGGGCACTCAATAATTTTAAAAAATAACCTGTTAAAACATGGTATCTAATATTTCTGCAAATTAAAGTTAGGATTACCTAAAAGATGGAAGGAAAAAAACCAGAAGTGAAAGGAGTTGAGTGCCAGGTTTGACAAGATACTAACCACGGAGCATCGTTCCAGCACTTTTCTCACTTTGAATATTTTTTATGGAAAAAGTGGTATTATTTTCCCATACTATCTGTACCAGTACCCTGCATTGTACTGTTAGAAGCAAATCTGCTGGCCAGGGGCTGAAAAGCAAGGTGCCAGTCCTGCTGACCCAGGCCAGCATGGCAGGGAGCAGCAGGCTGGGCGGTGTGCTCAGTCCTCGGCACCCAGGGAGCACGGCCAGGAACCTCTGCGCTCACCCTGAGGGTGCTCTGCCCCCCTGGCACCACGGGCTGCTCCAGCAGGCTCACCCTGTTCGTGACACCACACCCTCACACTTCAAACCCGGCCAGGTACGTTCAACTCAGTGTTAAAAAAGAAAAAAATCATTCACGTGTAAGTAGGTGGTGCCAACAGCTTTAACAAGAGATGAGTGTAAGTGCCACATTCCCATTAGAAATGCAAATAAATTGGTAATTATGAACCTCTGAAACACTGGCTAGAAATTTCCTACTTCCTTGAAAGAACAAAACTGATATCAGAGATGTGAAAGCTCTGGTCTGTAAACTTCCTGTAGTCTGAATCCTGTTTTCAAGAACAGCTGTGCCTTCAGGTGTTGCAATGTGGGAACACACAATATGCACTGGTAATGTGTTTTTCCTTGAAGTATTTCCCTCTTGAACAGAGCAGTGGCAATCTGATGTCCTAAATGTCAAAGCAATACAATTTACTTGGTGCATCTCCTCAGCTGTCGGTAAATGCAGCCCAGTCTGAATTATTTCACTTGGAAAAAAACAAAAGAAAATGCACATTCTTCTTGTCCTCCTGCCTCAGATGTCAGAAAACTATCAGAAAAATATCAGATGTTTTGCAAAGCAGGCTGAGCCCCTGGCTGTCAGTTTTCTGAAGCTGTCTCTCAACAGTCGACACCAGTTTGGTGGTTCCAAACTGCACAGCTACATTTCCAGCCTGCTCAGCCAGGAAAGCCAGAGGGCTTTTCCAGAGGCATCCCCTGACAAATGTCTCTATGGAACAGTTTGTAAAGTTTTGGCTTATTCTTTGATTCAAAGTTGAAACATATTTAAATAAAAATACATGCTGAACAACAATAACAACAGCAATAATAATAACAAATAATGACAGTAACAGCTCCCCTGATGGGTAGACTTCAGAGGTATAATTCCTACATGCAAATGAGTGAGTCTGCTGGCCCCACTTTTCAAGGTCAGTTATGCACTATTAGTTTAGTGCCTCTGGCACATTCTTCTTGCCCAACCACACCTGCTGTCCACCCAGAGTGACTCTTATTTAACAAAGAACCTCTTCATCAGCCTCTCTCTACAGCACTCCATTTTACCTGTACTCCTGCCCCAACCTACAGTGCAAGACAATAAAGAAATTATTAACCAGGAAATTACACTTCCACATGCATGCATATACCATTATTTTCTCTGCCTCATCTACAGTTAAGGTAAATAAGGATAATCAGTCTCCAGCTGGCTAACATCATATGATAAAAAAAAACCAAACAAACTCAGCCTAGCAAAGCCAGCCTACAGATACATCTGAAAAAAAAAAAAATCAGGACAATAATTCTAGACATCTTAACTGAAAAATACAAATGTGAAAAATCAGAATCTTCCAGAATTTGGAAGGGAACTGGGAAAACACAAAAGCCCCAAAGAACCTGAGGAAGCAAGTCTGGAACACAAAACAGATGACACAGAGCACACAGTGCAATTTTAAGAAATCAAACAAAACCCCCAACTATACACAGTGTAGGTCAAATACCTGTCATATTTTTCTGTCCACGTGTCTTCTATGTTTTTAAATCTGTCCTGATCAAATTCAATTTCCCATTGCAAAATATTTATTTCCTGTGGAAACAAAACAAACTTGCAGCAGCTCATTACAGGGCTCCCACCAGAATGATGCAGGGGTGCTGGGTTTGACAGAGATCTCAGTGACGATCTGTGACACTGCTAATAACAAATTTGGTACCAGACACCAAAGTTTCTGCACCACTGACCTATGGATTCCAGTCTGTGACAAAACTAATGCTTCTAGAGGCCTACAACAAAGACAAACCCACGCTGCCACATCTCCCTGTCCCACTCCTATTATGTGGGACACAACAACAGTAGGAGGGACAAAGCAAAAAAGTCAGTTTAACAAGGTAGCTCAACGCCACCTTACTCCTCCTCCCCAACTTCCCTATGAGAACTGGGCACCCATTTCTTAGGAGTCCTTGGGAAGCCTCAGCTGAATCACTAAGGAGTGGTGCAGCCCACTCTGAGCAACTGAAACCCACAACAAACACCGTCCAGAAGCAGAGGAAGAACTCTGCTAACTTTCAGGTATTATTTGTACACACTATAGCACGAAGAGGTCTAGATCAAAAGAGGGATACGTTAACATTTCCCTTTCTACTAGAAGGGAAAAGGAATTCCTTTTATAAAACCCCTGGAATTAATGTCAGGTATTTAAATAAACAGTCTGATAACCCCTTTTTAATAGCCATGGGCTTCTCTGTGTGAAGCAAACACCCACACTTACCTTCTCTAGAGTCCTCTTTTCTTCCTCAGTTTTCTGAAGCATTGCTTTTGTATGACTTGTGGCTTTATCAAATACTGCCTGCAAAATTAACAAACAACCAAACCAAAACCTAAAATGCAACTCTGTCAAATACTGTGATTGAACTGACTTAATTTTCAGTTTTACACCTAGAGAAGTTCACATTCACAGTTAAACAGCAGCGTGCAGAGTTACAAACAGCAGCAGCTCACTTGTGAGCCCCAGAGGGTTCTGATTCCAAGTCACTCACTTGCATAACAAACTTGGGTTTCAATCCCATACCCTCTGCTATTGACAGTGCAGCATCATTTAACTCGAGATCACATCTTCTTCTGGGTTGTGCAGAAAATCACGTCCTAAAAAACTGGGTTACAACATACCCAAGCTGTGATCCAGGCCTAACTTGCTACAGATACGTGGGGGTAGAAACTGCACAACTAGAAATGGGTTATTTAAGCTGGCTAAATCCCAGGAACTGATTTCAGCAGAATTTGTTATGAAAGAGAATAAAAGTATTACAGTGAACAAAAGAATGACCTGACATTTACGGCATACTGTCCTGTAGGGCAACAGATGGAGCAGTCAACTCAAAATACTCATGCTCTGCAGCAGGATTACAAGCACTGGCAAAAACTTCAATAGAAGGGACTGGAAAAAGGCCTTAATTTTATGTTTAATAGATAAATCCTCAAGAATCCTCAAAGATAAAATTATGAGAATTGCTACAGCAGTAAAGTCTTCTTAAATAACACACTAGTTCCAGTAAATTGTAGAGGCAAGTCTGTAGACACCTGCAGACTCAAAGCTTTAAATTGTAGCCCTGGGAAGGCCTTTGATGAGGAGTAGCAGAGGATTTCCTCTGTTTTCCTTGTTACCACCACGTGATTTCTGAACAGCTCCTACCATGCTCTGCAGGATTCTTAGGGCTTCATCTTTTCCTTCAAGCTGCCTTTGAGATGCTTCAAGCTCAACTTTCAAAATTTCAACTTCCTGAAGTAAAACAAAGTAGATACACTGAGCAAAAGGCAAGGCACTCCTGTTAGGATTTGACTGTAACAGCAATGCAAATCTGCCCTCCTTGAAAAACAAACCTCTGGTTTACCTGTATGAAGTCTTTTCATGGGCTCACCTGAGGTTAAAGAACGCAGTGCAAATGAAATGTGTATTTTTACAGCTGAAGTCAGCTGTCTGTGATGCCAACACCTCAACACATTCAACTACAGTAAAATCAAAATGTACTGTTAACTAGCTTTAAACAAAAGCACAGACTAAAAACACAAAGATTGTTTACACTGCAGATTTTCAAGCCCCAAAGCTTGATAAAAAAAATAAACATCTGCTAGAAAAGTACAATGATACTTTCAATATTCTCTACCTCTTTAAAAATACTTTCTCTGTCTCCTCAAAAAAAAACCACAAACAAACCCCCCAAAATATAAAGTCCACCTCACACTATGATTTCCTGACATAAAATTTAACGAAGCTCCCGACTACCACTTTAACTTCAAGAACCTGGGTCCACCCAAGTCTCTCAACATGCCAAGATGCTCTTGGTGCATTGAAAGCAAATGCAGATTTGGAGAGCAGCACCCTGGGCACTGTTACCAACCTCCAGAGCTCCCCGAAGCTGTTGCTTTAGTTCTTCATTTGACACTTCAGTATTAGATTCTGTAGGATTAACAGAAGATACTTGTTACATTTAAAGAAAAAAATTAATAATTTTACCCTGAAAACAGGTAACATACAGAGGTGAATTTTCATCTTTGTGTTTTGGGGTTTTTTCTTGTGGACCTAATACACAGATTTAAAAAATACATCAATACAAACTTCAAACACATTGCTTCACAGTTAAAGAAGTGAAATGGGGAAGAAATGTCTGTTGTAAAGAGACATAAAGACAACTATTTTACAACTTCCTTTAAAATAAACCCAACAAAATTGCCATCTTGATTTAAAAAAAATTAATTTCTTAGATTCTTTTCCAATTTTAACTTTTCAACAACCATACTCAAAACAACAGTAGCTAGCACTATTTAGAAGTAGGGGCAATTTTCAAGAGGCAGAGATAGCTCAGCTTACTGTGGAGAGGATAATGGGGAAATATTTAAAGGAGAGAAATAAGTAAGTTACACAGAAATACCTCAGTCAAAATATTAAAAATTGACAGGAAAGTAGCTGGACTGTAATGAACAGCACTGCCCACACCTGATTGTTGTTACAGCAGCATTGCCTTCACAAAAAAAGATGAATGCCAATGCAGGTTCAAAAAACTACTTCCCAACTCCTAATACAAGCCAATTCACAAATTTCAACTGAAGAGCAAATAAGATTTGGAATGTTTAGCTGCAAGGTTTAGATACCATCTTTAGGAAGACTTACTTACTGAAACAAACTAGGAGTCCAAGTAATGCCATTCAATTTCACAGACACATATATACCCACCTACAGCCACCACAGGATGCTCTTTGCTAAATGTCACTTTCAAATGCAAAATTAAACACTTTAAAACTGGACATTTTACACTAAGAATGGTCACCGCCTCGACCACTGAGAAGCAATTGTGGTGCTGACGTTCTGGGAGGAAGGGGGAGGACCCCAGCAGGCACTGGAACCCTTCAGGGATTTTGGCAAGTGGTTTGAATTAGACTTGATGACACTTTGTGCAGCAGCTGAACGGCTCCCTTTCACTAACACAAACTTCTATCATGGTGAATAATTAACTTCCCAATTGCTCTTACCACAGCTATTCTGTCGTGTGGAACTAGGAGCAGGTTTTTTGAGTGATCCCTCGTAAACGCTGTTTCGTTTTGGACCAGGAAGAGCTGCAGCATCACTTTCTTCCCCTACCTTTGCTGACAAGGGGGCATTACAAGCCTTTCCAGATCCCTTCCTAGATCTAATTGAATAGAAACTTAGTAAGTCTTCCCCTTCATAAACACCTCCCGGTCTTCTCCCAAGTCCGTTTCCCAAGTCTCCACGGGTCATGTCATCCTCTTCTGCTTCCTCCATCTTCTCCTCCTGGTTTTTTTCGGCTGTTTGGTTGGTTTGGGGTTTTTTTTCCTGACTGAGGGCCCTTCACCTACCGGCCAACAGCGCCTCCCGCCACGCCAGTACTTTCTCTGGAAAAACAGGAGAGCTCCGTGTTTACAGCAGCAGGACAAGACCCCAGTGGGAAATGCGAGGCTGCCGCAGCGCGGCCGCTCCGCCGGCGGCTCGGGGCTGCCAAATCCCCGCTGCCGCCCGCGCTCAAACCCCGGCCGGGGGCAGCGCCCCGGGACAGTCCCGCGCCAGCCCCGGGCACCGCCGCTCCCGTCTCGCCCCGCCCGCGGCCCCCGACCCACCTGCGCGCCCGCACCGAGCGCCGCCGGTCCCGCCCCGGGGCGGGATGCACGGAGCGGCTCCGGCAGCTCCCCGCAGCCTCCTCGGAAGGAGGGGTTTGTTTGTTTTGTTTTTATCTTTATTTCTGTATTTATTTTAAATTTTTATTAGCTGTCCGTATTGTCTCTGCAGCCCCGTCCCCGGCACAGCGCTGACCGGCGTCGGGCAGCTTGGGGAACACGACCTGAGGTTACCAGGCGTGGTCATTCCAACTGTTCTCAAGGACTGGGGTTGTCCTGACACCCCAAGAACACCCTCTACCTGTTTCCTGCTCTAGGCCAACCTCTGCCTGAGCTTCCACAATGCCTGGGCCCAATTCTCCGAGGAAACTCACTATTTTTCACCATTTTGGTTTATAATATCATCAGATTGCTGTTGCACTATTGCTCTGCAAGTGTCACCAAAGGAAAAAAAAAACCACAATAGCAAATTTGGAATAAAAAGTCGTAAATATGTAACAACAACACTTTTTACAACAGAAATTTTCAAGAATGTTGTTCTACTATCCAAACTCATGTGTATAAAGAGTTTATAAGCAAGCACTTCCTACAGAATCTTTCACAAGGCTTTCTTTCCAAGTAGCTCTTCACTGAAGAAAGGTTTTCTCTTCCTGGTACAGCCCTGCCCCCTGGGACCCAGACTTTAATAGCAATCAGAACAGGTCGGTGCCAGTGTTTTAACAGCAACCACGTTTAGGTTCAGTGCAGGTTTATCCCGACAACTGATGCATTTCCTGGGTAATCCTGCAGTGTTGTATATGTTCCACGACTGGGACAGGGCATGGGGAACACATAGAAAAAGAAAAAAGGAAGTTTATTGTTAAACACTCCACACCGGGGCAGACATAGCTCATGTTTCCTTACACACAAAGGAATCTCCACAGTTCTGTGCAATCATTTTAAAATAACTCTCATGTCACTTCTTTTCCCTCCAAACCAAAGGACCCACCTCAGCCTGTATCAAACCCTCTCACTCTGTGTTATCCTCACACACCCAAGGCCACAGTGGAGCAGGTTTTAGTCTCACAACTCAGCATCAAACTAACTTCTTTCCAGGACACTGTTCCACCCTCTGGAAATCAAACGTGCCTCAACTACCACCAGTTATCAGGATTTTACAGTTGTCCTGCAGGGAATTAATGGTTTGGTTTTAATTGTAAGGTCCAAAGAATTCTCAGTTACTGAACATAGCTCCTGCTGCTCAAGGCAGCCACGTCATTTTCATCCTTTCCCTCACTTGTATCAGTTCTGCTGCTGCCCCTCCAGGGTGCTGTTACAAACCCTCACAACCCAGCTACTCTGAACCTTCTTCTACTCCCCAGCTATGTCCAGTTACAACAAAATTCATGTTCATTTATAATACAAGAACTATGAATACCATTTATTAAACCCTCCCTCCCAAGAAGAGACCCAGCAGTTACTGTTTCACCAAAACTCAGTTGTTGTCCTTCATCCATTGCTCAATCCATTGCACAATCTGATCCACATTTCTCTCCAGGTCCTCTGGAGTGTTGCTGGGTAACTGGTGTACAATTTCCTTTTTGTATGACAACACAGCTTCCTCATATAGAGTCTGAAAAATTTCACATTGAATGTTGTCCTGCAGCTTCTTCCCCGTGTAGCCCCTAGAGAGCAAGAGCACCAAGAGACAGTCTGAGGCACAGGGAGAACGGAGGCCTTTTTCAGGGAATCAGGGATCTATACCCTAGGTGAAGGCACACCGTACTCCTCATTCAGCCCAGTGACACACCTGCTTGCCAGTCTGTCATACAGAAATGAATTCTCTGTGCGAAGGACGAACACGATGTGGAACCAGCGCTCGGGGAAGAAGTCACAGCCGTGGTAATCCACAATCACTCCTCCCTCGCTCATTCTGTCCTCGAGCTCATCAATCACCTGCACAAGGAACAGAGGCAGGCTCACTGGCACTGCACAGCCAAAACACAGCGAGGGGTGGGGCTAGGGGCTGGACTCACCCTGTCTTCATCCAAAATGG